>JAUMHC010000067.1:3538398-3557888 GCA_032359785.1 Heteromormyrus szaboi
TATTGTGTGATGATGGAGCAGCACCCCAACGCCTCCCCCCCCCCCCAACCATCTGCAACAGCCCCCCCCCCCCAGCAAGGGAGATGAATGTGTTGTATCTAATGTAGAAACATTACAATCCTACCATGCAGCGTATTTGACACATTCCTGAAGTTCCTGAAAGTGCATTGTGGGAAACCCGATGAACTGTCCAATGAAACGCCTCCGAGCAACTGACAGAATAATCTCTGACCAACCACGGTTCAGTCAGGCCACAGGATGGGAAGACGGAGTCGCTAAGGCAGCGATCGCATCAGGCTTTAAGTCCACTTTGCTAAAGCTGGTTTGCAATGATTCATTTTTTTTTCTCAGATGATCTTTTCAAAGTGGGTTTCATTACAAGGCAGCCCCTCATCAGCCTCATCTTTGCTTCTTGGTTTAACTTCACGTCCTGCAGCTGGAACTTGATGGCGTTGTTGTGATGTCGCCCTCTGTTGGTCCTCAGGAATGTTGACACGTCAGAATAGCTGTTCTGGGAAACGTGCCAGTTTGAAACTCATTTAGCAGTATTCATACTTGCTTTGTTTTTCACTGCAGTACAGGTTGCACTGTGTCATGCAAATATAATCTGAACACACTGCACCTTCCCTTTAAGATGAAGGCACTATACCTTCCCTTTAATCTGAATGTATTGCACCTTCCCTTTAATCTGAATGCATTGCACCTTCCCTTTAATCTGATTCCATTGCACCTACATCTTACCTCCATACTGCACCTACATTCTACATCCTACCTGGTTTTATCTTGTTTTTCGTTTCTCTTCATCTTAGCAGCGTTTGAGCACCCAGACTCCTGGCCAAAGGACTCCAGAAGGTCGTACAGATCTCATATATCAGAGGTGTCCCGTCGAGACCCCGAATCACCTCCGTAAAGGATGCCCTGGTGTATAAATAGCTCTAATGAGGTTAAACGCTCTAATGTAACAGTTGTCTTGCACTTGATGTCAAAACGCTGCAGATCCCTTATGGATCGGGGCTCTGCTTGAGGGGGGTATGATCATGGAACTTTCCGGATAAGTACTTGGATATGGGTGTAATGCATCTTAATATGGTGGGAGCAACTGAGTGCCAGACACCCACAGACATTGGTCAGGGTTACACATCACACACGTGCCCCAGGGGGAGTCACTGTATTAAGAGGTTTGTTCCCATACCCCCCAGGGAGAGAGTCATGCTGCTCAGTGGACCCCCGGTGTCGCATGTAATGAGTTAATGGGGAACAATGGATGGGGGCAATGGTACGGTGGAGGCTTTGCTGGACGCACCCGGGGGCCCGTTGGCCTAGCAGGGGGCACCCCTCTGGGGGCTAAAAGGGGCCTGCAGGGGAACACTGAGGTTCCAGACCTGCAGGGCAGAATGTCCAACCATCCCTTTACCCATAATGCAATGTGTTCCGGCCAATCTGGTTCAGCCAATCAGAAGCCGGGAATATGAATATATGCGATGCGCACATTTGTTTGATGATGACGAGGGAGGGATACTCTGACGTCGCGGCAGGACCGTGTCTTGATGCGTGTTGGTGAGAAGTTGTGCCGTAGCTGTAAGGATCTCTCCGGAACTTTCTGCCGCTCTAAAGGCTCGCTCAGCTCCGCACAGTCTCAGTAACTCGGGACATTGGAGACCCTCGCCCGCTCAGCCGCCCGGCTGCGTTTCCGTTTACGGTGTGATAAATGGTGGACATTTATAAGTGTGGACTTTTCAAACCGCTCCACCATAAATACAGACCCCGCCCTGTCTGTCCATGACCTTGGACTGCACGATTATGAGGCCGGACACCACCAGCTCACTGCTCACCGACATTAACAGGCTATTCACTTCGCGATTACGTCATTCCAATCGTTTTTACATAAATAAACCGAGTTTTTTTTTTTTTAATCATTGCATATTCGGAAACATATTTAAAATACAATATCTAGTAGTTATTTTAATTTATATTTTTTTCTTTTACAGGATGGAAACGTTTAGAAGCTTCAAACAGATAAGCCCCCCATCGGTGAGTACCGGAAAAATCGCTGTGTTTACTCTGTTCATATTTACCCCCCATGGCGCTGAAAGATGCTCCAAAAAATCTAAGTATTGCTGGGTTTTTGTCTACAGGGGTATTTTAATGTTGAACACATGTGTTCAGTTCCCTGCTCCGTAACACGTAGTGTGCCGCCGTTACTAAATTCTGCCTCCCCCTCCTGTCGTTGCTCTGCTCTGGCGTCCGATGGCGGCCACCTGATATTTCACGGTGTGGTCAGAGCACTAATAGGGGGTGTCATTAATTAACTGGACGTTTTTAGTTTAAAAGAGTACAGTAAATACGGTAATACTCTATTAATGAGGTACCTGCACCTTCGTAAAGCCTTTATGATTCAGATCATTCATATCATTTATAGAACATTCATAAGCAGCATGTAAGTATACCATAACATCCTAACATACCGTAACAGATTTAATATACATCAATAACAGACATTATGATTATATGATTATAATGTTTGTTATTATAATATAATGCTTATTATTAATGTATATTCAAACTGTTAATGTGTGTTAGCATGTTAAGGTATACTTACATGCTGCTTATGAATGTTCTATGAATGCATCTATGAAGCGTTACTGTATATAACATGTACACGAGTTTTCAAATCCAATCAGATAGTGGTAGATTTTACCTGCTAAGACTTATTAAAACATTAATTTATTACCTGGACTAAATTTCTGAAATAATTAGTGAGACTAGATCATTAAATTGATGTATGAATTGGGCTAAGATCCTCACCTAGGGTGTCATTCTGTACTCACAGTGGTCGTGATCGACCCTCAATAACGCTTTATGATGCTTTATAACAATTTTATCCTGCTAAATACTCTCAGTACCCTATGAGTATAGCCACTTTTACCAGGTGAGACATTCCTGGGTTTAATAGACACGCCCTCAGGCCCGATCCTGCCCAGAGGTGGGGAGAATGAGACCAGCTGCATTAAGACGAAGCACAAGGTCCAAACTGCACTGTAAGCTCCGCCCACCCGAGTGCGCCAGCCGGCTTTGTGGAAACCAGTGATTCCAGTGTAAAAAGGATGCTTAAAAAGACATAAACAGGCAGGAGGAACAACTTTCCCTCTCAGTTTCACATTTTATATTCCCCATTTCCAGGGCTGCCAGCTCTCGCACATCTGGCGTGACGCTCACACTTTCAGACTCTCACGCTCACTGAGGAAATCTCACGGTAAATCTATATTATTCCATTACAAACCTAAAATTAGGTACATCAAAAGCATTGGGGCAGTTTGCACACCCTACAGACTATTTACAACTGTTACATACACATAAATGCGTGTATGTACTTCCCTCGAATTGAAAATCTCACTCCAGCCAGCTGACCAAAGTTGGCAGCCCTGCCCATCTTTCAGTTGGGCTGTTTAATACAGCAGGCCGCTAAAAGCAGTTTTGTATACATCTTTATCTCGTACTTTGCTTATATTTTGCCCAGCCAGCTGCTGGTTTCTTCCATTTGCCCTGTAATCTGGATTTAACCGTCCCACTGCTGATAGACCCGGTGACACGTGGCCCTGCTTTTCACGGGGCACACGGCACCACCCCCACCCCCCCCCACACCGGCACGGGGGCCTCATCCTCTCCTTCCGGACATCAGTCGCTTCGATTCAGCGAGCTGTGTGTCGTCAACGGGCTCAATATGCCTGTTTTTGAGGCATAAGTAAAACTGAGAGAATGAGTTTGCGCAGGTTAACTTTTTTTTTTATCACGTCAAGAGGGCCCAGCTTATGATACAGTGGAAGACTGTACACAACAGAGTCACCCGCCAGCTGCAAAGACTAGTCATGGAGGCACCGGTGGCAGTAAACATTCCGGCAAAGGTGACAGCAGACCGTGGTGACCGATTTTGACCGCCACCAGAGTGGGAGCCATTTTGAACACGAGCGCTTGTGTCCGTAGTCTGCGGCCTGCAGTCTCTGTGTAAACATTGCTTCACAGATTAGCCTCGATTAGCCCACCAGGACACGGAGGTCCGTAGGACCGGTTGTAATGTGCCTCTTAAGGTTGAAATTCGCTGCCCGACCCAGTAATAGATGAGGAGGAGGAACGTCGAGCCGGACAGAACCTCCGCCACTGGCTGAATCGAGACGAGATGCTCAGACTACACCCTAACGTCTAAAATGGGGCCTCAGGACAGAGACTGTGCCAGAGTTCCACAGTGGCTCTGCGTGTGAGCCGAGTGGCGCTGAGATGATTTCACGGTCCTCTTCAGGAATTCTCAAACTCCATCTCTCCTCGCCTTCATGGATCCGGCTTTCGGGATGTTACCGTGTAATTACCGCTGATTGCCTTCTAGGAACCTAATTAGGGATTAAATCTCGAGTATTTACCCGAAGCCTTGAGCTAATTGGGGTAATTTCATGGGGCAGCTGGGCACACGGCGAGTCTGCTGGTGCTTTTTAAGATGGTAGTGAGGGGTTTGGTTACGGTGAGCGGGGTGGGGGGGGCAGACCGGGATAGGCTGGCGTGTTGTGGAGAGCTGGCCGGTCTGATAGACGCCTCTTTAACACAGTCTGGGGTGACTTTGTGGGAACTCTTTTGGTGTGACCACGCTGCACCCCAGCTTCGCTTTAATCACCTCCAAGCTCAGAGCAACAGCTTCAGGTGCTGGAACACCAACAGACCTGGACTAGGCATCACGTTCGTCAACCGGAGCTGAGGAACCATGAACCATAATCCACTGGGCCGGCCGTGAGCACTGGTTAGGTTTATGGTTATGGTTAGGGTAGGCAGGTTGTGGTTAGCAGGATTTCAGCAGGTTTGCCAGTTGCTACATCATGCCGTGTTAAGCCTGTGAACAGCCAATCAGCCACCTCCAACAGGGCGTGCTCATTAAAACCGTGTTGACGATGCTAATCTCCAAGCTGCTCTCCTTAGCGGTTCCTTTGCTGCCTTCACGGCTGTGTTGTTCTCCAAGTCCTCTCCAAGGTCCGGCAGATCAGCTGACCTTTGTTTACCAATCAGCTCCCAGATCCATTTGTTATGCCATTATGAGGTGTGTTGAACCAAGGGGCTAAATGCAGGCACATTGTGGCATACTTAACACTGGACAGCTCAACATTGATTAGATTAACACTGGACAGCACAACATTGATTAAATTAAAATGGGACAGTTTAACATTGATTGACATAACACTGGACTTTTTAACACTGGTCATTATAACACCAGTGTGCTTAACACTAGTCAGCTTCATACTGGACACTTACACTGACCAACTTAACACTGAACAACTTAGCACAGGCTTCTGCTGTATTCTTATTTACTGTGCCTGGTCTGGTGTTAGTCCGGCACCCTCCCTCAGCACGAGCCCATCCAGCTACTTAACACAGCATGTTTGTTCAGTGGCTTTGCATGGCACTGATATTCCCAGACTCCGTCACTGTGGGCCGCCTCATTAAAATCGATCGACCGCCTCTCCATAAACATCGCGGCGATGTACCCCTGTGGATACGTGCGACCCTGTCCCCTGAAGTCTCTGTGAGGCTCTGACGTAAGTTTAGCTAATTAAAACATGGCACCGTCCTCGTCCGTTGTGCTGGAGGACTGCGTGATCACCAGACTACCCCAAGCGGGATTCACCATTCACCATGGAGATGCACATCGTTTATGGAGCAGCCTGTTGCCAGGGCGACAGTTTTCCCCCATTCAGGATTTTTGGTAGGGAATGTTGATGCAAAACATCATGTTTGTATTATGCATTTGTGGAATTAATCCTCACCATGACACCCATTTGGGGATAGGCCTCTTACTTAATGAAATTAATTTTACAGTCTTCATAAATGTCATTTAAAAGCTTTCGCTGTCCAGCTGAAGCAGGATGCTACTCTGGGTTCCCCATGTGGCCAACATGAAGGCCTGACATTTGGGAACAGAGACAGACAGAGATCTGGAAGGGATGGAAAAGCGCCTGGCTCAATTGGAGGCCTGCCAGGCGACGTGTGTGACTGAATGGGTACAGGAGAGTCCGATTGGGCTGCGGGGCGTGTGACACAGTCACATGTGACACATGTTTAAACACAATGATCTGTGTCTGTCTGTGTCGCTGTCTGTTTCTGTCTATGTGGTTGTCTATGTGTATCTGTGTCTATGTCGGTGTCTGTATCGGTGTCTGTTTGTGTGTGTCTATGTCTGTCTTTGTGCGTCTATGTCAGTGTCTGTGTGTGTCTGTATCGGTGTCTTTGTGTGTCAGTGTCTGTGTCATTGTCTGTGTGTCTTCGTTGATGTCTGTGTCAGTGTCTGTCTGTCGGTGTCAGTGTCCGCGTCTTTCTATGTCAGTGTCTGAGTGTCTGCATCTGTCTCTGTGTGTCTATATTGATGTCTGTGTCTGTGTGTGTCTATGTCGGTGTCTGTGAGTGTGTTTGTCTGTCTGTGTCTGTGTGTGTATTTGGACTCCATGTGTTAACCTTCATCCCAGCGGTGCTAAATCTTCATTACGTATTTATGGTGGTGGGGGGGGGGGGGGTCTGTCTCTCTTCTGTTTTGTGTGTGTGTCTTGGAGGGGGAGGTGGTCCCTCCTGCAGCACCTTCCCCTGATTTCCATTGACCTCTGATCCTGGATGTGTAGGCGAGCCGGGTTGGGAGCAGGTTGTTTATCAGATTTTCTCTGCAGATTGAGCCTATCCCCCCCCCCCAGTGATCCATGTGACTGCTTCCTTGTGGACACGCCTGTTTGTTTGTTTCAAACGTCGACATTGTTTGGGTCTGTTTACTCAGGGTCACTGGGGGGTGAAACCTCCAGAAACCTCCATGAGTAAATGTCTCCGTAGGCCATTCTGAAGCGTTTCATAGCTACAGTAACTCAAAAGGTCCATCCTCACCTTCCTCGCTGAGGAATCTTGACCGTGACGTGATACGTGCAGCGGATTCTGCAAAATGAGCATCGGTCACTTATCGAGTTGACAGAAACCCAGCCGACGAGGGCCTGGATCCTGGAGCATTAGCCCAGCCTGTCGCTGGGTAGTCACTTGGATGTTTACATCACGGCCGAGTGTGTGTCATCTTGGACCAGGAGCCAGCAGAAGCTTCATTGGTTTGGTTTAAGGAAAAGAAATAGTCTGAAGAAGATGAGAGGGGTGAGTGGCGGGGGGGGGGTGCTGTATTTACCTGGTGAGCTCAGCACCCCATGTGAGTGATCGGCCTAGTCGTCCATCTGCCAGGATCGGGGGGGGGGGGGGGTCATGTGTTCCTGAAGGGCAGAGATCTTTGAGATTCTCACATGAGGCTACGTTCCCCTGGCAACTTCCCAGCTCCCAGAATCCTCCTCTTCCTCTGAAGATTCTGGAAGCTGGCGGCGCAGTTCAGCTGCAGGTTACCGTTTTGCATGTGACCCTAAAAGCTGAACCGTCAATTAAACAGTCACACAAGCAGCGTGGACATCCCTTCCGGTTGAATCTGGGTCGGGTCTCATCGGGCTGGGGGCTTTTCGGATTTTCCTAGACTCCCGAATCCCGCTTCATCCCACGGCTGGTGTCCGGAAGGCCGGCTAGCTCCCGGCACGGCAGCCGGATATCGCCAGGCAACCGTGGGAGACAGCTGACACGCCGGAGGCTTTTTGCTCTGATCTCCGCCGTAGACCATCCCTTTCATCGGCATAAGGGGGAGTCTGCATCTTAAAGGGGCATCGCCGAAAACGCACTGGAGAGACCGAGGCCCATTTTAGATGCTGGTTTGGATGTGCAGATGAGCCTGAAGGGCGGACGTCTCACTTAAGTCCTCCAGGCATAACAAGAGACCTCCGCCCATGTGCTCTGTGATTGGCTGCACCCAGGATGGAGATGGAGGACAAGCCAATTAAAACAACTAATGCACTTTTCTGGTGAGGAGGCTGCCTTTGTGGGCGGATCCAGATGTGCAGCTTTGCGCAATTATGCTCCATGGTGAATACTCATCCACACATCAGCAGATCCAACCACGTCAGGATCTTCATGCACTCTGGTTCCACCAGAGGGCGCTGAATCTGTGGGCTGAACTTCCAGCTGGAGATGGGATTGGGTGGTCTTCGTCCCACTGCTGTAGACATCACTGATGGCGTTTCCAGGGATATTTAATTATAACAGTATCCAAGGCTACACTTACAGATTTACAAGTCATAATCTGCGTGTTTAAATAGATTTTTAATGTCTCTCTCAACTGATGTAAGTCCTGGCTTAGTAACACTGAGATCCTAATGCCTTTCTGTTGTAATAAAGCCTTTAAATTCTTCTTCTGAGCCGTATGATGTTTATTTTAAGCTACAACACAGATAGGAATATATGGTTTGGCACCTGCCTAAGAAACCGCTTGATAAACACGACTCAAAGGAAGTCTGTTCAATGTTTGACTACATCCCTGTGTGCCAGTAGCGTATTTAGACAGCAGTCTCAGCGGGTGTTACAGGGACACAGCCAACAAAGGCCCCCCTGGGCTGTGGGGCATTGTGGGAAGAGCTGCGTCCTAACAGTTGCTGTAAGCGGCATCCTTACGCATGAAACGCCTCTGCTGGCAGCGTCTGAAGCCATGAGCTCAAGCACCCAGATACTTGGAACTGCGTACAGCGGAAGAGGCAGGTTTATAAAACTTCCTGTGGGTGATGCACTAACCTGGAGTGAGAAACGAGTGCAGCACAGTTGGGAGTCACGCGGATGGCGCCTCTGAACCCAGGACACACGCTAAACCCCTCTGCTTGGCATAGGGAAGTTCAAAATATGTCAGGAGGCTGGCAGTCTTGCTTCATCCCGTCTCACTCGTTCGGATGTCTAATATCGACGTATTTTCATCGTTCTCTGAACTGGCCCTCGGTTAACCCCCTAAGCATGGCCTTGTTTATCTAGATCTGTGTTGACGCTAAAAGTTCACAATTTCATTGGAAGACAGAGGGCCAACAGACTGCGGCGCCTTGCATTCGATCGCTAATTACACCCCCTAACGCGTGAGGCCACCTGCCGACTTCTCTCATGTCCGACTTCCCGTCCTGAGCAGAGTCACAGTTATGCTGGACTGCAGACCTTTTCCAGTCTATTCCTAGACTGCCCCCCGCCCCCGTGTCACATAAATTCAGAGAGCATCCTCGTCTGCCTCACACTCCAGCTCCTGATCTTCCATTAACGTGTCTCTATTCTTAAAACGATATTTCTCTCCTAATATTTACATTCATATCCTAGCTAATCCTTTGTTCACTTTGTCCTGAATCCTCGGTGATATGAAGACTAGTGATTGTTTAATTTTTTTTCTAGACTGAATGGAAGAGAATATAAGTATCATTTGTACCCATCTGCATTCCAGGTATCTCCTGAAATAGGATTACAGTGCCCATATTTCTCATCTTCATTATTCTCCCCTGGCAGGATGAATGGCGCACAGCCAAAGGGAAGTGTTATCATGGTTATCATACAGGTTTTTAATTACCCCCACAGAGCTGCATCAGAAAGACCGGCACCAGATTCCCTCCGTAATCGAAACAAGGGAATTCGGAAAGTTCCAGATCACCGGCGCTTCAGCTTGCTGGTTCTCGGAATCTTTGTCCGGCTCGGCCTTCCTGGTCTTCCCAACGTCCGCCGAATTGGCTGAAGCCCTTCCCTCCTCTTCTAGGTGTCCACAGAAAAGGAGGTGACCCGTCAGCCGCCCCGTTGACAGACCAAATTGATGGATGATGGCAGCTTGGTGTGGAGCTGGGCTGTAGGCTGATTCCCATAAGCTGGAGGTTGGTGACCCTCCTGTGACCAGGAAGATGGAGGGAGTCGCTGAGCGTGTGCAGGGCAGGGCCGACACGCGTCCATGTCCGCTGTTAGCTAATCGGCGAGCTTGATGATGCCAGTGCTCTTCCTCTTCATTATGGCCATAGTGTCTGCCCCCTGGGAGGACCGACCAAGTAAATGTCCAGGGGGGGAGTAACACTGAGATACAGGTACGACTGGATGCCGATGTGGATGGGTGGTCTCCGTGTACCCCAAAGTAGGCAGACATTCTATCATGCCCCCCTGCCCACTTTGTCTGTGACACCATATCTCTACCAAGGTTCGCCATAGTCCCTGCAACCCCACCCCACTTCCACGCTAAGTATGAAGCCTCACCAAGAACTGCGGGAGTCACCGTGGTCGGAAATGACAAAACAGAAGCACTCTCCGTCAGGATGTAGAAGGAGTGCATCGGGGGGTGACCTCCGGGGGAGAGGTTACAGGGAGCCGTGGGCGGCCAATGGCCTGTTACAGTGTGCAGAGAGGCTCCAAACTCCCATTGCATCCTGGGGTATTTTCTGTGTTCAGACAGAGATCTTCTTACTTTACTGCTCATAGGATAAGGGGGTGTCGATTCTGATATGTCAGTGCTGAACCACAGAGCAGCGTTGGCGTGATAGAATAAACCACTGTTTAAGCTTTGGGACGGTCCATAGCTTAATTATGGACTCAATTTTAAATATAGACACACATAAATTCTATTATTGGCACGTTTGATGAGTATTCCATTAATTGTAAATTATTTTTTCCTCTAATTGTTACAGGGCTGGACATGGGTGGTATGCCCCTTGAGAGATGGTGCTAGAACAGATTGAAAGGTAAAGAGAAAATAATTTATATTTACATGTATCCCAACTTTGAAGCTGACCCTGGAGTGACGAGTGCATTTGTGGGGAGTCGTAACGAAAGAGTCGTGATTTGTTTTATAATTAATGACCCATGAGATCATGTGACCAGTACCGAATGGGCCATTTAGGTAGGGATGGGTAGTCCTGAAATTCCAAGTTTACTCACTGTTTTTTGAGTCACATGACAACGGAAGCACATGTGGTAACGTTTGTGAGGTCAGCCGAGCCTCCCAGTCCTCGTCTGCCCCGCGCCTAGACGGCCACTTGTCACGAACCCGTAGATCCGAACTTGTGGTGACTGTGATGACACAAGCTTGGCTCTGTGGGTCAGTGTCTCTGTGGCAAGGGTGACTGTCGGCCAGGGATTCCACCTCCCAGGGACTCGGTTCGTTTCCTTGGTTACCATTTATCCTTATCCCGCCCCCACCCCATTCACGTCCAATCCTGCATATGCAGCGTTTGTTATTTAACTTTGTGGTTGAATGTACACTAATGCACCCCCTCTCAGTCAAGTGTGTTACAAGTGCATAACCAGTCGGAAGAAATTTGCAAGAAATGTGAAGTGGTTGCCCACAAAATCAGGTCTGTAGACTCAGTTGTTCTTATTTATTGTTGCGTATTTCAATATTGCTGCAAATAATGGTGTTTGTTGCCATGTAACTGCATATAATACATATTTCATTGGCTACTATTTGCAGACAGAATCAATAGAGAATAGTGACTCGTATGACCTGCAGTATTGTTTTGAAACCCTACTCCTTAAATGCAAAATTTGAGTGAATCTTTATGAAAATATCACAGCACAGCAATTTTCACCTTTTCAATACCACCGTTTTGGTGTGTAATTTTTTCTGTGTCTTCTGCAAAGTTGACATCAAGGTCAGAGAATTCACTCTAGGTGATCAAATATTTTGTCTAACAGCTATGTCTCAGAGATACATTTTATTACTGCAAAGGAGGACTTGTAGGATGAAAAAGAGTTTCAGAATTATTCGGTGGATTTTTGACTGAGATAAATCTACTAATGTTTAATGTCCCATTTAGTCCTGGAGATTGCGGTGGAGACTGAGCCGTCCCTTTCGGCAAAGACAATTCTGCAGAAACCGTGTGCATCCGGGTTGAGGTAGTAGGTTGTATGGTTTAGAATCACATCCAGGGAGTTAACTGTACAACCTACTAGCTTTCCCTGGGGCTCACCCGAGTCGTCAAGGCAACATGGCGCGTTACTTGAGGTGTCCGTTAAGAGTCGTTTAGCTGAACGTCAGTTGCTCGAACATTCAGTCAGTGTTCAGCTTGAGTGAACAGCCCAGCACTGAAATGAACCGGTTTTGGAGGAAGACCTCTAACATCAGTGAAAACAGAGCAGCTACCTATGTAGATGGCTGTAAAAATGGATAATGTGTGGAAGCTGTGTTGGATGAGGGCCCCTGCCAAGGAAATGGTGAAGATGACTGGTAGCAGTTTATGTGAAAGTTGCCTGATACTCCCAAACAAACTGGGTGCCCTTGAGTAGGTGTGGATGTCTGTGGACTGGTTTGCATCATACAAAAACGTCATGGACTGGGCAGGGTTTGCTGGCAGATCTATCAACGATTTCATAACCTTAACTGTTTCCGTTTTGTTTTCTGATGCGACC
The DNA here is from genome assembly GCA_032359785.1 of Heteromormyrus szaboi. NCBI lineage: Eukaryota > Metazoa > Chordata > Actinopteri > Osteoglossiformes > Mormyridae > Heteromormyrus > Heteromormyrus szaboi. Next base: position 3,550,678 of record JAUMHC010000067.1, read on the forward strand.
ACAATAAGCGGATGTAATTAGTCATTAAAGACTGAAGATATATGGTTAATTTTTGGCTATTAGCCAGCCCGTCTGAAAATCCCCAGGGTTCCGCGACTTGGTGAAATTCTGACCACAGACCAGACTGACAGTTGCAAACCCCACCCTAGAGTGCCTCAATACAGTACAGTATAAGCACACGCTCTATAACTCAATGTCAACTCATTGTCGCCATCCTCCATGTGAATTTTTGGATTCTCTTTCTCTGCTGCGTTTTATTTTCCTTCTCCTAGATAAATTAAACTGGCTTTTGAAGAAGGCATGTTCTCTGTGTGGACCTTTCAGGAGATGCCTGCCTGGACATACATCAGGGTCAGTGCTGTGCTGATTTGTGAAGGCGCTCATCGCCTTGACAGCACAGGAGCCTGCGCGCTGAAATTGGTTGAGCTCCCAAAAACACAATTCCCAGCCTTTCAGTTCCACTTCTAAACTGTCTGGGGCTCATGGGATTAAGGGAGCTATTGTGTGGACTTTCTTTGAAGGTCATGTGTGACATTCTCATTTTGAGAAATGTTTATTTTTGTTTTGGAAATGTAAACCTGATGAGAGCAAGTACAGCCCTCTTCCAAAGGGGTACATTAGGCAAAATACAACACTCAGTAGTCATTTTTCAATGAACCAGTGTGCGTTCGATAAGCTAATGAAGCTACTTCAGAAAGAATGAGAAAATCAGGACACAACCGGAAAGTAAAGAGCAGGTCACAATCAGGAGAGTACAATGCAGGTCACAATCGGGAGAGTACAGAGCAGCACACAATCAGGAGAGTACAGAGCAGCACACAATCAGGAGAGTACAGAGCAGCACACAATCAGGAAAGAGCAGGTCACAATCAGGAGAGTACAGTGCAGGTCACAATCGGGAGAGTACAGAGCAGGTCACAATCGGGAGAGTACAGTGCAGGTCACAATCGGGAGAGTACAGAGCAGCACACAATCAGGAGAGTACAGAGCAGGTCATAATTGGGCGAGTACCGAGCAGAAAACAATCGGAAGAGGACTCAACAGGACACAACTGGAAGAGTACTTAGAGGGACACAATCGGGAGAGTACCAGCAGGACAAAATTGGGAGAGTGCTGAACAGGGCACTCCCGGGAAAGTACCAAGCAGGACATAATCAGGAGAGTACCAAGAATGACACAATCAGGAAAGTAAAGAGCAGGACACAATTGGGAGAGTATCAAGCACAACACAACTGGGAGAGTACTGGACAGGACACAAGTGGGAGAGTACTGCACAGAACTCTCCTGGGAAAGTGCCAAGCATGATACAATGGTGAGGGTATCAAGCAGGACACAATTGGGAGAGTACTGAGCAGGACACAACTGGAAGAGTACTTAGAGAGACACAGTCGGGAATGTACTAAGCAGAATGCAATCAGAAGAGAATTAGCAGGACAAAATTGGGAGAGTATTAAACACAGCACTCCCAAGGAAAGTACCAAAGCAGGACACAATTGGGAGAGTACCAAGAAGGACACAATCAGGAAAGTAATGAGCAGGACACAATCAGAAGAGTATCGAGCAGGACACAAGCGGGAGAGAACCGAACAGGGCACGAGTGGGAAAGTATTGATATGGGCACGACTGGAAGGGTATTGAGCAGGCCACAACTAGCAAAGAACAGAGCAGAATGCAAGTGGGAGTATACCAAACAGGACACTACCGGGAGAGTTCCAAACAGGACACTACCCGAAGAGTAACGAGTGAGACACAACTGGCACAGTACTGAATAGGACAGTAATAGGAGAGTGCCAAACAGGACACTACCAGAAGAGTAACGAGTGAGACACAACTGGCAGAGTACTGAACAGGACACTACCAGGAGAGTGCCAAACAGGACACTACCAGGAGAGTGCCAAACAGGACACTACCTGGAGAGTGCCAAACAGGACACTACCAGGAGAGTGCCAAACAGGACACTACTGGAAGTGTACCGAATACAACCAGCACAATTCTGGACAATTTGTGATGCAAAAATAGGGCAGATTTCACACTTGCTCTTTGACAGATCCAGGTCAAGCACACTGTATACTGCTTAGCTCTGGGGTCGAATGGGTCTGATACCACTGGATTCCCCAAACAGGTCTATCCAAGCAACTAAATCCAGAAGCAGTGCTTGCTGGCTCATTTAACATTGAGGTTTTATTTAACACAGCTGTGTTGTAGGAATTCCAGGGCAACTCAAAGCCAGAATAAATCAAACTGCTGATGTAGGGAAATGTACCCTGAGCTCATAATAAGGGAGTGAACAAGTAGGAAGCCAGAAAAATCATGTGACTGCATACATATAGTCGCCTGAGCACATTTTTAAATACGCAGAACTTCCTGATCCCAGATAATAGCAGGTGGGGGTTAGCAACCACAGGCAGAAGATGTGGAGGGGGCACCAGGAAGGGGAAAATGGCTGCTTTCTTTGTGGTTTAATTTCTGTTTATGCAACAGTGGTAAAAGAAAAAAAATCTCAGTTTGACTAGGAGAAAGAGCAGATTGCTAGATGGAGGTGAGCGTCTCCTTCACTGTCCGTCACACTCTCGTTCTCAGATGTCTTTGTATTCATTCAAGGTGAAATGCCTCTGCAGACCTTCACATTACAGTTTAACATTCACAACTTATCAAGGATTTAAATTATCTTCTGTGCTCGTCTTTTAACCCACACAAGGGAGTTTATAGGCAGTCCTTGCCTCGATTTGTTTTTATCAAGGGCAGTGATCGTAATTTTAAGTTCAAAAGACTTGGCTTTTTAAGTATGAGAACCTGGTTTACGTTTTAAGGAATGTGGGTCATTCTTCAGCAGTACAGACACGAACATACACATACAGACACACCTATGCTTTCTGTCAGGTACCCTTATTAGGGTTGAGCTGTTTTTATGGCTGCGGAGAGAGAACATGGGTTAAGCTTCCCTGTGTTTAAAGGGCAGGTCATTTAATGAACCACGCCTGTTTTGTGCATGGGTCTGTACCCCCTCTTCCTCTAGCTCTGCAGGGCTCACCGACTACGCCCATGCTGCCCTCCTTGGCTGATAGATCCTCGAGCTCACATGTGTGGTCCAGAGAAATCAGGTTGATTGAACCAGGGGCTCAAGGCAAAGGTCTGAGTACTGGAGAACATTGAGTCACCATGACCACAATGCCTCTGAAAAACACTTCACAGCTGTTGTGTGTTCATATTAAATCATTCATGTAAGCTCAACATAATAATTATTATTATTATTTACTTGTTTATATACACACACACAAAAGTTTGGCCACACCAAGCCACCTAGAAAGGAGAGTGATAGAATGTCACATCACATGACCTGGTCACCTGACCCCAACACAGTTGAATGGTTTTAGAGGAGCATATGTGGGACCTCCTTCCGGACAGCTGGAAAAGCAGCCCAGGAGGGATGAAACTAGCATGGGGGAGACAATAGGGTCAGCCAGTCCCTAGAGGAATAAGGCTTAACAACTGTGGGATTTGAACCGGCAACCTTCTGAGTCCCAACCCACAGGGCTGCCCCCCCCAAACAAATTGAATTTGTTTTTTAATCCATCCATCCATCCATTTTCCAACCCGCTTATCCTACTGGGTCGCGGGGGGTCCGGAGCCTATCCCGGAAGCAACGGGCACGAGGCAGGGAACAACCCTGGATGGGGGGCCATTTTTAATACTTTTTCAGTTAGTGCATAATTTCATATATGTTATCATATAGTTTTAATGCCTTTATAATTATTCTACAATGTAAAGAATAGTTACAAATAAACCAATCTTTGGGTAGGTGTGTCCAAACTTTTGACTGGTACTCTACACACACACACACACACGTACATAAAATTACAGATAATCAGTAATGAAATGCCACATGGAAACGAGTGTATTAGGTTACAGAGTATTTTAGGGTATTTAGTCACCCCCAAGCCCCCCAGGGATGAAAATTTATAAGAGCAGCTTGGCAGATAGATAAACAAAATATACACAGCAGCCTGAGGGGTCATTGATCTGTCTGGGGCTGCCCCCACACACACATACATACACACCCCATGGGCATGCTGGGTGATGCGTCAGGCCATTTCTTGGGTCGATGCAGCCATGACCTTTGACCTCAGAACAGGTCAGAAGTCTGGCTGTCCTGGACCAGGTGCTTCTGTGCAGCGTGACAGGATGCCGTGTCTGTCGGTTCATCGCTCTCCTGAAAACGTGGTGAGATGCTTCTGCAGCTTCTTGCCACAGTACTTTAGCCATGAGAGAGCTTGTGTTTCCCCTCTGCCTGGTGGCATTTTGTGAGAGATTCACTTATTTATTTATGAGTCTGTCGGACTGACCCTCCATGACTAGAGGTCCCTCCAACACGCTGATGGCTATAGTTTTTAGAGTTGGGTAAATGGAAACAAGTAATTAGGTCCTGATGTTACATTACCCGTTTATACATTTGCTTGTTTTTACTGAGCCAGTCACCTCCCTTTCTTTGCCGCAGCTACCATCGGAGGAACTGGAACTGACACTCTTTTCAATACCAGGCCTTTAACCACACCGCCACCTGCTGGTTACTAAAGAAGCAGTGATTAAATAGGTGATATTTTATCTCTTTGGTGCAGCAGAGTCCTGTGAATGGGCAGAGGAAATGATCTGGAATATGACTGGCAGGATCTACACTGGAGTTTTTACCCTTGCACCCGCTCAGGTGCACAGTTCCCCATGTGAAAGAAGCTGAAAATGAGAGTTTCTGTCAAAAAGCGAGCATTGAGTGTCCTCACTTTGCTTCTAGAGAAAATCATTTCTGCATTAAATAGTAATCATTATCTCTCTGGGAATTTTTCAGAAAAGAATGCAGATCAGTTGCAGAAATGTGCATCAGTGATTATGGCTTGATTGACTGACTGACTGTCTGTGTTCTGTGAACTTGCTGATTATGCCGGAGAACGTGTCCACACAGATCGAGGGGGTGCCCACATCTGAAGGTCCACTTTGGGAGCTTCGGTAATCGAGCTGTCTGTGATCTGCATGGTGATGTGATGGGAATCACTGATCAGAGGCGAGATCAAAACGGCGTCCTGCCTCTTGCACCCAAGCTTCTTGTCTGATGGGATCATTGGGGTGATGACCCAAGCGGTCTGAGTCTTCATGGGTAAAAGATGAGCTGTTAAGATACAAATCTGCGAGCTGATGAGTCGGCACATTTCCTCTACCGTCTGATGTCTGCTCCTGCGTCCAGTGTCCCTGCGTTTATCCCTTTGGGGCATTCAGGAAACCAACATGCATACTGCGGAAAAACAAGAATCCGGTTTAATTTGCTTCCTTCAGAAAAGGAAGCATCCCGGTGAATTCGGCTATTTATTTTTTATTTTTTGGGTGATCCTAAGATGCAGTCGCTTATATTATGGTTCTCCATGTCCGTAAAGTGGTCAGAGATGGACGTGACCCTGTCGGCAGTCCAGGCAGAGCGACGTGCCAGTCTCCGTGCTCCAGTTCCCTGCTCGGGACACGATAATCTGGCAATTCGGTTTCCAGGCGAGCCGTCTGGTCAACGGAGGACGTTAGTGTGTGTGCGAGACCACAGTGGCGATAAACCCCCCCCGCCCCACACACATTGTGCCAGCACGGCAAGCTGTTAATTTTTGGCACGTAGGCAGACATATAAACGGAAACGCTGGCAGAGCTCCACCATGGCGTGTGGCGCTCGTGTGTGCGTGTTTGTGCGTGGCATGTGGAGCGTGTGCCTGCTTTGTGCCTCCCCAGGCGTCCGTCAGCATTTATAAACCTTATCTCCTTCTGGATCAGACGCCTCTAGCTTCGCCAGAGTGGCGCTGGGACCATGTAGCTTCCCTGCAGCCTTTTCTTTGTGTGGATCAGTGACATCTGAAGGTCCCCCCCCCCCCCCCCCCATACTACGGCAACACGAGCGCCATGTGACGTGGCGGCAGAAGCCCCGAGCACCTTCGGAGACGGAGCACATCGATCCGAATGTCGGAGTGGGGGGTGGGGGCTGTGGGACTCCACACGGTTGGAGGCGGGTGGATAACAGAGAGACTGTCACTTTTATCCTGCATCTGGGCATTGGACTATCGTTTGTGTCATCGTTGTGACTGACCTGCAAAAAAATGAAGGGGGGTGGGGATGGGACAGGAAGGGGTTGGGGGGGCTGAATGACATTTTCTTGCAGTGCTCGGGTGCTGGGGAGGGGGGACTAGTGCGATCCAGCTAATGATGAGAGGGAGGGAATCGCCACCACACCCCTGCCCACTCTCGCTTCCATCCACAAGGCCGGCAGTCCGCTCGCTCGCTGGCTCCCCCCCCCCGACACACACGCGCACACACACGCACACACACGTCCATCTTGGCTCGGGAATGCCGACGGCAGTTTCATTCGGCAGACTGGTCCAGCGACGCGTCTCAGACGGATGGTGGGCCGGGCTCATTCTCCGGAAGTCCCCCCCACCCCGCGTGAGGAGGGACGGCTCGTCTGAGTGTTAGCAGGGGGGGTGAGGTGAGGGGGGGTGGATGGAATCGGCGTGAGCGAGGCGCGAGACGGAGATGGCAGAAAAATGCTCTGGCAGGCGGCAGGGAAGCTGGGGCAGCGAGCGGTGGTGTAAACTCGCGGCGGGACGGGCTGCAGGCTCGCCAATGATGAGGGCGGCGCGGCAGGCGTGAGCCGGGTGGCGTGCGGCGACGGATCCCGGAGCAGAGTGGCGCCGAGGCTCCCCCGTGCTGTCCGCCACCACACTGCCGCCGCCGGGAGAGGAGGTGCGTGTGCGTGCTTGCTCGCTCGCTCGCGTGCGTGCCTACGCGTGTGTGCGTGTCCCGAGCGCGCAGCTATAAGGCTGAGCCCGTCCGGCAGTGCCGGCGCTGGCTGTCCCCTTTGTCACGGCGCTACCGGGCAGCCAGCGAGCGACACCACCGCCGCCACCGCCCCCGCCGCCTCTCATTCATCCCTTTATTTGTTTTTCATTTGCATCAAACTGCGTTCGGGAAACATTTAGAAGCAGGGCGTGCAGAGGGAATCCCGATTCCCCCCCGTGGTTCGTGTGCGCCGATGGGGGCGAGAGCTTGTAACGGTCAGCTCGTCTCGTGGTGGGGTGGGGGTGGGGATGCTCTGGAGAACTGGTTTTGTCATATAATTGGGTTGCACTTTGTCAGGCCTCCACCCTAACCCTGTCCAACTTGGGGGCCCCACCTGAAGGCTAAGCTTCTGC
>JAUMHC010000067.1:3557988-3568655 GCA_032359785.1 Heteromormyrus szaboi
GGGGGGGGGGGGGGGGGGGGGGGGGGGGCGGTTGCTCATAGGACGAGATGTAGACTGATGATCTGCACTTTCTCTGAGGACAAAGAGGAAGCAGCGAGCGAGCGGCCAGGGGCTTCCCTCCCCAGCGCGGAAGGCTAGCTGGCTAGTTAGCGGCAGGCCACCGGTTCCCTCATTCGGCTCCCCGGCTCTCCGACAGACAAGTTCACATCCGAATCTCCGTAGCCAAACCTCCATTCGTTCTCTTCTCCATCCTCTGCTGTTTTCTTGGTTTACTTTCAGTAATGATTTCCGAGCGTACGTGTGTGTGTGCCGCCTGTCGCTGCCTGTGTGTGTTTACCGTGGCGAGGTTTCGTGAGAGGCATTACGAGACGCCGAGCCATCCGTATGCAGGGACATAAGTTGTCTGCGGCATAGGGGAAAGGGAGACCCCCGCTCCCCCCCCCCCCAAGTTAAATCTCTCCTTTCGATGAGGAACCAGACAGCTCTCGGCTGCCCGATCTGGCAAGTGGGTGCGAAGCGGACAAACAAGTTGCTTGTTTTTTTTTTTAAGCTTGAAGCAGTGCCGGGGTGCGAGCGAACTTTGGGGGCACCTGGCAGGACACAGCTGCGCTCCTCCTGTTCCCTGAGACCCTAACTTGTGAGCTCTTGGTTCTGAAAATCACGGGTTGGGCTCTTGGGACCCGGGCGGAGGGCAAGATCGGCTCCAAGTGTCAGCCATCTTTTTAATTTTTTTTTAAGACGGGTGGAGTCGGGAAGAAGGGACAGCGTCGCTGAGCGGCTGGGGGGGGGGGCTTGTGGGGGGGAGGGCAAGACAGGCGAGAAAAGGAAGGAGCACAGGCAAGGTGGGATCCGTGGCAGGTGCCTGCAGGCTGGACTTCGGCCGAGCGATTGCAATTCCGAATAGGAGCAGAATACGGACACAGAGGTTGGCGCCAGGCGTGACTTGTGCTGCGGTCCCTCTTTTTAACCCAGCCCGAGTCACAATCCACCCGTACACACATACACAGGGGAATGCGCAAGATTCAGCAGGTACGTCGGCGTCTTTCGGAACAGCATGTTTCGGCGCCCAGACCATGCCACGCACCGGACTCCTGTCTCGTTTCCGAGACTGCAGTTTAACCCTTCGCGGCGTGACGAAGCCCTTTCATACTGCAGTGAATCAATTCTCATTAACATGTGGCGCATCCTCTCCTGCAAAGCAGGATGGACGCATCAAAAGGAGCGCAAAAAAAGTACGTCTGTGTCAAAGACGTTGTGTGAGCATCGCGATTCATGCACACTATGGTTACGGTGAACGTTTTACCGTGAGATCGGTAGCCAGGTAAGTCCGAGTCCTGGGTCCTTTCAGAAAAGATGCTTATTCACGGCTTTGTCCAAAATGACAGCGTAAATGGTGGTGGCTAGACAAGGAAGCACGTCGCTTTACTGCTGCCTCGTGCACAGGTGTGCATCCTCGACGGCGTCCAGACAGAGGCACACATGAGCACTACGTGTCTCTACGTTCAAAAGATACATTTTCACCTTTGGGTTTTTAGGGGCAAATCGGACTCTGTGTAAAAGCTACTTGGGCCAAATGATCTTACAATCAATCCATTTAGAGTTTTGAAATGCTACGCTCAGAACGAACTGAAACTTTTTATGTTTAAATCAATATTTATTATGTGCATCAGTGGTTATTACAATCAAGTATTTAGGCCCGTAGTCGTAACTGTAAATGATCTGAAATCGTAGCTTTGTGCTGTGATCGTAACGGTTTCTGTACTTCGTAAACCCACAGTTTGCGTCAAATTGTTTTGTTCTTTTGCATTTTGAAATTTCACAAAAAAAAATCAGCTCCCAATGTGGGACGAAACATTCCACCAACATGCCGCCAAGCTGAGTGCACTCTTTACACTCTGCAGGAGTGGCGGTCCAGTGTGTCTCCCTCTGCTGGCGTGTGGCAGAATTGCACCAAGTTCTCGACTTAAATCCTTTCAGTTTGGTGATTTCAGTCCTTTTGCTTATAAATGTAAAGTACCAGTTCATTGTAGTGTGTTTTACCACCATGTGAAAGAATTATTGTTTGCATTGTTTATGTTACGATACAGTATTTCTTAAGTTCTGTGACACTTAAGAATTTTGAAGTGTGGCATCACCTCAGAGATATTATCAGATTGTTCATTTGTATAAATTTAACACAACTCATGTTAATGCACAAAAATGAGTGAAAACCTGTAAATGTGTATGTTAACGAATAAAAAATACGGAAAAACACGTATTGGTCTGAAATGCTGTAACTTTAAACCCGTATATTGCAGGCCTGTCAGTTTTATTGTTATCTCTCCAAATTCCCTCTCCTTTGTTAACCCCCGCTTTTTTACTACCTCCCCAAGCAAACTAATTTTGCCGGAATGCCAGTTTCAGGTGAATTATGAATGTAGATTGATTTTCCTGTCCCTCCCCTCCTGATAATTATATCCTCTCACCGAGTATTCATTAAATTTTTTTTTTATTGCAGTGACTTGGACCAAACCGGAGCACAAGCTGGGAGGTAACATGGGCTGGACACCCACCCACACTGAAAGCTGACAGGCAGCATGTTGGGCCACCCCCAACACCAGCAAGGACCCAAGAAGGCCCCCACCAATCAGAATCCAGCCTCTGACACACCTGACACCTGCTTTATTGAAACTTGTTTTTTACTCTTCGTGTTTATTTGCACATCAGTGTATCTGCACTGCAGATCGTTGTCGTTTTAAGAGTAAATCTGTGATGAAACTAACGCAGAGCATCATTTCTTGTGTCAGTTTACTGTGAGTTATTGCTATTTCAGTGTATACGTATTTCTCAAGGTGTGTACTCTCAGTTTAATTTTTACTTATCAGACCATTAAGGCCATCATGAGCCAAGGATTGATCAACCTTTCCTAGATGGCCCAGTCTGTTCCTTTTCCCCAGCCTGTGTCTGTCTCTCTCTCCATATCAGTAGCTCATTATTAAAATAAACATTGACATCCAACCAGAACATCATTCATTACACCTGGTATCAGAAACGTTATAAACCAAAATCACGTGAATTGAGATGATTATAGACAGAACCTCGCTACATGCAAAGCGTATGGCTCCAAATCCATGCCAATGTGTGTTTAAGGGACAGTTACATGCTGGTCAGCCATGTTCCTGCACAAACCTCTCAGATTTGCTTCTGACCCATGAACAGCATTGCTGTCTGGGTTCCCCACCTCCTGGATGTGGTCAAACACACATCAGTTTTAATGATCCCTGTGACTGCTACACAGATTCTACACATTTAAAACTTGTGTTTCAAGCAATTTTAACTGGTTAATTTGTGACACCTGGATTTCAGAACGTCCTGGGGGGCCGTCCCACACTCCCGTATTTCTCCTAATATACCAACCTTCCTCTTTTGAGACCTTGCTCTTGTCTTAATAGGCCAGCTACAGTTCACCTTTTCGGGTTGAGAGCTGGATGGCATGAGCTACAGCAACCTGTCATTAGAGATGAAATAAGAAGATATCAGAGGAGGCTTTGATTGCAGGTTAGGTGCGTGGGCAGGTGAGAGGGGGAGGGGCAGGTGAGACGGGGAGGGGCAGCTGGCGGCGTTGGGGCTCGGCTGGGAAACTCCCCAGATCGATCTATGTGCTGCTCCGCGCTGCAGAAACAAGGGGGGGGGGGGAATGCTCCTCATTTCTATATTCAAAAGGCATAGATGAAAGACGCAGATATATGCAGGAAAAGCAGGTCTGCAGCAATGGAACAAACTGGGATGTGGTCATACAGCTGAAGACAACCCCAGCCGCATGCTCACCGAAAATAAAGGGGGGGGGGGCGATGATGTCACGCGCCACGGCAGACACCCTTCTGTCACACCGCAGTCTTTAATCCCCGATTTCCAAACACCGGCGTGTCGACACAACGGTGAATTATTTATTCTGTTGATAATACCGCACGGATCGTTTGCCGGTGCCACGTTATTATGATGCGGTTCGAAATATGATGCCGGTTCCTGAGCGGTCGACACAGAAAGGCGCTTTCTTCCGATGGAAACTTTATGTCATTCAAATGGGAGTTTCCCCCCTGCTGTATGCCAGAATTCCTGCACTTCCTGAGTGGCGCTGAGATGGCCGCAGGGTTATCAGGTTAGATGGTGCGTCCCCCGGCCTCAAATGTCCTGCTTAGAGCAGAACGAAGCAGAAGGAAGACAGGAGGATCGTGCCTCGTGAGGCGTCAGGCTTCCCCCCCGCCGTCGATCCCCGGTTATTGTTCCGGACCGGATCTGGTGGATCAGGACTCTGACAAGATCGTGAGACAGCAAGATTCTTGATATCATGTTGGGGGTGGGGGGGAGTGGGTGTGTGTGGGGAAGGGGGGGGATCCAGACACTGCGGCAGGGGGCTAGACAAGCACCTAAACTGGAGCATCTGCCACACACACACGCACACATACACACACAGAGAATAACTAGAAGACATTGGTTTTAATAATTAAAGTTCCATTTCAGGGACGACAGAACCCCGTCTCCCCGACGATGAGAGCGGCACGCACAACCCATCGGAACCCGAAATGCATTCCTGTTTTTAGCAAGATCACGACTGAAGGGTCTCGCTTCATCTGGGGAAAGATTAGTGTCTGAGATCGATGTACCAAAAGATAAAGTTATTTAAAGACCCAGCGTGGCTTTGGGAGTCCGTATCGAGTGCCGGGGAATCGGAGGCGGTCTATCAAGGTCAGGCCTGGCACGTAAATTACCCGTGTCTCACGCGGCTCCGAACGCTCTACTCATTTTTCACGGTGACGGGATCGTGATGTGCACTCGCGGGTCTGTTTTGGGCTTCTGCGGCAGTGGGCTCCTCCGGATCACATGCGGGGGGAGTCTGCTCGAGTACTGAAGGCCCCCCTTGCTGCCAAACCGGAGACGTGGTAATGAAGCGTGTGCGGTGGGTGCTCGTTAACCCCTTGCCACCAAATCCCTATTCGATTACTATTATATAGCCACCTAGAAGTTGCGTCTATCCACAGTGGCAGTGTAGCCTTCATTTGTGAAAGATTTTCTTTTACGCCTCTTTACAAATTAAAGACTTTGCTGTAGAAAATCGGGGTCATGCAGAAACTCTCCACATCCACCAGTTTTCAGTATTTCCAGCCCTTAGGTACTCTGCCCCCTGCTGGACCAGAGGCAGACTGCAGATTCTTTGTGTAACTCTTGCGATAAATAACAGAGACTTCCTGCAGTGCTCTAACCCGGTTTCTCCCACTTTCGATGTCCGGGTCCCATCGCGTTGGATGTACGAAACCCCCCCCCCGCCCCGTCCATCCTGCCCCCAACCCCAGAATGAGTATGCAGTAATCCCTTTGTGTGCTGTTTCCACGGCTCCCGTCACCGTGTGACTTTTATGGGTGCACTGGAGCAGCTTGCCCCCGTTGCCCTCGGCCCCCCCCCCCCTCCCTCCCCCCCATCGAGACGTCGTGGAGGCGTTGCCATGGCAACGCGGCATTGAGTTATTGAACTGCGGCTGGGCTCCTGCCCCGGCGGGTAATTAGTCTCCGGGCCGCAGACGAGCTCCTCAGCGACGGAAACTTGGAGACGCATCGCGCTGCTGGTGCTGTTCGGACCCCTGGCAGAGGCAGTGTGTCACGGGACAATGCTCTCTGTCTGTCGATCGGTCTTCCCCCCCCGGACAGCCACATTCACGGACATGTCCGTTTGTGAGGGCGGGGGAGGGCCACTCAGAGAGATCCCAAGAGAGTGATGACATGGGGGGGGGGGGGGGGGTACAGCCTCTGTGCGGGAGGAGATTAGAGGGGGCCTTTTATCAACAATAATAAATTCTATAATATCCATGCATCACCATTTACAGTTATAGGTGGATTCTTACCGAATTGTTTCGATTTAGATCTCGCCGCAGTCTGATGAGGAAAACAGCTTTTTCACGCAATTTTTAAATAAAAAATCTCCGTACGGGGTGATGTTATACAGGGCTGGACACTGGTTAGCGTTAATGCCAGAATCAATTGATGTGTGTTCCATTTGAACCGAATGGTGCACCGGTCACCGTAAGTACCTTAAAACACCGGACATCACATTTCTTCACAAGCTTCACGGTGCATTTGCCCCGACGTTGCCGGGATGCAGGAGGGATGGACATTTTTTTTAGAAAAAGAAAAGCATAGAAAACCCAGAACACTCTTTCAGCCTTGTACCATCAGTTCCTAACCCCCCCGCCCTGCCCCGCCCCTCACGGCTGGGTGGCTGTGCGATGATGTAAGCGGCGGATTCTCATTGGCATGCAGCCCCATGCTCTCTGCGCCATCTTCCTGTGGGGCGGGGGGGAGGGGGGGGGGGTTGGACGTGAGTCGCTGTTCACCAGGTCATGATATCCCAGAGGACAGCAGTGTCGGAGGGGGGACCCTGGCACCCTTCCCCCCACCTCACCCAGACACACACAGACACACACACACATGGACAAGTCGCTTAAACTTATCCGTGCTCACGACTGGAAATACAGTCACGTAAGATGACATGCACCCACCCGCACACACACACACACGTTCCGTAAGGAGACTGCGGTCACAAAGATCATCACAATCACAAGCAACACACACCTATTCACCAGGACACATTACTGCACTGACACAGACACAGAGTGACATACGAGAGCACAAAGTCTAATCTCAGAGTGTCTCTCTCTCTCACACACAAGGGGGGACCCTGGCACCCTTCCCCCCACCTCACCCAGACACACACAGACACACACACACATGGACAAGTCGCTTAAACTTATCCGTGCTCACGACTGGAAATACAGTCACGTAAGATGACATGCACCCACCCGCACACACACACACACGTTCCGTAAGGAGACTGCGGTCACAAAGATCATCACAATCACAAGCAACACACACCTATTCACCAGGACACATTACTGCACTGACACAGACACAGAGTGACATACGAGAGCACAAAGTCTAATCTCAGAGTGTCTCTCTCTCTCACACACAGACAAAGAAAGAAAGAGAGTTAGAGCAGCTGTGGGAGGTGAGGCCTGGAGCAGAGGACAGGAGAAGGTGACACAGTCTGACAGGTAGCTCTGTATGTTTCTCATTAGCATCTACATACTGCACTTGTGAATCTGCACCCTCATAGATCTACATCCACATAGATCTGCACCCGCACAGACTTGCACCCCCCCACAGATCTGCGCCAAATTATCAGACCATTCACATCACTTTCCCATGTCCGATCACTTTATAGACTTAAATCAACCTCACTGTCATTTTGTAAAACAGCCTCTTTTGTTTCTTCAAATTGCACTTCATAAACAATCATTCTAAAAGTTTTCTTGAATTCTGCACAAATTAGCCCTGACTGGAATATAAATATCAATATGAATGACGTGACACGAAGAAGAGTCTGTGCGTGTGATTGTGTGTCTGTGTGTGTGATTGTGTGTCTGTGCGTGTGATTGTGTGTCTGTGCGTGTGATTGTGTGTCTGTGCGTGTGATTGTGTGTCTGTGTGTATGCTTTGGTTTACACCAAAAAATATATGCATGCAAACATTAGGCAATCAGAACACAATTTTAACAACATTTAAACATATTTCTGCGTATATGCTACAAATACACACGATAATTCTGTATTAGACAATTGGTCATGGAAAATCATCGGATGCATGTTTTACGTATATTACGGTTCCCAGGTCTCTATCACAATGACTGCCTCCGTTTTCGGCCCGACATCTCCACCCCGCGTCTCTGCACGGCTTTCCAGCTGTGTCTGGTTTCAGTGTGGGATAAGATTAAGCTTAGACTCAGCATTAGGGCAAAGACAAGTTTTCGCCCGAGTTTCGGAAGAATCCTGGACCACCCCCTGTTCCACCAATGAAATCCAAGCAGACTCACTTCTCCTAAAAGCAGATGTATTTCCAGAGTCTTTTTCAGCCTTAAAGAGCTTTACTGAAAAAAAAAATACAATCCTGAGACATAAGAACAAATTAAATGCTGAAACAGGGAATTCTATAAATTACTGTAAATTCTGGATTCAGCGAAACACAAACTGTTGACAGACGCTGTTTTGATTAGTGGCATTAAATATTTTGCAGAATAGTGTTTATCATTAAGTGCTCTATTGTTTGATAAAAGGTCAAGCACTTCATTGTCATTGTGTAACGCTGCAAATTTACTTTTATGACAACCCCAGAGGTACATTTAAAGAGTCCAATTACTAAACACAAAAAACCTTAAAATAAAATAGTCATATGAAGTATGGAAGGAAGGGAGAGATGACCAATCAGATTGCAGAGGAGGTGGGTCCAAGCAACTAGAGAAGGCAGGACCAAGACTGATTAGCTGGTCCCGGCTCCTCTAGTTGCTTGGACCCAAATACTCTACAATCTGATTGGTTCTCTCGCTGAACCAATCTTTTTTTTCCCTTCTTTTCCTTATGACATTTTTGGGCAAGTAAAACTCCTACAAGCTTCAAGTGATGGCAGTTCATGTTTTTATGAGTGAGGGTGTGGATCTGTGAGGGTTTATGAGTGAAAATGTATAGACTATTTACTGTAGACATATAAGTACCTTCTGGTAACGAGGATTGGAACCTCCAGACTTTGGCTAAGGAAAGGTGTAGAGGAACAAGCCACAAAACCGTGTATCTGGGCACAGGTTACAAGTGTCTTAGCTGGGCTTTCAGCTTAGCAGGTAGTTGCCTTTTCCCAGTTACCTTGTGTGCTGGGTGTCATCCTTCATTTACTAGCCGTTTACTCTATTGAAGATGGAATTGTCACTTTTTTGTATTTTGCTCATGCTTTGCTGCCTGGAGCTGAGGAATGTGATGAGGAGGCCTTTGAGACACCAGGGCTGAGCTCATAAGACCACAACTCTGAGCCCTAAACCCAAATCTAACTCTGTGTTAAGGATTTTCAGGACTAAACCAAATGTCCTACGTTTCAAACCCTCTGACATGCACCCTGAGGATTTTCACTCACAAAAATATGTAATTCACACTTGACAGAAAGCCAGTCTATTGTTGCCACTGGCGGTGAGAGGAATGGGACCGAAATAATCAGTAGCTGAGAGGTTTACTCTGTTTACCCAGCTGCATTCTGCCAGTCTGTCACCCTGTCTGGCTCTGTGATGAGTTGCTTGCTTACGGCCTACATTTCCCAGCAAGCATTGGAATGTCTCCAAAAATGGCGGCCAGCTGACATCCTACATCAAAACTAGGACGTCTGCTATGGATTCCTAAAAAACAAGGGTGTGTTTCCCATTGTTGCAGTACATATCCAGAGAATGGGCAACAGATTGCTACAGAGCGCTGTAGGGGGTAATGCAGACATACAAATTCACAAAGCATAAAAATTAGATGAACGTATAAAAATATCCACAGGGCTGTTCCCCTCTGAAGGTCCTGGTCCTGCAATTAGAATGGCTTGCTGCAGTGCTGACAGTGGTTTGGAATGCTAAGGAAGGGAGGCTGGCGGGGTGATGCAGTACTGACAGTGGTCTGGAATGTTAGGGGAAGGGAGGCTGGACGGGATGATGCAGTACTGACAGTGGTCTGGAATGTTAGGGGAAGGGAGGCTGGACAGGATGATGCAGTACTGACAGTGGTCTGGAATGTTAGGGGAAGGGAGGATGGCGGGGTGATGCAGTACTGACAGTGTTAGGGGAAGGGAGGCTGGCGGGGTGGTGCAGTACTGACAGTGGTCTGCAATGTTCGTTGCCCCGCCCCCCTTGTGATGACCTTACAGTTCAAGGTCCACTGAACAAACCTGAGATCTAGAGACAGAATATTGTGGGTTCAGGTCCTGAAAGGCTCTTTGCTGTTAATAATTTTAATAGCAAATTAACAAATTGTAAGATATAATACCAGTCATGCATGTGTCAGCTGTCTTGTCAGTTCTTTACTCACCTTAGAACAGAACAGCAAAACTAAAATAGTGGTACTTCACCATATTGATAGTTTAGGTCTTATATTTTGAAAGATCATCAATTCTGACCTTGACAGCTGTGCTGAGCTGAGCCGAGCTGCACCAGACACCTTTAAAACTCCCTGATTGGTTGGCCACCAGCCACAAGCCGCTGAGTCCTCCCAGCCAGCAGGGCGGCGAGGTATGATCCTGAGTCAGCAGCCAAGCAGTTATTAGTGTCGCCTTTACATCCGAGCACAGCCACATCGGGTTTAGCACAACTCTAGGTCAATAAGTAGCGTAATGTTTAAAAACTATAGGTTTCAGTATTGTTACCACCATTGTGAGTGATTAACTAAAATGCTTTTGGTTTAAACATTATATTATATTACTTTGGATTACAAAACCATCTCTTGAGGAGGTAAAGACAACATTAAATCATACTATCATCTCTTGGCTCTTCGCTGAAACCTGTCATCAGCTCCTTGTTCACACTAGTCTGTGTTTAGCAGTGGCTTGAGCTACATGGGAGAAACTTTGCCGCCCTCTAATGGTCAGGATTTGGAAATGCATCTGTTTGTTCTGCAGAATGCAGATGTCAGTCTGTCTTCATGTCTCTCATGGTCAGTAAGAGCATCACTATGGAACTTTAAAGTGTCCGCGTACTTTAATGGGGTACAAACCAAGAAAAGTGTCAGCCGATTGCTTTTATGTGTCTGGCAGATAGTTCCCCGGGGGGGGGGGGGGGGGGGGGGCCTA
>JAUMHC010000067.1:3581148-3608946 GCA_032359785.1 Heteromormyrus szaboi
AGAATGCTTTCAGCACCTTGTTGAATCAATGCCACGTAGAATTAAGGCAGTTCTGAAGGCAAAAGGGGGTCAAACACAGTATTAGTATGGTGTTCCTAATAATCCTTTAGGTGAGTGTATAATACAGGTCATGTGCTCCCTCTAGTGGAGAAGAAAAGTAAAATTAAAAAAATAATAACTTGATCTGGTGACAGTCAAAACACAGGGAACCTTTTAAGGGATTTTGATAGACAGCGAACATAGTAGATGACAAAGTGTTCAGTTAGGCTTCATCTGAGTGTATTGGTGGATAGAAAATGTTGCTGTTCAACATTCAATTCAATTACTCTACTCTCTTACTTCTGGAATAAAGTGACCATTCTGGACACAGCCTCAGGTGTTCGGGCCGTTTAATATGTATCAAGACTTTGTCATCATCAGCGTGCCCCAGCCCGGTCTCCTGTATCTTACGGCTCGCCATAACCTTCTACTGGATTGGCGGTTAAGGAATTTTATGACCCAGTAATTCAAAATAACTCTACGGGAGGGTGCTGCCATCTCGTGGTCAATTAGAGATCCTACAACCAACAACGGTTTTGACCTGAAAGGCAGTTATCCCGTCAACGTTAATTTGTTCTGTTGTGTCTATATTTTCTATTAATAAACAATAAAATCACGCGTTATTGTGTATAGTTACAGGATTGAATATGATTCTAGAATTGCAGGTTTTCTCCAGGACAAGTAATTTTAAATTAAATTAAATTAAAAACAAGAAATGCAATTTCCCTATTACTGCCCGTTTTACTCAGCTCTTACATGGTACATATACAGGTTAAACAAAAGGTAGATGAAACAACAGATATTACTTGATTTAAACGTTGGTTCCAATTTTGTTAACAAAACAGAAACACTGACCAAAATGTAGCTACTTATGTGCTGTAACATCTGATAAAATTGTTGCTCCTGCCTTAATTAATGGGCAGGCATTCGACTGCAAAAAGGGCTCCTTAAGACCAATGTCAAATCTTGCCCTCTTCAGTCAGCATACCAACACTGCTTGGAGATCCGTCTTCCACGTGAGACGTGTCACTCCAGACATTTCTCCTGTGTGGAATGAGCTTCCGAACCAAATCTGGTCATCAGATTCCCTCTGTACATTAGAGAGGCCTCAAGTCTCGTCTGGTCTTAACTATGAATGTATCTACTGTATGTATGAGAACCACCCACAAGCAGAGATAAATCCCCCGTGTGCGTGAACATACTTTGCCAGGGAACGTCAACAAATCTGTATACAGACAAACATGTCCACAGCAAAACTCGTTTCTGTCTGTGGCAAAATGGCTTAACTAGGAAACAAAAAAAATGGCTACGTTTTTAAATACCATGTACGTGGTACATAGTATTTACAGGTAGAGTGGTGGCTCTGAGGCTAAGGCTCTGTGCTAATAACTGGAAGGTTGCTGGTTCAAATACCATGAATGGCCAGAGCGATTTTACTCTGTTGGGCTCTTGAGCAAGGCCCTTAACCTGCAATTGCTTCATCATGGGTATGAATTTAATCTACATCCAGCACTATTAGGAGGTCCCCCAACTTACAGGGAATAACTTGGGGGTTGGTGGCAGGATTGGCACTCCAGCCTCTAGAAAAAACCTCACACTGGTCCATTCGGACTGGTGTGGTGCTGAGGTATCACCCGCCGCATGGCTGTACTCAGGGTCTCATGCCTGAGGTGGTTTGTCATGTGGTGGGTGTGGCAATGCGGTGTATCGGTTCATGCTCCTTACCTCATATACGTGGTTAAAACAAAAATGCCTTTTGATAAAAATCTCCGCCAGAATTAGAAATAAATCAGAAATAAACACCAGCCATTGTTCCCTGAATGATCTTAATACTGCACTTGCTGCTGATTTGAATAGTGGTCTTATTAGGATCTTGCTTTGTTTAGCAGTGATTGTGTAGCTTCTGCTCCAGTACTGCTTACACTTGTACCCGGGTATTCATCGAATGTTTAGCACGTATTATTGTCCTACTTGCGTCACGTGTACGTCGCTTTGCACAAAATCATCTACTAAATACATGTAAATCTGCTGCGGGGTATTTTTCCCGGCTGAGGAGGTATTCGGAAGTGACTCCTTAGCGGAGAGTCACGCATGCGCAGTAAGTGTTACAAGTGCTGAACAGGATGGGTCTCTGCTGAAGATGTCCAAGTTTATTTTTGTCTTTGTGACCCCGGGATCGGGGCGTGGATCTCACAGCAGAGGCTGTCACCCAGTGGCACCGGACATGCAGCATTCACAACCACGACATTCGCGACTTCTCCGGAAAGTTCCGGCTAAATAATGGTCATGTGACCGGTGCTCTGCGCTGTTGCTGATAATCAAGGATGTTCAGAATAATATGTAATATGGTGCTTTAAAAATACATTGTCTCGCTTAGCTTCTGCCTAAATTACTTAGCTCATACTTCCTGGTAGCATATTGCTTCAGATAAAATCACATTAAAATCATAATTTCGTATGCATGGCAATTCATATGCAGAAGTTTTGTCCGCATTATAGCAATGAAACATCTTGTTTCTAGGAGACAAATATTAATCTTTGTTTAGTCCCTTCAGAAAAATTTCATTATTTTAACAGGTTTTCTACATTCCTGTGCTGGACCAGCATCCTGTTAACCTTATGTCCTGAATTTCCTGAGACAATCTCAAGAATCACCGTGACCTTGGGCTGGAATATTAACGATAGATGGAAGCTCTCTGCAGCCCAAAGGAAGGAATCTCAGACCGTGCGGCGGAAAGATAAATGCTTTCGCTCCGCCCCATCCATCATCCATAACCATTTAGCCAGGGAGGGTTGTGGTGAGTCTGGCGCCTATCCCTGGAAGCGCAGGGGGTGCCCTGGACAGACTGTCCCATCACAGGACACGTGTGTAGATTATAGCTGTAGCCAGGTCCCTGTTACCTGTGGGGGGAGGGAATGAACCCCATCAAATACGTGAAAAGCACGGTAAAGTGTGTCTTTGTGATACTTTTGTTCCTCTATCTCTTTTTTTCCCATCTACGCTTACCCGTATTGTAAATGCAGTCTTCGGAGCACAGTTCTGTGAGATTTATTTTGGAAGCACATTAAAATGGCGAAAAGTCTCCTATGGTTTTATGCCAGATTAATGAAATCTGATATTCAAAAAAGCCTTATAAATACCTAATATCTTCGCTTTGTAGCCAGTGCCAAATCGATTCACAAAGCACTGTTGTGAGACCATGAAATTGAATCGTCTTAAATCCGAGAGCATGTATGTGTCTCTCTCTCTCTCTATAGTGTGTGTGTGTGTGTGTGTGTGTGGCCGCGGAAAAAATTAACAGACCACAGCACATTTTTTTTGTTTTACACATTTCTCATTTCTCGTCTGTGAATAATATATATATATTTTAACGGGGTCATCTCTGGCATTAGAAAGTCGCTTCTGCCCTTTTTGATGTGCGCTTCTGCCCTTTACCTGGCTGGTTTCTGGTCGTTCCCAGTGTCTCCTGCTTCACCTTATTCTACACTGCTGTCTTAGAAATTTTGAACCTGAAAGCAACCTGCTGTTCAGCGTAGCCTTCTGCCAGCAGAGCCACAATTAAACCATAATTTAAAAATGTGGATTTCTTTAAAGATATAGAGTGGCCTCTGAATATTTTTCCGCGGCGATATATATATATATATATATAGAGGGTGTGGGGGGGGTGGAGGGTTAAAATACATCGACAATGGATAACTACAGCAAATAACTGTAGTCCTTTGTAAATACATATTTGCAGATATAATGCGTTCAATTTTAATTTAAATGTTATATATTTCTTGGACCGCTTCTCCCCCTCGCTCCGGCGGACCGCCGGTGCTGTTCCCCGTCTCGGCCCGGGGGGCGGTGTGAGGCGGCGGCTGAGGGCGGTCCTCGCTCCGTGGAGCTTCCGCCAGCCGCCGCCTTTGATTGGGCAGCGCGGCAGCCTCCATACTACGGGGAGCCCGAGGTGCACACTGCGCGGAGCCACACGGACTCCCGTCGCACTTCAATGGAGGAGCGGCCTGGCGAGCGGCCATCTGAGAAGCGGCACCAGCATGGGATCGAGCGAGGCCAGTGCGGACCCGGAAAGGCGCTGAAAGATGCACAGAGTCGCTGCGAGCACCAGCACCAGGAAGCGCCGGCGAAGAAAGCAGGTCGGTCGCCTCGCCCGGGCTGCAGAGTGCGGGACTCCCTCCGGAGCGGCGCAGGAAGCGGGGTGGACGGGGGGAGGAGGAGGCGGCGGGGGGGGGTGTCGGCGCGCCCGCGGCGTGCCTCACGGCTCCGCCTGGGGTTGACCTTGCCCGCGATCGGTGCGTTCCTGCGGCCGCTCCTGGAAGCTTGCAAGATAAGAGGCCGCCTTGGGCGCCATGCGAACCGCCGCCCCCCCTGCAGCCGGCGCCGCTGGACGCTCCCCGCCGCTCACACTTCACTTCCTGTCCGACATGTTGGAAGCGGACACCGCCGGAGCGCCGGGCTGTTTCCGGTGGGGTTCCGCCGTTTGGACTCGGCGGTTCGGGCGCCACCGCCCGGTCCGTAAGTTAGCACGCTGTCCGAGGCGGACTGCCCGTAAGGAGTCCCATCGACGGCTCTTCCACCCGGGTCGCCGCCTGGGGTGTCTGTCCGAGCCGCTGGAATTTAACTAGGTCACCGCTCTACAGCCAATATACCACGGCTAAACTGTGGCTTAATAATCTGACTAGTCCCTTTAATCAAGTTACCCTGTTTAAAGAAAAGCCGCTTATTCTTTTTTATCCGAAGACGGCGTGTTATTGTGATTGCAGACTTTTCAAAGCGTCACCACGGAGGTCGATATTAGACTCAAAGTTAATAATATCTGGGCTGACGTCCTTGTATTTAAATATTGCTGATTAAGTCCCCCGGGTCGACTCTCCCTAACCCTCATGTCACCCAGCTTCATGTACCGATGTTCAGAAGCGTAATGTGCACCAAGACACAGCTCCACTGCACTGCTATAACAATGGCTCCCATTGAATGTTCAAAAAAAAATAATTTTTTTTTTTTCATGTTCCTACATGATAAAGGGGAACCAATGGATTAGGATGATGTGCCTGCGATCAGAAGGTTGTTGGTTCGAATCCCTGGTTCGATAGCGATGTCACAGTTAGGCCCTTGAGCAAGGCCCTTAAACCCCAATTGCTGCTGTGACTGACTCTGCTTTCTCAAAAAGTTGCTTTGGATAAAAGCATGCACTAAATAAAAACATACACGAATGCCCAGCTTGATGAACATCTCACTATATAGCGCTGCTCGCCCGTCTGGAGGTCCTGGGATCTTCTAGAATAGTCCGGACAGAACGTGAGTCACCATCACGCCATTGTTCCGATGCCCTCTGTTCCCCTTCCAGAGACGGAAACATTACAGGCTCCATAAACAGCCTGGCTAGTAGCTCCGGTGTCACATTTTACCGGAAATTTCTTAAAGTGTTTGTTATGCCGCATTTGGCTCTGCGGTGATACTTTATGAAATGGAGGCCGTGTCGTATTAACCTTCAGTTGGGCATCCGGTATTTGGGGGTGGGGGACGGCCTGGCATGGCTCCATGGGCACTGACCCTAATTCCACCCGGTCAAAGGTGCAAGGATGTAAAGACACCTGGAGAACCTTAACCAGCCCGGTGCTCAAGTCCTCCAGCTATAGTGGCAGCCAGAAACAAGGTTGATTCCCCAATTGTGTGTTGTATTTTGGCTGTGCTAAGCTGGGAACAGGTGGGGTATTTCGGGTAATTAATATCTGGCTGTTTTTCCCTTTAGGCAACGGAAAAGTACACGGCAGCCCGGCAGAGGCAAGGAGGACTGGTTCCACTGGCGATGCTGCCGGCATTCCCTATGTCAGCTACAGCAATGGTGCCCCACTGTGCATAGAGGCGAATCTCCGGCCAGGGCAGGTGGGGAGGGGAGCTGCGCCCCCCCCGGCGAAGACGGGGAGCCGAAGTGGCCCCCGAAACAACAGTATGGAGTGCAAGAGAGACAAGGCCCCAGATGGTGGCGCCCACGAGCCCGTGGACAAAGAGCCACCATTTCTTGTGAATGGGGTTGCGGGGTTCACCCCAGGCTACATGGCAAATGGGTACCCTGGCCATGATGGCGGCAGCTCTGAGAGTGGTTACGCCACGGCCAAGAAGCGGCAGGCCCGGTTTGATGGTGCCAGGGGCACTGAGGCTGTCCAGCAGGGCGGCGCTGTCCCGGTCCACGAGTCTGAGCCTTCCAGCCCGGAACTGTGTGAAAGAGCCACAGGCCCACGACCAGAGAACGTAGGGGTGGCCAAGGTGGGCGGCGCCCCCTGCAGGAGGAACGAGGATGGGGTCAGTAGAGCTAAGGTCTTGCCAGTGGCAGCGGTGAAAGAAGATTCCTGGACTCTGTTCAGGCCCCTTCCCGTTTTCCCCGTCGACAACAGCAGCGCTAAGATCGTGCCCAAGATCAGTTACGCGAGTAAAGTGAAGGAGAACCTCAACAAAGCGGCCCCCTCCGCCGTGGAGACACTGCCCCCGCAGGTCCCCATGTCTGCTGTCAAAACAATCCCATCTGCCGGCTTGGCCAATGGCCCCATTTCCGGAGATGGGCGCCCGTTCGTGACGGCACAGCGTCTGCCCGCAGCAGCTTCATGCGGGGCTCCGACCTCCTCTAACCTGAGGGACCTGAATGTACCATCCTCCCCCCATGGCGACTGTGGTTCCAACCCCACACCCTTGGGAGAGCAGCGAAAACCCAGTGTCATTCTGAACCCCTTGACAGTTTCTGGTTTAGATCTGGCGCCCCCTAGTGCCTCCCCGGAGGACCTCTCTGTGAGTCCAGCTGGCTGCAAGGCCCTGGGGGACATATTTCAGAACGAATGGGGGCTGTCCTTTATCAACGAGCCCAACGCGGGCCCCCGGGGGAGTCAGTCTGTCACGGACCCACTCTTTCAGGACGAGGTTCCGGCTGTGCCTGACCTGCGGGCCCCCGAAAATTCATCCCTGCCTGACAAACGGACTAGCGGCCTGCCCCCTACTGGCGTGCCGAGAGAAAGTCCGTCTGTCATTCCTGTAGCCAAATGCTCAGCCCAGACACTGCCGTTGGGCTCCGACCCACACAGAACCAATGCTGGTAGCCAGGGCACGGTACCTCCTAGGGACATTGGTGCTGAGCAACTCCAGGTGGACAAAGAGTCTGGGCATGTTAAGGGCTCCTTTGAGAGGTGTAGCTGGAGGCTGTTTGACCTTAAAGCTGCTGTTATGTATCACACTAAAGGTAAGGAAGCAACCAATCAGGTCTCTGTATTAAAAAAAAAATACATGTGCAGTGCCCCCTAGAGGATAGCTTATTAACTGCAGGCACTTCTCAGTGCCATATTTTATTGAGTGGCATTTAAGATTGAGATGCACTTCATTGATCCCATTTGTGCTGAAAAGCAGTTATTAGGCTACAGCTCTAAGTCATCACTATTTAACATGCAACCTCTTGTTATACACTAGGAGCTGGCCACCCCGGATCCTGTAGGCGGCCCTAAAATTGCTACAGTGGTCCTGCAGTACTTTTAGCTCGGTCTGGGGTGTCCTAACACATGCCTGTCAGTTATTTAAATAACATCCTTTTTTAACCTTCCTTTCCAGAAATTGGAAATATTTTGAATCTGCTAAAACAAGGTGAGTAAATTTCGCGTGCTTTTTAACCCAGTTGCTTAAACTGCCTTTCTTGTAAAGCATCAAAAAGAAACAGCCAACAGCAGGCTTGGGGAGTATCTAATTTTTCTTACCGTAAAAACATAATACCTTGCTATGATGTATGTTTACGGTATATATTTTTAAAAAGCAACGCTATTCCGGTATTTTGAAATCTTGTTGATAAAATTTGCCAGGTGCGGGGGAAGCCGCTGTATCGTATTGCTGTAATCCTGCCCAACCCTAATCAAAATCTATTATTACTGTTGATATATGATGCATGGAGGCATACACTGAGGTGAATTATTATTGTCGTCGGTCGTGGTGCCGATGGGAAGTAACAAAAAAAAATAAAAAATAGAGAATACATACCGAGAACCATAAACATGATATTTTAAGACTCGGACATTGACGTGGAGGAGCAGATACAGGGAACCTGATTGGCTGCATTATTGTTAATATCTGGCATCTGTCTCTTCTTCTGTAGATCCACACAGAGTGCTGGTGTACGACGAATCCCTGGACGGGCCGTCTCAGTGATGCCCCTCCTCAACTGACTGGCCCTGCCTCCCTTCAGCAGGCTCCGCCCCTTCCGCTAGTGGCCCCGCCCCGGCAGCCAAGTTCACCGCTTCTCAGAGCTAAAATCGATCACAATCTTCACCCGCGGAGGCGGGGTGCACGGGGGGCTCGGTCCTTCCCACAAAGATGAACACCTGGGGACCCCCCCTCCCCTGCGTCATGATGTACTTTGAGTGTGGCGGGGATGTGCTGTTTTTAATGTAGTGTTTCTCTGGAATCCTGATCAGCGGACGCCATGACACGAACAGAATACACAACCGTGGACTTTCAGGGAAATCTGTCTTACGTGGTGTAGAGAAAGGGAGCCCGTGAGAGGCATCTGTCTGTCTTAAAATGCTTTGGGGGTCGGTGGTTGCTGTGGACCGTTTACATCCCCAAATACTGTCTGTAAAGGCACGTACAGGAGTGTGACCCTGGAGCAGGACCAGAGAGGTCTACCTGCAGGGGTAGTGACACAGTGATGGCTGCCAGTGGTTTTCCCTGGTCTGTTAGCCTCAACTTTGCTGCACTAATCGTTCCACAGTCGCTTTGTCAGTCAGGATGCTCGTCGTCTAAGGTACAGGTGGGAAGATGGATTGGGATGGAGGTCCCTGTGGCTGTGTAGGGGTTATTTTTCTTTAGTTGAGATACTCTGGGCTGGAGCTTTTTTTTTTTTTGTTTGATTTTTTTTGTGGCAGACTGAGCTGCCTTAGGTATCAGGGTGGGGGGGTGGTGGCTCATGCGGACAGACAATCGGGGCGGTCCTCCTCCAGCCCGCGGTGCCTTACGGGTCGGGATGGACACCCTGCCGGCCCCCACGGCTCTCTGTGCCCTCGGGGCGTTCGAATCCACCCCTCGGGGATCTTCTGGCTTTCTGACTGGCTTTCGTTTTTGCCGCAGAGGTTGAATTTCATTTTGCCTACCCACCTCTGGTTGATGTTTAATCCATTAGCACTTTACAGTCACCTTCTTTGTTCTTTAAGAGTACAAATATATAACATAAATGTAACTAATCCCTGCTAAGAATGGGTTTGAGCTGTTTTTTATTTTTATTTGGAGATGTATATGTAAGATTAACTCAGGTAAAAATAGGAAAGCCATGTTTTGACAGTGGTATACGACGACGTTGTATTGCCAAAAGTTTAAGTGGAATCCCTTGATATTTTCTCAGTTCCGTTGTGCTTGCCCTGGTGAGCAGGTGCCTACAAGTCACGTGTTTGATAGCTGAAATATTCCGGCAACCTTGGCTGTAGGGCGCCACCTTCTGGTGGCGAATGAGTGAGCCTCCTTATAGCTGGCTCTTCAGTCCCATGTAAGAGGCTCGCGTTTGGGTCGCCGCCTTTATTACTGTGAGGGGAAAGTCGAATCCCCCTCATCGCCCATCCGCTCTTCGAAGGGGCGCGGTTCACCTCCCCGGTGTCGTCCCGCTATCCTCATGGGCGTCCTTGTGTAAGAAAGTGCTTCCTCATCAAGGTGTGCATTTCCCCTTTATGGCAGGAAATTGACTGTCTGCATCTGCATTGTGGTTTGAAATCTTCCGTAGGATTTGCCGTTATGGGGGTGGGCGTGGCCTGGTATGATTGACTTGTCCATCAGCCAATGAGCTTTGCACAGATGGGCTGCCCTCTGGAGCTTTTAGCTGCTTTCCTTTGCGTCGTTTTTCAGGCAAATTCTAATCATCCTGCCCCTGCTCTTGGGTGTGGGGGGCAGTGGGTGCACTCTGGATCCCTTGGGGGCGGGGATACAGAGAGACCCAGATCCTCTGATCACCATAGCGATGAGATACAGAAAGGTGATTCACTTAGCTCTGCTGCTCTTGTTAGCTGACGAAAGGCACTTATTTTCTATCGGGCTGTTAGACCCTGTCCCTGTAGGGGTTAGTCGGCCTGCAAGCCTGACACATCTGGAGGTTACTGGGCTTTTGTTGATGTATGATTGGTAGGCTGGGCAGTGCTGGGCAGGGCCTTAAGCCACGGTGACGACCACGACGTGCCTCGGCTGCTGTGATTGGCTGCCTTAATCGATGGGCGCTGTCACCTGGAGCTGAGGTCACTTTTGGGCGGTCAGCCTGCGTATGTTTACTGTTTGTTTGATCTTGTGGGGCTAGCCCCGACCCCTGGCCGTGTATGTGTATGTGTGTGTGTGTGTGTGTTTACGTGTGGCTGCCACAATAGCAATATGCAATCTGCTCACACTGTTAAGCACCGTGTGGCAGCCAACACAGAATTCTCTTTTTAAAAGTTTAGATTTTTTTCTCCCTTTTGAAACTTCGCTAATTACTCTCTCCATCACGTTCTTTGCTTTTCTTTATCCAGACTATTAACAATGTCCAGTTGTATTATGTGGGAGTTTCCAACAGACACCCTTGCATAAATTCACTGATATTGGTCTTGGCCCCCCCCCCCCCCCCATTCCCTTTGCCTCATAACTTGGCTTGTTTAGCGTTCAGTTTGCTTCTTCAGACATGAAGGATTTGGACATGGCCTGCGTTCATGTCGACGGTTCAGGCTGAAATCTTCCATTCCACTCCGATCAGTTCATGGCCGATTCTATCTTCCGTTGTTAGGCACTGTATTACTTTGAATACCCTTAATTTATTTTAGATGCACAGTAGTTTTAAGATGCACCTCTTAATTGATGGAAGAATCCATGTGTGTTATTTAAGACCATCGATATTTATGTTTAAAGGTAATTAACTCTATTGAGTAGTCAGTGTTAATGATAGTTAACTTAACACTGTGTCTGGAGAAAAAAAATACTGATTTGCTTAATTGTCTTATCTTAAATTTGTCGTGACTCCTGCTTACTGGGGCCCCATACAGTCCACATTTTTGCTCCCAGCTCAGAGGAAGCAAAAAATGCAGACTGCGTAGGGGTCCCCAAGGACTGGGTTGAGAAACACTGACCTAGAGGACGAGTTAGCCTGATACCCCACCTTTAAGTCCCCAAAGCGTGGTTCTGGGGCTGTCTTGGCATTGTATTTAATGTACGTGACACTAATGATGCCTAGCAGGGGCGGCACCATGTGGGCATTGGCTGAAAGCTGATTGGTCCCTGGAGTGCCTCCTCCCCTGTCACTCACTGATTTAAAAGGTATCATTGGCTATTAAGTTTTGGCGCCTCTGTATGAATTATGGCACCTCTTGTGCCCCCCCCCCACCTTAAAAAAATCCTTGAATCGCCCCTGATGTCTGAAGGTTTAGCCTCAGTGTCCATTGCTGGGGGGGCTCTTTTTGTTTCGGGTCTTGCAGACGGCGTACACACAGTGTTCGTGTGGGGGGGTGATGGACGCCGTGTGACTGGCCCTGAATCCTGAAGTGCTGCTCGTTTCCCCCATTAGTCTCGTGTGGAATGTGAACGGCTGCCCTCATCTCCACCTCTATTCCTGTTGTTCGCTTCCGGCACCTTCCGAGTGGACCTGAACACACCAATGTTTCACTGACACCCACGACATGGAAAGACCAGCTTCTCTGCACCGTGTGGTGGAAGTGGCTTCCAGAATGTTCCTGCCCCCCCTCCCCCCCTCGCTGAGCGCTGTGAGATTCTCACGCTGTGCTGTAAAGTTGTGGCCTCAGCATAGTTCAGTCCCATGACATGCAAGCCCATGTTATAAATGAAATATATGACTAGTAATATTTTAATAATTTTATTTCATTGTACTCATTAAATTGTTCGAGAATTTATTTAAAACCCTATCTTCAGTGTCGTTTATCTTGTGTGCTGCTAGAGGAAACTCGCACAGTATGTTTTCTGTGTATATTTTAAGATAATATAAAAGGTACCTAATGAGTTTGGTAAATGTTAATATTTTTTTAAAGACAGTTAATTTAACAGAAAAGACGAGCGTTCTACTTTTGATGGCCTTAGTTTCCACTACAACCGTCAGGTATACATCTGTGGGAATGTGACTTGACATAAACCGTAAGAATTTATTTCGTATTTTTTAAGATGAGATGACTGGATTTAGTCATGAATTCTGATGCATTATGGCGTCATCTGCGGAGCTGTGCTCTGATTGGTCGAATCAGGGATCGGACCGCCGACCCATCGCTCTCGTGTGCCTCCTATATATATATATATAAAAAAGAGTGCCGTCCGACAAAGAGTAACCGCCGGAGACACTGGCTGCGATGCTCGGGCTGTTAGACTTATTTAAATTCACCTGCCTGTAAGATACAATAAACACTGCCGGATCGATGGAAATCCACCTATTTGCAAAACTATACTTACGGGACGCAAGTCGTTCTCGATCAAAATCGATGTTGCTGCTGTTAGTGTTGTTTGAAAATGTCAGCAGAAAAAAAAACAATATTGCCTTCATCGAGGGGCTAGTTTTTGCGGTTAGCCATTTTCCAGATATAAATGCACAATTGCAAGCAGTATTCTTAACGTATGTTCTTCGCCTGCGTGTTTTTGCGCGTGCGGCCAGAAAACAAGCAGACGGTAACTTGTTGACGGAAACGGTGCCAAACGGAGGTATTAGAGATGGACAGCAGCAGATGGATAGGAGCTGAAGGAAGATGCTTCTAGGTTTTTAAGGGACGGGGGGAGCGGTATACTGTTTGAAATAATACATATTCCAATGTAAAGAGAGAGCTCCTATCTGATGGAGTGGTGTGGGGATACTGCCGACGGGGGAGGACACGGGAGGAGGCCGCATTGATGGGAATCCTCCACTTTAATATACATCCTGCCGAGAAGGTTATTACCTATTCTCTTCTAACTTGACAGTTGACGAGGGCGGGTTTCCGTGTTTCTGGAATATTCTGTTCTGTGTAAGGCAATTCCAGTCATGCCTCAAAACTCCGTAAGTAGCCTACCAGCTGGTTGCAATTCTCACACCGCCTGCAGGGGGAGCATGTCTTTTTCCTTTTCACATAGCTGCACGTTAACAACAGGTGAGGGACCTGGACGACAAATTCCTCCCCTGAACAAGATCGTCCCTGTCACCTGCTATCTGCTCGTAAAAGCGCAATACACATATTTTAGTGGTTTGTACCACTCAATACAGACTGGTTTTGTTTGTAAAATGTCATCAAAATGTCCCCTTCGATGCTGTCATGGAACTGTCTGTAATCGGTGAGTGGCTATTGACCTCTCACTAAACAACTAGATTAATTTCAAAATCTAATTACGGGGGGAAATACGCCTTTCCCGTAAAGGGGCATTTTCGCAATTCCCCGGTTTGCACAAGACACACGGTGTGTCTCGCTGTGTTGTCAAAACTGACATTATAAGTTTACTTGTTTAGATGTTTAATGAATTATAGTTGCCAGCGCTGTAGGCCTAACTAGTATTTGTCAAACAGCCAAATCGTGAGATCAGCTAATTCAAATTCGGAAGACTGGTACAGTGGACAAGTGCCGAAACAAAACCAGAAAATGTGAATTTTATGCTTAAAATACTGGTTTAAAAATATCTAAAATAAATATGTACTTAGGTACCTGGAATAGTACCTTATTAATTGTGGCTACCTTTTTAGACAAACATTTTTAACATAAAATAGGCCTAACTATTAATGATTCCGTTTAAATTCCTCTGATAATTATTTTGTCTGATGTGAAGTACCATGCTGAAAGTTTGTAGTGATGAAACCGCCATTATACTATTTTACTGAAGGCAGAAATTAGTTACTGTACGAAAAAAATTAACTCTGTTAAACGTGACTCAGACGGTATAATGTGAGGCTGCTCTCCGTGTTGCCCCGTTTCGCTGAAGCCACGCCTCTCGACGCCTTGCGTTTGTACTGAGGGTTGCCAGACATTTAAAGTTAATACTTTTTTAATTTTTGAAGTGCATTTTTTTCCATAACATGGCATTAAATTGTTATAATGATTGCCGCTAAATGTAAATATAGGCAGCATGGATGCTTTAGAAATAACACGAATTGTTTAAATTGGCTCTAACCTTACATTTCACTTAAAGGGTATATTTAAGAACATGTCATTAAAAGGATCATTATCTTCACACACATTTTTGGTATACAGTTAAAGTAACATTATAGGTGTCAGGTCACTTTAAGCGCGACACGACGGGGGATTTTCAGACGCAACCAAAGAGGAAACAGTTTGTAATGACTGGCAACCCTGGGTCCGTTCAGCACTGCATGGGGAACTTAAGCATTCTTGTCGGTGTAGGTCAAATTTACTCATTGAAAGATTAACTGCAGAGGTAGCTTTCAGGTTTAAAAACCAATGACGGGGTGCACCGATCTTAAGGATACTGATGCTGGGCTCCTAAGACTTTCGTCCTTCTGTAATTGAAATAAACACAACGATAGAAATGTGGAAAATGTGGACTGGGCTGGCTGCAGCGCTGCAGCGCGTGAGGGTCTCTCTTCATCCGATACCCTGTCGACTAGCATCGACTTTCCTATGCGCACCACACAGCGCGCGATGCTTCAGTACCGGCCGGGCAGCTTGCAAAGACTTTTTCCAAGGTGACCACGCAGTTTCTGTTTTCTCGGTTACGTGTCTTGACATTATGCGCACTAACCGGTCCGTTTTTGTCATTCAGGAATGAATCATTACTCGTATCCATTTGCAGAGTTGGAGCAGCAGCTCAAAGCTTTCCGTCATAAAGCGCTAACAGCCATGCCAGGCAGCGACTGGAGCCCCCAGAACACTACGGCCGGCCTGCCTCCGGAGCGCGCCGACATCGT
This sequence comes from Heteromormyrus szaboi, assembly GCA_032359785.1. Classification (NCBI taxonomy): domain Eukaryota; kingdom Metazoa; phylum Chordata; class Actinopteri; order Osteoglossiformes; family Mormyridae; genus Heteromormyrus; species Heteromormyrus szaboi. Next base: position 3,596,045 of record JAUMHC010000067.1, read on the forward strand.
GATCGTGGGCGGGGGCGTGGTCGGCTGGTCCATCGCCTATTGGCTGAAGAGGAAGGAGCGCGTGAGGGACGGGGTTCGGGTGCTGGTGGTGGAGAAGGACCCTACGGTAAGTTTAACTTTAACAGAAGTTCACGTGTTAGCCTAATGTAAGATATTTAGGATGGTGCTGGCTGTGAAGGTGTTAGTTACAGATTTGCATCTGAGACACCAGAAATTACTTATTGTCCCAACAATGGCTATATCCTAGGCGTGCACTGTGTCTGCATCAGCGCTGATCTCACTGTCTGGGTGATCCTGCCCTGTCAGTATTCCCAGGCGTCGACGGTCCTGTCTGTCGGAGGGATACGACAACAGTTCTCCATGCCGGAGAACATCTACTTGTCCTTAGCCTCCGCCGACTTCATGAGGAATATCAACGTAAGAAGATCGTCAGAAAGAGATGCTGCTCGCATACACGGGCTGTGAAGTTCATAATATATTGCAAGGACAATTCTGTGATTTCTTAAGTTGGGGGTCATAAGAGGATCCATAATTCATACAGGTGGGCCAGCCTTATCACTGGCTAATGATATGTCTTGAATCGGCGAGTGACTGGGGAGGTGGGTACTCCAGCAGCCAGTCAGCTTTCAGCTGGGGTCAGTGCCCCTCCGCTGTATACACCCCTGTAAAGTAACACAAAACTGAGCATATTCTGCGATTACTGTGAGATTTCATATGAATTTCAGTTGTTCCTCACCTCACACTTTCCAGAGAAATCCTCAATGATTTCTGTAATTTAGCTGCTTACGAAGTTTACACTGGACCGCTGTTAGAGGTTGTGTATTATAATTATTCGTTATCAGCTTCATTAGTCTCCACATCCCTTCAGGAGCACCTGGGTGTCTTGAACGAGGACCCGGTGGACCTGCAGTTCACCCACTCGGGGTACCTCTTCCTGGCAAGCGAGAAGGGGGCGGCAGTCATGGAGGAGAATTATAGGACTCAGCGGTGAGCGGTTCTGATCCGTATGGGGGAGGCCACAGGGCAGTAGCGGGACACCCTGACCCGTCTGTCTTTTAGGGAAGCCGGGGCCAAGGTTCTGCTCCTCTCCCCGACCCAACTGAAAGAGAAGTTCCCCTGGATCAACACTGAAGGGGTAATGCTGGCTTCGTATGGTACGTGTACAGACATCCGCTGCCTTATATCCCATACAGTACAAGCCTTAATAGAATTTATTAAGAGACATCTAACGCAGACATAGTGAACGTTATCGGACATATTTTACCATGCGTGCGGCATGCAGTTCAAACCAAAACAACCCGATTACGTTGCAACTATAGAGGTTTAGTTAAATCTGCGTGGTGATGTATCTTATATTATACAGTAAATCTGACCTCACCCCTGCAATGAGAGAGACGCATCCAGATTGACTTGCATCCTCATATCTTTCCTGATTCCTTTCACACATCTATCTTTCCGCTGCTTATATTGTGCAGGGTTATGGGGGCTGGAGCCCGTTACAGGCAGCCGGGGGTGGGGGGGGACACTATAGATGGGATGCCAGTCCATAGCGAGATAGTTTAGAGACAGCCGTTAGCTACATCTCTTCAGACTGATGAAACCAAAGAACCCAGAGAAAACCTATGTGCATCCTCCACACATACAGCGCAGGGTGGGACTCGAACCCGTGACCAGTCTTTTCCCCAAAAAGTCACAGTTCCCAATCCTCTGATCAGTGAACAGCCACTTGATAGATTTAAAAAATGCCAGTTCAGCTGTGATTCTAGGACTTTTTAAGTGCAGGGAATAAGAGGGGACAACCTTATCACTGGCCAATGACATGTTTTGAATCGTTGAGTGACAGGGGAGGGGGCCAATCAGATATGCCCCTGTGCCAGCCAGAACAAATGTTTGTTTTTCAGGTCTGGAGAATGAAGGCTGGTTTGACCCCTGGTCCTTGCTGAATGCATTCCGGCGCAAGGCCCTGTCTATGGGAGTATACCAGTGCTTCGGGGAGGTCACAGGTGAGCCGGTCGATGTGACATACCGGACAAAGCGTCCCTCTGCCATAATGGTATTGTAAGCTCTGACAACCTCCTCTCCCCACAGGTTTTAGGTATTCGTCACATTCCATGTCAACCACTGATGGAGACATGGTGGCTTTCAAAAGAATTAAATATGTCAATGTGAGTATGACAGAGGAGGGTGACCTAGTGTTTTCAGGATACAGGTCTTCTTCGTGTGTAAGAAGGGTTCTCATTGGCTTCCTTGTTATGTTGCGTGTAAGAAGGGTTCTCATTGGCTTCCTTGTTATGTTGCGTGTAAGAAGGATTCTCATTGGCTTCCTTGTTATGTCGTGTGTAAGCTGTGACCACCATCTTCTCACCATGCCCACCTCTTGGCCCCACCCCCAATGTCACGCCCACCTCTCCCAACCAGGTCCGTATGCCCAACAGCCTGGAGGTCCAGCCCGTGGAATGCGCCATAGTGGTGAATGCAGCGGGGGCCCAATCTGGCAAAGTGGCCCAATTGGCAGGCATAGGCTTGGGCCCCGAGGACAGCTTGGCTAGTGTCCCGGTGCCTGTGGAGCCCAGGAAAAGGTACCTATTAGATGGGGGCACCCAGGATGTGCCAGTGAGGCACGGGGGCATCTGGGATGTACCAGCTAGGTGTGGGTATCTAGGATGTACCCATTAAGCAGGGGCATCCGGGACGTACCAATGAGGCGGGGGTATCTGGAACATACCCATACACACTGGTCCTGTTCATGCAGCGGGGCAGGCAGAAGTCATTAGGAAACGCCAGTTTAGTTCAGCAACCAGGCTAGCGTGTATGGTTATAAAGCGAAATAGACTCAAAATGGTTAATCTTCAGCTGCCCCGTGACACAGTAAACAGTTACAGCCTTTTCCTCCTCTTTTCATTCGACTGGATTGCCATGAAGATACGTATATGTGCTGAACTGTCCAGACGGGCCAGGTCTCGACACTCCCTTCTTGATCGACAATTCGGGAGTCTACTGCAGAAGAGAAGGACTCGGGGGGAACTACATCGCAGGATTGTCCCCTGAGGAGGTGAGAAATGATCAGTCGCACTTACACTCTTCCCCATATGTGGGATTCAAACCCACAACCTTCAGTACCTCGACCCCTTTGCACAGTTACAGAGAATTCCAGATTACAAGATTTTTATTTCTGTTTATACATTCTTGATGTCAGTGTTTTGATCTCGATGACTCAGGATGAGGAACCTGACACCGGAGACCTGGAGGTCAATTACGACTTCTTCCAGGAGAATCTCTGGCCATTGTTAGCTCGCCGCCTCCCCGCATTTGAATGCTGCAAGGTGAGGTGTGCCGTGTAAGGTGTGGGGGCCACTAGGGAGCTCAGCCCCCTAAATAGAACTTTGTATTTAAATTAAGTTGTGCCCGCCCCATATCACACTCTCCTACGCTGTTGCCTGCATACATGGCTGCTCACTGTGAACAGTGTTGGGGAAGTTACTCACAAAGGTAATGCTTTACAGACAGATGTGGGAAAATCCAGACCAAGGTTTTGTTCCAACCAACCAGTTGAGCACTCTGTGACTGTGACTCTTTATACTCAATTGATTGGTTGAAACAAAACCTTGATCTGGATTTGTAGTTCCTGGACATGAACTTTCCACCTCTGGTTCATCTCCCTCAGTAATGGTTTCTCTTTAACAGATACACCAAGTAGGAGTGCAAGTCTGTTTTGATTGGCCACCTACCAGCAGAGCTGGATAGTTTGGATCCAGGAAGTAAAAATCCAGAGCAGGATTTTTTTTCAACCAACCAGTTGAGTATAAAGAGTCACAGTCATTGAGTACTCAACTGGTCGGTTGAAACAAAAACTGGATCTGTACTTTCTGGACCTGAACAATTTTCCACTTCTGCCTAACAGACTTCTATAGGACAGTGTTTGTTAATGTGGTGCTCCAGCGCCCACAGACAGTCCACATTTTTGCTCCTTCCCAGCTCCCAACAGCCGGAGCCGGGTTGAGAAACATTGCTGTAGGATAACGTGGATATTCTGAGGTGACAGTTCTGTAACGGATTATATTTGTGAGTAGCTTCCCCAACACTGACCGTGAAGGAGCTGTGTGGGGTCGGTCTCCGGCAGGTCACGAGCGCCTGGGCTGGCTACTACGACTACAACACCTTCGACCAGAACAGCATTCTGGGCCTGCATCCTCTGGTGAACAACATGTACTTCGCCACCGGCTTCAGTGGGCATGGCCTGCAGCAGTCGCCGGCGGTGGGTCGCGCTCTGGCCGAGCTCATCCTGGACGGGGGCTTCCGCACCCTGGATCTCGGCGCTCTGGGATTCGAGCGCATCTTCTACAAGGAGCCCGTGCTGGAGAGGAACATCGTGTGAGGGCCCCGGGAACGGAAGAGTGCCCTGGAGAGGGATGACGGAATGGGAGGGTGCTGCAGAGAGCACGCCCAGGGCCCCCCCCGGCCCCCGGCATCTCCGTCCACCGTCACGGAGGCATTCTGAGGCGCTCCTGCCATTTTCAGTGTCAGCGCCTACGTGTGATTAAGTGCAAAATGCTGTGTAAATACAGAGATCTATAAATACAAGCTGCATCTGATAGCCTTTTTGGATCGCTATGTATTTTCTGTTGCATGATTTAAAATGGGTAAATTTTCTGTATCAGGTTTTGTTTTAACACGAAGTCTCATTTATCAGCACAGTCTGGTCAATAAATGCTGAATTTTGATTAATATGTTGTGTTTCCACTTTCATTTACACAAGTAAATATGTATTATATTAAATCATGCATATATAAATATAAATATAATTAAATATTCAGGCATCGATCCCCCGTTAGGCGTCATGGGGGCGCTCTTACATCGCCGGTGAATGTTTATGCGCGCGCCGCCTCACTGTGATTGGCTGTTTGTCCTGTTTGAAGATGGCGGACATGGGGAAATGTGGGAGAAATGAGGCTGGCGAGGACTGCGGGACGGAGGAGATTGTTCGGGAATCCAAAAAGCAAAAGAAGGACAATGGTGAAGAGGGAAACGGTCACGTTTCGTCCGATGTTTCTGTGCTGGCGGGTTTTGAGACCAAATCGGTGTTGCGGGACTCCGCGCGGGAGAAGAACATTTTTATTCACGGAATGGTAATAAAACGTCACCTTTGAATAGTAAGCACCAACGCAAATGCATGCTATATTTGTTGTGCGTCGTTGTCCATATAACTATCTAAGTAATTATTATCTTGGCGTGTTCTGATGAGTTTTTAATGCTTGCATATGCAGGGAGATATTAGCTAGATCGTGCAGCTTTGCATGATTACCACTAGGTGGTGATATTTGACCAATATTGAGCTTGCTATCGCTCTCCAGTGAAGTATGGAGAAATTAAATTTTTCTGAATTGCCAAAGCACATTTCCTGAAATCTTCCATCCTCTTCCCAAAACAGTAAACGCAAAACTCAGTTTTCAAGCAGCTTTCACAAAACCTTTGACTCGTCTTGTAAAATCAATCTACTCAAAACTTATCTTTACTCAAATCTCTTTCAGATCATGCATCAAGCCAGTCAGTACATAAACACTACTGAGCAGTCATTACACAGCACAAAATTGAAAACGCTACCAGTCAAAACTGTTGCTGGCATGCAGAGAAACATGTTTACTGTGGATTTGGTCTTTTGCATGGTAAGATGCGATATTGGAAACCAAAAGACTACAGTAAAAATGTCTGTATATAACTATACGTAAAGCAATATGTAATGTTTGCAGTATTCAGTACTCCAAAAAGTAACTGTAAAGGACAAAATTAAAAAATCTAAATGAAGGGCACATTATAGTAATATTTAGTATAACTGCCAAGCCAAAGTCAAGGAATAATGTTCATTCTGCCTGATCGTAATGTTTCAGGGCTAGGTCAGGACAGAGAATGTCAACTAAATCGCAGTAAATGTTCTCCCTTACCAGGCAACGGGGGACGAATTCTTTGTTGTAACTTATCCATACCTTGACTTCGAAGTTTGATTCACGTATGGCATTAGGTCTCTCGACACGAATTCTATGTTTTAGTTACTAAGCAGCTAATTGTCAATATTGTCATGTCTGTCTGCTCTTGCTGAATCTTTATCCACCGCTTTGGGTCAGTTATGCGGGGAACGGCATTGTACCGGACGGAATTCCGCCTGGTACACACTGTGGTTTTTATTTTTATGCTTCTAATGATTGTAACAGATTGCTTAAACGTACTTAAGGCAAACCGCCCCGTTTGAAGTTCTCCATCCGTGCAAAGGGTGTATGTGGTTTCTTACTGAAGCTGAATTCTGAATGGCCTTTACCCGGAGAATTAACGCGCCGAGGACTCTCCGGTCTCCGCAGCTGGCTGGCCAGGAGGCGGTGGTGATCCTGGAGAAGACCCCCATCCGCGAGGACACCGTGCCGGCGCTGCTCGAGGGCTCGCGGTTGACGCTCGAGATGCGGAACGACATTTACAGCACGTACCGCGCACAGCCGCCAGTGCAGCTAAACGGTAGGTCGGCGCGTGCTCCGCGTGACGCTGCCTCGAGCCTAATTCATACAGTACTTGACCTTCCGGCCGAGCCGATCTGATCCGCGGTTTAGACAGTGACAAACAGCGGCTGAGGCCGACACTGGTGCAGCATAACGCTGTCGACAAACTCCTACCGGTACACGTATTTGTTTACATAGCTTCCATTAATAATGTAAACGAGCCTTATTAAAGCCCTGCCCACGCAGGTTCTTGACGTCATTCATCGTCCACGTGCCTCGCCCATAGTCTGTGGTTAATCGGCTTCTCGTGCTGGTAATATGCTGACTTTATATAGGGTGACCAGGTAATCCATGTCAGGAAGGACACGCTGAGCTAGGACAGGAATTGTAAATTACCATTTCAATTAAAAGGACCTGGATTTCCCTTGAGCGCTGAGTTCTTGTTGTGTGCTGATTGGTCAGTCTCCTATAATCATGCACATACCACTCAGACAGATGTGGTGACCTCCATAGGTGGACATTTCAGGTCCAGAAAGTAAAAATCCAAACCAGAATTTTGTTTCAACCGACCATTAATGCTAATGTGAAACAGCTGGATGAGTCTTTCAGTCAAGGAAACAAACGAGTCAAAGCACAAGAAGAGCTGAACTATTTAGCCGAGCACAGGAGCCTTTCAGTTTGAAAATAGTTCGTAAAACCAGAAGTAGCATCAAGTTTCCTCCGTGACATGGATTATCTGGTCACCCTAACTTTGTATTTAATTCCCTATAATTCTTTTGAATACAAGCTTGCTAGTACAGTGCGTTTTCAAATTACGTTTTAGGAATCCATTTTCATTTAAAAAATTAATTTAAAAAAATTGTCCTTTTCTATAGGGCTACATGACAATGTGTATTTTGCTCTACAGTGTTTGGGCCTTTGGGCACTAACACCTTTCTCACCTGGTGTCACTTTGAAGCATGAGAAGCTCTTCTGTGTGGTGTTTGTTTTCATATTTCCATTGTTGTCAGGATCAGGTGATTATAATGGATAATTAATAAAGAACGGTCACCGAAAGGCATGTATTGTAAATAGTTGCTTTAGGCAAACAAAAAAAACACTGAGCGCTTCATTTGAGGTAAACAGGCAACAGGCAAGGAAATTCTTTTATTAATGTCACATTTAATGTTTATAACATCCACTGGCAGTTTGGGATTCCACACTTCACCAACCACACTGGGATGGCACAGAGTTAAGGCCATTTAAATCGAAGCCCTGCTTTAAAACATGGGTTAAAGCCTATGTCCTCATGCAGTCTGAGGATTAGAGTGCCACAACTGACCAGATGCATGCCCTAGACAGGCGGCGGAACCTGGTTCTGAGGCTCTGGGCTGTCTCGACCTGGAACTTTTGTAGCTCCTGTCCACTTTCTTGTGTCACTTTCCCACCACACAACAGCAACTGGAGCCGTTGTGCTAAATAAACATCTGAGATGCAAAAAGCTCGTAGGTTAAACGTCACACACATGGTGTATGTGACAAGATAAAAAGCAACAGCAAGGCCAGACCATAAAGGAGAAGACGACTTTTACGTTGAATTGCGAAGATCGAATTTTCCAAGGCAGAAATACGGAGACGCAAGCAAAAATTTTTACAAATGCATTTAATGTAGTTGAAATCGATCTGATCCATTTTTGCTTCATTATTTCATTTTTTTTTCTTTGAACTTCTGCGTGACTTCCAAGTTGGCATCGCTGCTTGTGGTCAACTAATCTGCAAAAAAATGCAGTACTTAGAGTTCCAAGGAAGTTTATGGTTCCTGAAAAAACATCCTGTGTTGGGAAGGTGATATGCCCTTCGCACTGTTTTCCAGTTGAATGACAGTAGAGAATTCCAAATTGACCGGGTTTATTGTTTACTTTACACCCACTTTCTTCTGTCTACATACTGAATAAGTTAGCTTAAGCGAAGCAGGCCCCCATCAAAAACTTTCCCCTTTATTGTCACGATTGGGGCTGGTGTGAACGTTAAACACAGTCCATGCTGGGAGAGGACGTTATCTTCTCATGCCCCCTGCAGTAGCCAGACAGTGCTTGGTGTCAGGACCCTGTCAATGTCGTTCTTTAATCACTTATGGGGTAGGAGTGTCTGCAGCGTCGCTAACGCCTTCCAGAGAAAGGAGAGTGTACACATGCCTGCTGAAGGCTTGTGGGTTTTTCTCGTATTCTTCAATGGTCCCATGACTGTCTGTGGGGCCCGAGCTCAGACTGACGCTGTCTCCCTCCCCCCCGGGACGCCGCCTCAGAGCTGAAGGCTACGCTGGTGTGTCCGGCCACGGAGAAGCACGTGAAGAAATACCGGCGGCAGGAGACTTACCTGCTGTGGGAGACGGGGGAAGACTACCGGACTCTCACCCTGCCTTTCCTGATGAGTCAGAGCTTCAGCTTGCAGGTGTGATGTCCGCCGTCTTACCCATAGTGCACTGCGGCGCAGCCCATGTGACATGCCAGACTGAAACATTACAGACAGATCTAAAATGTGATGCAGATGTGCGTATATCCATTACAGGTGAAATTGCACTTTTATATTAATCTAATTACTTCTGCTACCACAGTTCTGGAGGCAAGCATACGAGCATTTTGTTGCACACTATACATATTGTATGACACTGTATGTGACAAATAACTGTCAGCTTTGTCCACATCCCTCTAACGCTGTGTTTCCTAACCCAGTCCTCGGGGTCCCCCAGACAGTCCGCATTTTTACTCCCTCCCAGCTCTTAGCCAATCTAGAACACTGAATATCTGATCTGGGTGTGTTGGGAGCTGGGAGGGAGCAAAAACGCGGACTGTCTGGGGCTCTCCAAGGACTGGGTTCGGAAACACCGCTCTAGGGTGCGTGTCAGTGCTCAGACCCTCCTTATAAGGCACCTAGCAGCCCTTAATGTGTCCATCTTATCTCCTCCTCCTCCCAGTGGGTTTACAACATCCTGGATAAGAAGGCAGAGGCCGATCGCATTGTCTTCGAGGATCCGGACCCACAAGTCGGCTTCGTCCTTCTCCCGGACTTTAAGTGGGACCAGAAGCAGGTAAAGCGGTCCCAGAATCGTCCACCGGTGCTGTCGTGTCCCACCGATGGTGTTCTGCGGGTGGTGATGGTTCACTCAGGATGTCGCCTGTTTCATCCACAGCTGGATGACTTGTACCTCATCGCCATCGTCCACAGGAGGGACATCAAGAGCCTCCGAGACCTAAGAAAGGAACATCTGCCACTTCTGGAGAACATCCGCAGCAAGGGGGAGGTGAGGTAGCCACCCGGAGGGGGAGAGACACATGTCGCATTCCATTTGCCTCGGATATTGGAAGTCAGAGCTGGGAATGATGTCACAACTGAGTTACCTGCATTTCGGTACAGCAAGTCCGCTATTTAGCAATACCAGGGACCTGTTTTAGAAAGCAAGACTTCTTGCTTAGCCCGATAATTTGTCGGATTTAATGTGCCCCAGCGTAAACGGCCTTTAAGTTCATTCTCTTGCATTTAGCCCAGGCTACCTTTTAATCCGACAAGTTATCCAGCTAAGCAAAAATCTGACTTTGTGCTACAGGTAACCGGTAATGCAGTCTATTTACTTTTGAGTTTCGTCAAAGCAAATCAAATAGCACATCTATAATTTAATGGGGTATATGCATCATTAAATGTTTATATTGTTTAGCGTCAGTCTAGTGCTTTTAATTGTCCTCTCTGCTCCTTAAAAAAAAAAGTTGTATCTGTTTACATCTAATTGTGCGTTGAGTGTGACCTTAGTGATGGAGTCACCCCTGCATTGTACTGGTCCTCTAAAAGCAGTTTCGGCTTCTGTTTGCGCATGCTGTCCATGCCTGAGACCCTCGAGGGGCTGCCAATGCGCCGACCATGGCGTCCTCAGCTTGCAGCGCCCCCTGCAGGAATCAACAGACGTGGTGACCTCCAGAGGTGGACATTTCAGGTCCAGAAAATAAAAATCCAAACCAGGATTTTGTTTCAACCAACCAGATGTGCATAAAGAGTCACAGTCACGGGGTACTGAACTGGCTGGTTGAAACAAAGTTTTGGTCTGGATTTTTACTTTCTGGACCAGAAATGTGCACCTCTGGTGACCTTCCTGTCTGAGTTTAGCGCCTGGTACCCTGGGATGGCTTCTGGTGCAGATTCTTTTTTTCTTTTGACTGGGAGCAAAAGCTGTATTTCTCCTGTCCATCTGGGTCACCATGCTGTTAGTTCTGCTGGGGGGGCAGCGTGTGGCTTAGCAGTTTAAGGTGCTCTGTCTCTGATCAGAAGGTTGATGGTTCACATCCTGAGGTCAGCGCGTGATGTCACCATTGGGCCCCTGAGTGAGGCCCTTAACTGCCAGTTGCACCAGGGGCTGACCCTGCTTCCTCGCAAGCAAATTACCATTTTTGCTCTGGATCCGTTCGGTGAGTATTCCCACTGTATTCCGGCTGCAGGATGCTGTCCGTCAGCGCTACAACATCGCCCCCAACAGGCTGCGTGTGTTCCTGCACTATCAGCCTTCCTACTACCACCTCCACGTTCACCTGACGGCCCTCAGCTACGAGGCCCCCGGCAGCACCGTGGAGAGGGCCCACCTCCTGTCCGACGTCATCCAGAACCTGCAGGCTAACTCAGAGTACTACTGCGATCGAACCCTCGCCTTTCCCGCACACGCAGATGATGGACTGCTGGAAAAGTTTAAGGAAGCAGGCAGGCTCTAGGACCACGCCGCATCTCGATCCTGCCCGTAGTCTCTCATGGTTTAGTTCTGCCCTGAGTTGGTGTTCTGTGTTTTGCCATTATTTTTTTATGTGTTTTTCGTCATAAGCGGTTCATTGTTTATTAATAATAAAAAAAATTGTTACCATTTTTAACATAAGATTTCATTTTATGCCATGACCATCGTTCATAATTGAATTTGGTTAACTACCTACCGAGTTGGTTATGAATAAAACAGAAAATTACGCCCGGTGACGTCGACATGCATATTGACAAATGCCTTCATGATGCCTCGACAGTCGCACAGTATTCATCATGTTAGGTCAGTCCTTTTGTGACTATTTTCTGATCACAATTCACCCTCCCTCTATGACTACTGCACGGCACCAAAATAGGATTAATAAAGTCGCATGTAACTGTGATACAGTGGTTAGTCAAGTTCTGGATTTAATAGCTTCTTTTAAAAGAGAATCAGCAGATGTTGCCAATGTGTAATCATTACTTTCTAATGAATAGGAGAGGTGAACAATTTACAGGGTTATCAGTGTTTAAGTTGGCATAATCTGACAGTGTGTAACAATACAATCAAGACCGGTATAGCGCTCGTCTAGCCTATCATTTCTAACCTTATTAATCACAATGGAATGACTGTTTTGTCCATGGTACCTTTTTAAGACGGCTACTTATTTAACAAACCAGTCTGAACCTCTGCTACCATGTAATATTGGTAGTGAACATTTTATGGACTTAACAAAAACATTGGTGAACTGTTTATGTTTGATGTCTGATGTTGTAAGTCTGATGCGAACATAATATGCGCTCGTCCTTTGTGTTTGCATTAGTTGACGGACAATGAACAAAACTTAGCGCCTCTTTAAAAACTCCCGGTGAGATCTGCTGGCACACATGACTGGTATAGTGAAGACATCCTTCCCCTCAGGCGCTTTTCCCAAACAATTTCAAGTAAACGAAACTTGGATCGCAGCTGCTCAGCAATTACAGATTCGTTTCAAACACCTGGTTTGTGTCCAAAATTCTACAGAGAAAATAGTCACGGCTCATTTTCGGTCCTGCTTGGATGCAAATAACATTCGCCTACTTGATAAATTTAAGCCTGGCTTCTGTCAAAGACACAACACTGAAGCTGCTTTATTGAGGGTCGTAAAGTATAACGTCTGTCTGCTCGTTGAGATTTGTTTGGCAGGGAGGTAGGATGCAGCAAAAAAGTGGACTGTCTGTTCACATATGTTCTTTCCTGCTTTCAATCCTCCTGTTCCAACCCCTCATGGTCCCATTTAATCAATCGATCGACCAATCAGTCAATTCATTGATTGGTCGCTTAATTTATTGATTCTTTTTATTGATCCTCTTGGGGAACTTCTCTTTACGCCTCTCCCAGCTCCCTTTAGGTCAGAGCAAGCTGGCCGCGAAGGGCAGTCACCCATAACAACGCCACTTCTTGCCCCAGTTCAGTCCTGTTCGCAGTGCAGTGCACTTCAGCGCCAAAGCCAAACAGGCACAGGTCATGGTTTAAACTGCAAACCGCAGCTAAGCTAACCTCAAAGCAACTGCTGTTTACTTATTACTAGATTCTCTAAGGGCATAGGTCTAGCCCAGCCAGTGTTGCCAGATTGGGCGGTTTTCCGCCCAATTGGGCTTCTTTTGGTTATGTTGGGCTGGGAAAATTGGCATT
>JAUMHC010000067.1:3655808-3668434 GCA_032359785.1 Heteromormyrus szaboi
CCCACAGTGTTAGCATTAGCCAGCACATTGCTAGTGCTAGCATCATCTGGTCCCCACAGTGTTAGCATTAGCCAGCACATTGCTAGTGCTAGCATCATCTGGTCCCCACAGTGTTAGCATTAGCCAGCAAGGTCATAATGCTAGTCATTCCCCCCACAGTGTTAGCTGGCACCTTCCTAGCAATAGCATCGAAGGGCACCAGGCTTCATTCTGGAAAGGCGGCTTTCTCTGAGTTCTCCAGATACATTCTCTCTTGCCAGAAGAGTAAGTGATGGGGATTCTGTGCATTACCTACTGAAGGCGTAAAACCTTTTCCCGCCTTCTGTTTTAGGAACAGATAGCTACAAATCCCCATAGCCAGCTGCTGGAAATCCTGCACTCATTACCGGAGCAGCTCCCGGGGAGGAACCACGTAACAAGCAATAAAGACGTCTCACCCAGCCGAGCCTCACCAGCACACAAAGGACGCCGGTTGCCAGAGGGAGCGCAGAGATTCCAATAGGAGGTAAGGCACGGACACCCAGGAAGATATACAGGGGATGCAGAAGTACCAGGGAAGACATGGATACCAACCACGTATGGAGAAAAGGGGACACCAGGGAAGGAGCGAGTCCCAGGCCAGATACAGAAATGAGGGAAGATAAGGAGGAGGGACAAAGATGCCCAGGAAGACACCAATACCAATGAAGAGTTGGATACCAGTGAAGATACGGAAGGAAGACACAGTTACCAAAGTAGACACAGATACCAGGGAACATACAGAGGAAATACACAAATACCAGAAGACTTGGATACCAAGGAATATGTGGAGAAAAGGAATGGATACCAAGGAAGATACAGAGGGAAGACATGGACACAGAAGAGAAACACATCAATGTGGAAGCTGAGACGCTGGAGGGAAGATGCAGCCGCCATTAGAGACCAGCACAGACAGGGTGCTATCTACAACACCCTCCCTGCGGGTCAGGGATTAATCGCACTCACCACGCACTGCCGAGATGCCTAAACCCATTTCACACTCACACTGCTGATGGAGCCTCGGAGACACCGATCCAGGGCCGCAAAGGAAAGCGGCGGCAACCCACAGCAGTGGGCGGGGATAGGCGGCGATGTGGAACAGGATAGGCGCCGATTTGGAACAGCGTGCCGTGTTATCCGCTCAAAACAGCCACGCTTTACAGAAGTAAGTTTCACGGAGCAAACGAGGCAGATCCCTGAAGGCTCAGAAATCCCCTCATGGCAGATAATCTAGTGGAGCAGCATATACAGTGTGGTCAGGTAATCCACACGAGGGCAGGTGCCAAACGACGGCCTCGCAAAAGGGCTCCTAGGACACACCCTCACACAGATACCATGGAATCACAGCCACACGTGGTCATGCTGGCAAAACAAGCCGCCACAGCCCACCAGGGCCCTCGAACACTAAAAGCGGACTCAGAGGCGAACAATGGTGACTCTGTGGGCGGCCTCATCTATAAATAGGGCTGGAACTTCCTGTAATGACTTCTGAACTTCGGAAATACCAGCAGCACGTAGCGAAAGGCCCCGACCAGCCTGACGAACACGGGGACCCGGCATCGACTTGCTAAGAGCGGCGACATTGGATCTGGTGCGTCTGCTGTACGAAGATACAATTCAGAAAGCATGATCAGTCCAGCCTCCGCCTTTAGGACCTGACTGATTTAAGAGCTACCCTGACAAGACAAAGGAGACTCATTCAGTCTTGCCTCATGCAAGGCAGTATTGAGCTTCAGAGGCTGTGTAGACTATTCTGTACGCTGGCCCAACACAAAGCTTCTGACTGTCTGGAATGACTGTCCTCCCCGATTTTTGCACAGCTGACTCTCAGACAACCCTGTCTCCATGTGTAGAGCTCCAGATGGCCTGGATTGGGGAGGGGGTGGGGGGCGAGGACATCCTACTTCCTCCCAGGCCAAGACCAATTTCGAAACTGGGAACGCGGTCCCCCACGGCAGCAGTGCAGCGGGTAGCTGGGCGCCAACGTTTTTGCGCGCAGGGCAGCGAGCAAAGCTCTCGCTCGGTGGGAGACGGACAGACGTGGAGAGAGACAGCTGACCGGGCAGAGCCTCAGACAACAGCCGCTACTCACGCTAAACACGCGGCTCCTCCTAAAACCTTCACCCTCCATCCCGGTACCAGCGTACATTAAGGGATTTTATTGTACGTTAGCGGGACAAAGCCTCCTGCAGAGGCTCCCACACACAATTAACGCCCCTATTCTTTTCTGCGCCCATCTTCCTACATAACTCACACAACGGAACCTTTCACGCAACTGAAATCGACAGTTTTATTAAAACATTTCGATTAAACTAATGCGATATAGCAATTAAGAATCGTTAATCACTCTTGACACTAGAACCTTTGCATTAGACGCTAAATGCATGCAAAAGACCGACAGTAAAACAGGCGAATCGTCCGCGGGATGCAGACAGGTAATAAAGCAGATTCAGTAATAAAGCCATCAATGTGCGCTAAATAAGCAGCGCATCCCCATCACGGTTTGCTGGGGGGGGGGGGGGTGAGGGGCTCCGCTCAGGACCGACGGCGCCAACAAAGCGCTTCATTTTTATTACCCTGCAACAGCCACTGACGGCAAACGCTCGGTCCCTGCAGCATTTATATTCACTGTCACCCAAAAGTGACACTAAAAAGCAAATATGTGCATACATTTAATGCCCCGAGCAGCTGTTGAAAAATATAAGCCATATACCGCAAAGAAAAAAATACATTACCTACAATAATGAAATCATTAGGCGGGGCGTAAGATAGTAAACTATTTTAAACATCGATGAGAAAACTAACAGCAAAGCTTTACACTGTGCTGTGCGGGGGGCGGGGTGACGCTTTATCTATTGTCCTGCAAAGAGTCGCTCAACGAGGATTTCTGATCCGTGCAGCCGGCTGGACGTGTAAGGATCCTGGGCAAACCTGGATGGAAATCCGCGTCGGGACGAATTCAGGGACAGAAGCCACAACCCGGTTCACTGTTACGGATGATCTTACGTTTTCATTCAGAAAAAAAGGAGCTCACGGTGCTATGGGCATCCATGCGCTTCTACACACGTTTATCCAGCTTGCGGTTGCACGGTCCACCATGTGCCGAAATAAAGTCTGATGGATATATATGATGCATGAAAATATCCGACAGTTGCATTAAAAAAATGCGACTTCCTGGACAAGTTTATCATGCATTGTTGCTTATTTTTTCTCTAGCTTTAAAAATGCAACAATGCACTTTAAGTTCGTTACAGACTCACCTGCCTGCGTTGTATCAGTCAGATCGTAGCTCATCCCAGGGTAATCTCTCAACTTCCTCCCGCTGAGGTTCAGCATGCCGGAGCACACGGCATCCTCCAGGGCGCGATCCAGGCTGCGGGCCGTAGGGACGTGGTGCTGATGCTGCGGTATACCCGCCGTCCAGTGCGGGACGCTCGGGTAGTGCTGGCTCTGCAGAGCGGCGATCGCTCCCCCACCTCCCTGACTCGCCGCCATCTTCGCACAGAGACACAATCCGGCCGATAATAAACGGCGCTGCCCCTCCGCCCATGCGCACAGCGCCCGGGTCAGCGAAGGGAAGCAATGGGGCGGCAGCTCCGAAGACGGGGCTGGGCTCCCAGCAGGGGCGGGTCTCCAAGGGGTGGTGGGAGCTCCAGCTAGGGGTGCAAAGCGTGCTTTTATGTTAAGCGCACACTTCCCAAGTTATTCATCGTTGTTTTCCAGCACATGCATTTTAAGTGAACTTTGTAATTTGTTAATTGACGTCATTCAATTACGTTGTCATTCATATACTATTATCTGTAGCATTTTAGTAACACGTATTCGGGATATGGGTTTACAAGTAGGCTAATGAAGCAACTAATTAAGTTATAAAATATTCTCCAGCCGTTGTATTTTTCCCTCTGGGGGTTTTGTGTTTTTGAATGTTTGATGAAACGCGGATATGATTTTCCCAGGCGGCTTGTAATCTTGTCCTTGCCGAGGTGTCATACTCGATCGCCCTCTTTCGTTATTAGATCAGTGGCTATTTTAGGGTGTGTTATGAAGCATGCAAACGCATGTCGACTTGGGGCAGGGCAGCCCCGCTATCCGGGGGACGACGAGAGCCTGCAGCTGTCCGCCCGAGCTGCAGCCGGAGAGGTCGTGCAATTATTCTTCATATAGCCTACGCTTCTGTTGGAAATGTCCCGACTTTAATAACGCGAGAAGCCTGATTAGGATCCTAATTGTACGAAGCTGTCGGTTATATAAGGAAAAGTGTGTCCGGAGAAAGTGACTTTGAAACAGAAGATTATGGGCGACAATATAGCGGAACCGGAGGCTATGGAGGAGACCAACAGCTCGGAGAAGATTGACCTGTCACTCGGTTGGTGAACAAAAAGAGGGGAAAAAATTACACAAGGCACTGAACGGATCTAATTTCAGGGATTCCATCAATGCGCAAATCATTCCTTTGATGGCCAAAATCCCTTCGGTTTCTCACAAGATTTTATATGTCCTGCTTATTTGCGAAATAACATGGATTTACTGGCACACTATGGCAATTGTGGGGGGTGACATATGTCACAATGAGGGAGGGGGGTGCATGCTTACAAGCCTATTTGCAGCAGCCAATCATTTCACACAAATATTAGTCTGACAGTAGGCATAGATATTAAACAATTTAATGGTTAAACTTGTTTACCTTAAAACTGCGACAGCATTTGGCAGCAACGATAAAACACATAGGCCTCGCGTACGACTAAATGTCACATCCATGAAAGGCGACCCAATAATCCGCGTCTAGCTCTCCGTTTACTCACATTCATTCTGCTTGGTTCCCCGGGGGCCTGACCACATATCTGCTGATCGGTCATTCACTGCAAACACCTTCCAGCTGTCGTTTCTCTTGCCTTTAGACGACATTATTAAACTCAAAAAAGAAGAAGAAAATGTAAATCTTGGTGGCTTTAAGAGGAAGAACCGGCAGGCGAACCGCAGCAACTTATTTAAGAAGTTTAATAAGGCAGGACAGCAGCAAGGCTTCCGTTTCAGAAGGAGCGCCTACCACATGCAAGGTAAGTCCAGTCGGAATAGTCTTATTATAGCACTTTATAAAATAAGTTTATGTACTAAAAGTAAGTACAGACCTGCGCTGCTCCTTTACAGTAGGCTAGCAGTCACACGCTTACTCTCCGGTGATTTCTAGTTTTTATGTTTTTTTGGCTACTTAAACATGCAGTCATATAAAGTGAATTGCACAGTTCCCCTTTATAGAGCAAGGTATTTCGAGATTTGTTATAGTAATACTTAATACTGCTTATGAAATTCTAAACTTAGGCCTATTTAAGGCCCCATGCAAGTCGTGGTGATTGTCTGTGTTTGGGGTTGAAATCATCGGTGTTTTATTTACTTTTCCTTCAGTAACCCCCCCCCCCCCCCGGTGAAATATTAAACTATATCCATGTAAACTATATAGTTTCGCGTAGTCACACATTAATCTCAGGGTTGCCAACTTTGTTCAATTGGGTGGCGTGAAATTTTCAGTTAGCGACAAGTCTGCACACACATTTGCATGTATGTAGCAGTTAATTATCTTGTAAATAGACGGTAGGTTTTGCAAACTACCACAACGTTTTTGCTCTAGCTAATTTTAGGTTTTTAACGGAATAATATAGATTTGCTGGAAGATTTCTTGAGTGTCACGCCAGTCCGTGAGAGTCCGCATCCCTTGTAATCCACTCGCAGGGGCAGACTTGTAGTTCAACCCATAGGCGGCGCTAGACCCTATTTAAGCGGGGCTTAATCCTAGAATAGCCCCTAGATTTAAGCCTATCCGTTCTCGGTCCCGGTATCACAGCCTTGAAAAACCATTTCAGAGAAAATGTCCAATTCTTTAACTAAGTAAATAAAACCACAGGCCTATACGTTTCATTGAATAACTGGGACTAGTATGCGTTTAGAATGATCTATCAAATGCACCATTCAGTGACGCGACATTCTGGGACTGCCTATGTTGATTACTGATCAGGACTGATAATCGCCACAAAAGTAAGGCCTAATGGCTGGTTGTTCCGGCGTGATGCGCGGCTCAATGAGTTAGTCCCGAAGCTGACATGGTCCGCAAATATCAGCTTCTAACGAACCGTTCGCAGGGCTCAACAGGTTCCGATACATCGGGCCACCCGTGCGCGACTTCTACAGAAGCAGACCGTACAACCGGGGGAGGAGCGCGCCGGCGCCGAAAGGAATCAGCCCTTTGAACAGACCGCAGTGGGACTCTAAGGTGCGTGCTCGTGTGCACTGATAAGATACTTACTGATCCCACATCGGGGAAATTTACTTGAAGATAAACAGTAATAGAGAACAAACCAACTGATACGTTAACAATAGAACAAATAAGAAAAAATATGAAAGACTTGCACATAATTGCACATATGCACTCATGCATTGTACAATTGCACAGATGTAATGACACATCTGTACATGCACCGAGTGAATATAAACATACATGTTACACGTACAGATATTGCAATAGCGTAACGAACATCCGTATGTACACTCCGCATTTTACTAAAGAAAGCTTATGAAATAAAATGAGTTGTCCGTACAGAGGCCGGTCTACATCAGATTGAGGTTTGCTCTAAACTCAGTTAAGTTTCAGGGTTGAAAAATACCTCTTAAATGGTGAATTTCCCGGAGCCTTCTTAACGCTACGCCATAATTAGGCTCTATCTACTTTTTGGCATAGAAATTACGAATGACGTAGCATTACGAAGGGCTTCGGGAAACTCATCCATGGTTGATGCCAGCCGTGTCGCTAGTGCTAACTGAGGACATTTTGGACCTTTTCTCACCCAGAATGCCAAGCAGTTTGGACAACGCAGCAACCGCTTCAGGGGCTCCTTCTACCAGCCCTACAGAGGCCAGCGGGGACCTCCGAGAAGGTGCGTGTTTTACAATATCAACAGAGACGCATTAACGTGGGATTTACTGGTAAAAAGATGTTAGTCTTCGCCTGTATCACGGATATATTCCATCACTGGGCCGCAACACGTGTTAAACCTATTTGCTTATCAGTGTTGAAACAAGAAAACCTTTATCCTATTACCCATTTGCGTATATTTGAGCACCGTCACGGACGGTTTATTTCCCCTTGTGTCCGGGGTGGGGGGGTGGGTCCATTTTCATTCCTCTGTTTTTATTACAGGATGCCTCTCAACCAGAGTTTCCAGTATTCCCAGCAGAGACCATACAGGGCAAAGCCGGTTAAAGTGAACAGAGCGGTTAGTTAAAAAAAAATTCACAGTAGCCTACTGCTTGTAACTTCTACATATCTTTTTAGTGCCTTTATAGTAGGCATATACGCATTGCATTCCATTGATTTTTTTGATTTTTAAAATTTAATAAACAAAATTTAAGTGATATATCTCCTGTTCTGCTGGGATCAATGATTTTATTCCCGTTTTCTATATGAGCTTGCTTTCAGTGTTTGATTATTACAAACGCGTGTTTTCGTGTATCTTCCTCGCAAATTAGGGAGCAGTTAAATCGAGTCCTGTTTTTTTCCTGTGTAGTTTAGTCCCTGGAAATGGGGCGAAAAACCGGAGCGATTTCAGAAAGTGAGAAGGTAGGGAAGGTGTCGGATGACTTTCGGAGACGGGCTTTCCACCTCACCGTGCCTGAGACCCGTTTCAATCTCGCCCAAAGGTGGGGGAAGGCGCCCTCTTCTGGATCCATCCTGACAGTATCACTACCGAACTCGAAGGCGAACTCGGATCCGCAGTAAGTCCTTTAGCTACATCGGAAGGTACATTATTATTTATTTGGCGGCTACTGATTTCCGACATACTCGTGAAGTAGAAAGTACATTATCAGCACATTTTAAGGAAGTGCGTTAAAATGCCAGTCGGTTTTCTTTTTAATGACGTATTTCTGCATTTGCAAATAAGCTAATAAGTATATCCACATGCCTATTTTTTGTTTCTGTAACCGTTTGGTTTAACATTAGTTTACTCAATCGCTGAGGAACAATCAGATTTGTGTTTTAAGACCACAGCAGGACTAACATCAGCATTCCGAAGTGACCTTACTGTTTGTTACCACATGGGGGCACTGTTAGCATGAGTGTCTGCGTCGTTAAACTGGTGCGCGCCTATTGCATTCAGTTAGATGAGGAGTGATATGAGATGAACCAAACCTTAGAGCAGTGTTTCTCAAACTGCTCTCTACCAGGACCTTGGGATAGAGGAAAAATGTGGACGGTCTATTAGGGAGCAAAAGCATAGACCATCTTGGGGTCCACAAGGACCAGTTTGAGAAACACTGCCTTAGCCAAACACCCTGTCCACTTAATCCCTCCCCCCGGAAACAGGGCAAACCAGCCTTCTGTGAGTGACAGGCCTCTGGGGGAAGGAAACTTTGCATCTCCCCAGCCCAAAGGCATCCCTCTGAGATTCAACTTCAAGGCTGTGTCCAACCAGGTAGGACCTTCCGGCACAAACCAGGAGACTCAGCTCAGCTTGACGTTACAGTTAATGACAGTTAGCGGGTCATCACTGGTTGCCCAGTGTGAGAAAGGCCCCCAAGGTATCCCTCGCTTTTGCCTGTGTGAATACAACAATGTATTTTAATAATTACTTGTCACCTGACGTTTGGTTCTTTATGATTCTCTGCCTCGCAGACCAGTCTAACACTCAACGACCGCTTCACCAACCTGAAGATCCGCGGAGGCTGGGGACAGAGGCTGTGGAGGGGAAGGGGCCGAGGCAGCCGCATGGTCACCCTGCAATGAGCGGCCTTGGTGACCCCTGACCCTTCCCTGTGGGGGCGGGGCCTAGCTACATAGCTCACCACACTGATTGGCTGATTAAATCATGGCAGCTTTTAAAAGTGTGTGATACAGTGTGGGCAGAGGGAACAGGAGAGCCACTGGTATTCTCACAGCTCGTCATGGCTGGTGGCCGATAAACCGCATTGTCCTGCCAATCATCTGACATCTGACCTTTCATTTTTATCTCTTTCCTTTGGTTGCTGTAAATAAACATAAAAATAATAATAATGGCTTCATAACCCTGTAAAAAAAATCACAAGTAACAGACTGTAGTATAAAAAGTGCCCAGAGCAGAATAAACTGATTTGTACTGATGAGGAAATGAAAATCTTCATTAGCTTATTGTTCAATAGCATTTAATACCATACCTATAATTGGCCATTTCTAATTACACCAGTTGTGTGGAAATGAGCTACAGGACCTACAACAATCAGCGCATTGCACTAGCAACTCAAAAGTTGTGGGTTCAAATCCCAGTGACCTTTCCTTCTACTGCAAGTGGCTTTGGATAAAAGTCTCAGATGAAAAAAGTGTAAATTTAGGGGCAGTGTGTGGCTCAGTCTCTCTGCCTGTGATCGTAAGGTTGTGGTTTCAAGCCTAGAAGCAGCAGAACAGTCATATGTCTCTGGGCCCTTGAGCAAACCCCTTAACCCCCAACTCCCTGAGTGCTGCTATGGGTGGCTGCTCTTCGTGATCGGCTTGCTCTCACCTATAGAGAGCAAGTTGGGGGAGACGTAAAGAGAATTTCCCCAAGGGGCTCAATAAAGTATCTATTATTATTAACCCAGTTAGTAAGTGTGTCTTGGTTAAGAAAAAATTCATATGAAACCATTTTTTACGGAGTGATTAAAAACAAACATCAAGTAATCAACTGCTGTTTAGATTCTTAATAAAAAAAATATGATTATTCTAAAAAGTTGGTGCTTCAGTTAAGGGCAATAATGGGGAAAGAGGGGCGTGGTGAAAGTGGGCGTGTTCAACTATATGTGGACCAATCAGGGTTCACGATGTGTCCATCATTCAACAGCAGTGTCTGTCACAAGTCCCTAGTGAGACGCTGTGCACATACAGCACAGGGTGCAGGCTGAGCCTCTACTGCTCCCTCCCTCACCCCAGTGGAGAGAATAACGTTCTAAAAACAGCATGGCACCCTGCCGTCCTGACGTCTTCACATTACTCCTGTCCGAGAACCTGCCCCCGTGTGCTGGAAGCTGCAATCTCATGTCCTTCCACAAGGTGCCACAGGTACACAGGTGCAGGTATGGCTGAACATGACTGCTCTGACACAAAAACACTCCCCCAGTCTAGGGGGGGGGGGGGGGGTGTGCTTCTTGTCACTTTTTCACGTTGACAAACACTTTGATGGCCCCAGTGAAGTCGGCTGAAAGGAGGACCTCGGTGTGTTCTGTCCTGAGGGCCCCTGAGGAGCGGGACAAACCATCCATTATTATTCTGGGGGGGCTGACATCGGTGCTCCTGAGATTCCCCTCCCCAGACTCACCTGATGGAATGACCTCCGGATCCCCGCTCCCGTGCCCTACATTTGGCTTCTCCGCGCAGGCCGTGGGCGGGACGATCAGGCCGGGGTGTGGCGCAAAGATGGCCGACGTTACCACCGCGTTGTGGGCTGGGGAAGACAAGTGGGAAATATAGACAGGCAGCTGGCATGTGCGATGGACAGGTCGCACTCAGCTGCTGGGAGCTCCCGCGTCACGTGACCCATTCCCGGGAAATTAGCGATCTGAGGCTAGCTTGGATTTCACACCCCCTCGATTCTCAAAATGCATGTTTCTGTTCCACTCAGGCGGGGAATCAGGCAGCAGCCTCCAGAGAACAACCACTGTGATGTGTGGAGCCCTGAGGTAGGTCCACGGGGAGTACAGGGCAGGCCATCAGGCTTTCAGCTGCAGCTACCTTTAACTCCTTCCCAGAAGTCATTGCGATCCCTCCGGACAGAGGCGAACTTGCTTAAATCATGGTAGGTACTCCAAATGTAGACGTATTTGTCCTCTGAGCCACTGATGATGAAGGAGTAATCGTGGCTGAAAAAGAGGCAGCGTAGCAAAAAAATCACAACCGGTGTCAAAAACCATGAAAGAAAACCCCATTTGTTTCCCCACGGGCAAAGGCGGGACAGAGACATGGGCCTGACCTAAAGGTGGCCTTGATCTGACTGCTGCTGTTGACGTAACCTTTGTACTTCATCGATAAAGAAAGGTCCCTCAGGTCATACAGGCGGATTCTTGAGTCATTGGAGGTCACCAAAATCTGCCAGAAATAAAGCAATATCCTGCTGAGGTAAAATTTCCCTACTGTAAGAATACCACAGTTACTCCTGCAAGACCTAATCTGATTGGCTGAGTGACAACAATAAGAGCTAATGTGATTGGGTGAGTTACACCAGTAAGAGCTAATGTGATTGGCTGAGTGACTCTAGTAAGAGCTACTCTGATTATCTGAGTGAGTTGGCGTTATAGTATCAGACCACACCTTATTTTCCCCTGGCAACGGTTCAATCCCAGTTATTTTACGGCCCATGCGGTTCCTGCCCCTGGTGGACCGCACATGGATCTGCGTGTGGTATTTGAGGTGCTGGAAAACAAAAAATAAATCACCTTCAGACAAACCGACTTCCCAAACACATTCTCATCCAATCAGAACACCTTAATGTCATGTGACCCTCTGTGTGGTGGGTGACTGTCATTCCACTGACTCCATTAACTACTCGCCTCAGTGTCGTAGAAGATGCAGCGCCCATCATATGTGCCGATGACGGCGTACTTCCCGTTCTGGCAGAAATTGGCGGCGGTGATGAGGCGGCTCTGCCCGTCCACCTCGTTCCACAGCGCCACCTTCTTGTCAGGAATATTCCAGAGCCGCAGCTTGCCATCCAGGGAGCCGCTCAGGAAGTACCTGTCGTCCTGGTGACGAGATGGAGGCTGGTTACCATGGCGACCTGTGTCAGGCAGCAGAAGACCGTGGGAGGGAAGTATAGGGATTCGCTCACCCTGGGGTGGAACGCGATGGCCGTCACAAAGTCGATGTGCTGGAAACAGACCAGGCACTCTCTCCTGGAGATGTGCCAGAGGCGGACGGTCTTATCCATGGACGAGGATAGCAGGAAGTAGTTCTGAGGCGAGGAAGGAGAGGCACTGGGCATTAGCAGCCATGACAGTTTGCATGTGCGGGCCTCCGCGCCATGACCTTCGACCTCTCACCTTCGACCAGGACAGGTCCAGGAGGTCAGCCGTGTGGCCCTTGTACTTGCAGAAGGGGACCTGCAGAAAAGGGGCGTGTCTGTCCGCCCCACTTAACTCCTCGTGAGTGCTGTAAATCTAGGACAGTACAAAGGAAACGGTCTGTTTTTTGGGAAGGTGATTCCTCAGGGTAGGTCACAGATGCAAGCTCGCATAAATCCCGTACGTGGCCCCGCCCCTCGACATCCAACACAAACGACACTTCTATAGGAAAAAAAACAGGACTCACCCCCCCATCCGTGTCCGATTTGGAGGAACCCACACTCTCCTGCGATGGGGAGGGGGACACTCGGCCTAACTCGACGAGGGAGACAGGTCCGTGTTGAGAAGCATCACACAAACCGCACACTTCCAGTTTACAGTGCATTACAGTGCAGTGTCTCACTCCCGGGATCGGCTGTACAATTTACACCCCATGAAACTACATGGTTAAGAACATAAGAACTATACAAACGAGAGGACGCCATTCGGCCCATCAAGCTCGCTTGGGGAGAACTTAACTAATAGCTCAGAGTTGTTAAAATCTTATCTAGCTCTGA
>JAUMHC010000067.1:3668534-3700125 GCA_032359785.1 Heteromormyrus szaboi
TTCCATACTCTGACTACGCGCTGTGTAAAGAAGTGCTTCCTTAAATCCAGTTTGAAAGGTTCTCCCGCTAATTTCCACCTATGTGTTCCTATGTGTAAACAGATGAATGTGCAACACGGTGGAGCAGGTTGGCATAAGAAGGATTCCGATGGCCATTTAGTGGACCGTTCCTTCATGGGAAATATTTAAGGCCATTTAAGTACAGAACACTTACTGTGTCATATTCACATTACGCACCCATAGACCCTAAGAGACTCCTCAGACTGTTGTGTTATGGGCCTGATTTGCAGCCCCCATGTGACAGAAAACACCGGACACTATAGTTGAAATGAGTTGATATGAATTAAAACCGTGTCACTTCCTGCCTGCAGGGGTCACTCTGGAGCCCACGGATAAAAGCATTAAAATCAGGGCCAGCTACCTACCTTCCGTGTTGTACTTCAGCCTCATGTGGTTGAAGTAGTCGAAGGCGTTTTTCAGGACCCAGATTCGGACCACATTGTCCTGACCCGCCGTGGCCAGAACCCTCCCGCAGTGAGAGAACTTCATGGTCCAGACCGCACCCTGGAGATACCGGGGTACAGTTATGTTCTGACAGGCCTCCACTATTTGCGGAGGTAGCGTGTCTGTGCTCGTGGGGGGCTCAACATCGTACCATGTGCTCCCCGCTCAGGTCTTGCACCACCTTGATCTGATCGAAGTCAAATGGGCCCTTGAATCCGTGGGCGGCCTTGAACTTGACGGGTCGGGTGTAGGGCATGCCCTCATCGTCACTGGAGGATGGTTCGTCTGGGTCCATGTGGAACACTGGATCAGAACAGGACAGCGTCCATCAGTACCGAGCATCAGGTATGCTTGCTCGGTTCCAGTCTGCCCGGTTCCAGTTATGGTTCAAGCCCACCGAGTTCTAGTCAGCCCAGTTCTGGTTCCAGTTCCAGGTCGCTCAGTTCCAGTTGCAATTCTGATAGGGCTGGGTACCGAACTTCAATACTTTTTGACACTAACTGAAATGCTTAGATACTATTGAGGATTGAAAATGACTTGTCATTTCGTACCAAATTTCAGTACTGAAGGAGTAACTGTAATTGTCGCGCACAGCCGAGAATACACTATAACGCTATTAAACATACATCTTGCCCACAAATCTTCCGTCAAATTTGTTCAGTATAATTTGTTTTCTCATGAACGGCAGATTTGCATTAGTGATATTCCTAACCGAATCACTTTGCAAACCGTGATTGACTTGTAGCCTAATGCGTGTGAATTTCAATCACTTAAAACATTTTGTAGGTTGTTTATGACCAGTTAACCCTTAATGGGCTCATAGACTACTCAGCCTTTCAGGTAAAACCAAACCGCATGGACCGTATGCAGTGGTTCTGCTTATTAAAGGAACAGTATCTGAATAAGATTAACCTTATTTTTCAAATAACTTCTTTTGTACCCATCAGGGTTAACCCAGATTATACTAGGCTACATTTCAATAAAGTTTAATAATCAGTGTGTTCTTGCAAACCGACATTGCTTTTAACGCATATACATTTTAACCATATTTATCCTACTGCTTTGCCGTGATTTATGTAATATTGTGCTTAACCCACTCTTTACATTTGTGACTCTACCTTCTGTCTAGGGAGGGTGAAGGACTTGCAATTCATAACAATATTAACGCATTCATTCGTTGGAATTGATTTTCTGCTCAGCTTCTCCATGTGCAGTTTCTTTGTGCTACAGGGTTTTTTACCTGCTGTGCTCCATCGCTGCCCCAGGGGGCCTGTGACACGCATTCACATGTTGTACAGCCATGAACTTAAGCTAAAAATCTTTTATGTTTTGAGCGTATAAAAATGCTAAGGAGCTAAATGCTAAACTAAAGCTAACGATTTGCACTATAATGTGTCATGAATTTTATTGAATCGGTATCGAAAAAAGTATCGTTCAGGAACCGCTATCACAGTCAAGGTATCTGTATTGGTATCGGAAATTTTTGAGCGATACCCAGCCCTAGAATCCGGCCCATACCTTCGTCCCGAACGCTCTTCACTTTGTTCACAGCTTTCTCTCCATACTCCTCTGCCAGGTGTTTGGCCCTCTTCACAGATTTGCCCAAAAACTTCTTGAATTTTGTGCTGAGGTGACAAACGAGGGCATTAGAAGAAGCGTGACCGTGCTGTACCACCGCATGGTGCCCCGCCCGGCCACCTGTCCAACCCCCCCAGCCCCCTCCGCTGCTCACGTCCTCTGCCTCAGCTTCCCCCCGTCCGTGTCACCCAAATGCATTGTGGGTTTGTCCTCATCGTCCGAATGCACGGCATCGTTCCTGCGAAGGGAACAGACGCTCAGACCACCTGAGATTCGGACCTTTCTCCAGACTCAGCAGGACTCCCCATAATACCAGTTACCATGTTGTGACACATCTGACAGGCTCCGGGTACTGTGTGAGTGTGGGGCTTGCATTACACCTCAAAACAGACAGGGGGCGCCGTGTTCCTTACGTCACGTATTCCTTAGTGCGCCTCATAATATGCAGAGATAGAGGGTTGATGCCGGAGAGCAGCTTCTCCTCTGCCAGGCTGAGTGGGATCTCCTCCCCGGTGTCCAAGTTCTTAATCATCACACTGGCCAGGATCTCCTGTTCCAAGGAAACATGGATGTAAAGCAGAAAAACACCTGGCCAGGCCACGCCCTCACTCTATTAACAGCCACGCCCTCTTTCTGCTAACAGCCACACCCTCTTTCTGTTAAAGGCCCCACCCTCATTCCAATAACAGCCACGCCCTCTTTCTGTTAAAGCCCACGCCCTCTTTCTGTTAAAGGCCACACCTTCTTTCTATTAAAGGCCCCACCCTCATTCTATTAACAGCCACGCTCTCTTTCTGTTAAAGGCCACACCTTCTTTCTATTAAAGGCCCCACCCTCATTCTATTAACAGCCACGCTCTCTTTCTGTTAAAGGCCCTACCTTCTTTCTATTAAAGGCCCTACCTTCTTTCTATTAAAGGCCACGCCCTCATTCTATAAAAGGCCACTCCCTCTTTTTGTTAAAGGCTCCGCCCTTATACTATTAACAGCCACACCCTCTTTCTATTAAAGGCCACACCCTCTTTTTGTTAAAGGCTCTGCCCTCATTCTATTACCAGCCACACCCTCTTTCTATTAAAGACCACGCCCTCTTTTAAAGGCTCCACCCTCATTCTTTTGACAGCCACACCCTCTTTCCTTTAAGGCCACTCCCCCTTTCAGTTAAAAGGTGACTGCTGCAATAAGGCTGGTATCAGCAGCATTCAGAGTTGGGTAATTCAGGTCAAGTCCAGACTGGGATTGTGTTTCAACCAATCAGTTGAACACTCTGTGATTGTGACTCTTTATGCTAAACTCTGGCAGCATTTTTCTTCTACAGACAAAACCAATTCAAAATTACATAACATACATGATAGTAATAATTTTTTCTTCCACATGGGGAAATTATCTTTTTGCCTGTTTCTTCTTGCTCTCTGGGAGACACGGCAAGCTTGAGAGCGGGAGGGTGGAGCTCACCACACAGGATCAGCTAGTGTCTGGCACCCCTGGGGCCATTAGGGGTTAGTAGGTGCCTGATGGGTGGCAGAGGGCCAGCAACCCTGGGATTCAAGCCGGCAACCTTTCGACACGCAGATCTATTCCGCTGAGCCTCACACCGTCCCCAGAACAGAACGTAACCCGTAAATGTGTGATTTTATGTTGGCATGTAGTGTGCAGCACCTGCGTCGACTCGCAGCAATGTTTAAAAGCACAACGCTGGGCACGACTCCCACCCTCCTGGAAAATAATGGATCACTGTAAGGAGGAGAGAGACTTGGTGATTCAGGAAGGGCCTCCCTACCTCATCAGTCAGCTCACGGCCGGAGTGGGTCCGAGGGCGCCGGGGTCCCGGGGTCTCGCTGTCGGGGGTGACCGGGGTTGGCTCCTCATTCTAATAAAGATGAACCAGACACATTATTCCTAAGGCGACATATTTTACAAACTGCTAGATCTCTGGTGGACCCATTCTGTTGGACCATTTGCTTATCCGCGTCAGTGACTTACACGGCCAGGTGAGGGGCCGTTCGATTCTGGGTGGTCACAAACAAGGGCCGTCACCACCGTGTCCCCGCTGGTGGCGCTGACTAGGTCCAGGTGACACTGCAGCTCTCTGGTGACACGGTCCCCGGGGTCCCCGGGGGAGAGCAGGCCGCACGGCTCTGTGGGAACACGGGCTAACGCGGTTCACATGTCAGGGCTGCAGGATTGTGATAATCAGTAATGAACTAATAAAAAAATACAATTCCACCACATTCACAAATAGCAGGAGAGGAGCCTCAAGAAGGTTCTGATCTCCGCACCTTCCAGTCCCGGGGACCGCACAGAGTCCAGGGTAGGCTTGAGTAGCAGAGTCGCGGGCAGGGAGGGTGGGGGCGGCTTGGGGGGGCGGGATCCGCTCAGGGGTGCGACCTTCGGTGGTGGCAGTCTTTTAGTGCTGGCAACAATGTCGGGCTCCACGGGGAGGGGTCCGGCAAGCCCCCGGTCGGCTGCCCCGGCTCCCGCCCCCTGTGTTTCCTCACGCTGGTCCTCAGAGTCTATCTGCTCCTGGACAAGTGTGCTGGTAATGTCCGGGGGTGGAGCTTTCACAGCCCCGCCCCCCTCGCCTAGGCCCACTGTGATTGGCTGCCCTAAACTCCATCCTTCATCATAGGGGGCTGCAGTGCTGGCCCCGCCTCCCTCAGCGGCAAGGAGCAGCTCATCGGCGTTGCTCTCTTTCTGACTCTCCTCGATGATGCTGTCAATGATCTGGCCATGGAGACAGGACCATGACCCACAGAGAAACATCGCGTGCCTGATTTTAACAGGCAGCTCCATAAACATCTAAATATACATAAATCTTTTTCTGTCGGAGTTTGAATTTGGTTTCAAAACTCACAGTGGGTTGGATTACTGCACTCTTTTAACTACTGACTGTTTCACCAAAATAGAGACCAAAAAGAAGACTACAAACATAAAATAATCCCACCCACTATTGGTTCTGCCAGCACTTCCCAGAATGCATTTCCATAACTTTAACTAATCAGCATCAAGCAACATGGATAAATACCGCAATGAGCTGCACAGTATTGGCTGTGATTGGTTGAGACAGGAAAAAGGGGCGGGACATGGGGAGGCAGACTCACCTGGATGGAGTCATCATGGGGGGGCTCGCATGGGTCTTGCGGGGTGCCAGTCCTGCTATCCTGAAGGGTGAAAGATACCGAATTAAGGGGTTATCACTACTGACATTCACCATGACCCCCCCCCCTCACAGACACCCCACACACCAGACCTTCACACTGACCCACCCAAACATCAAACGTTCAAAGTGGACCCTGCCCCTCAAACCAGAGCTTAACACTATAACAACACAAGCAGCTTCCAACCACTCAGAAAATGGATGCCGGTCACCATGGCGATGGCTCTCATTTGCGACAGATGCCATCAAACCCATCATGTCATTTCCTGCTCGCTTTTCCAGTTTCATAACAGCTCAGCTAACCGGCACCCCCTACCTGCAGATGGAGGATCAGAAACTTCTCCCGTAGCTATGTGTGACTCTCAAGAAAGGTACAGGTTTATAATCATAATCAAGCAAGTTAGGAGGGGGTAAAACTTTTCTAAAGACTAAAAGGATAAAAAAATGATTTATTTAATGAACTGTCACCCACAGGTATCCCAAATTTAGTGGTCAAGCACAGTTTGTTCTGGGGATTAAGGTAAAGTCCAGTGCTTCTTAAACATAGTATGAAATCAAGAAAACTCT
Organism: Heteromormyrus szaboi; assembly: GCA_032359785.1. Classification (NCBI taxonomy): domain Eukaryota; kingdom Metazoa; phylum Chordata; class Actinopteri; order Osteoglossiformes; family Mormyridae; genus Heteromormyrus; species Heteromormyrus szaboi. Next base: position 3,674,340 of record JAUMHC010000067.1, read on the forward strand.
TACATCAAGCTACATGAATACCTGCTCCTACCTTTGCTGAAGGAAGGACAAACTTCGCAGGAGACCTGGGACGCAAAAGAGATTAAAATATTATGAGATCTGAAAAGATAAAAGTACACAAAGCCAGCAACAAACATTCGCAGTGTAAGTTATCTGCTGCTTATTTAACTGCACATATCGTTATGGTAGAAACGAGGAACATTTTAGCAGATTAGAACCCAATAAAATTAAAAACTAAGCACCACATTAAAACCAGCTCATTTACATCCGAAGTCATATAAATCATCTCAAAATCCTTTTTTAGAAAAAATGGCGTTTAAATGACAACAGAAGGCCCGTGTAGACGTTCACGCGCTGATGCAGCACAAGATTTATTTTAAACGATAAATCTTATAATTATCCATAGAAATGTCATAAAATCAAAGGCCGTCTATCTTCTAGATCTGTGCTTCAGTAATTAATCTCCCAAATCTGTAGAAATGAAACAATAACTCTTTCTGCGCATGTCGCAATTAGTGAAATCGACACTTTACTTGCATTATTATTATTCTTTTTTTATTATTAATAATAATAATAATAATAATATTTCTTATATTATAATAATTATTATAATAATTCTTTCATTCATTGTTATCCCGCATTTGCGATTTAGACTTAAGTGTACACCGCTGGGGTGGTGGGAATTTATCTCTCTGCAATATTATTACACATATACTGCAAATAATGCAGCGACTCATCGGGAAAAATCCTTACATGTTAGGAGAAGTACCAGCACTGACGTCCTCCGCAGCATCGTAGTACTCCTCCGTATCACTACTGTCCGACGCCATTACCGATCGGATCATGCAAAAGCCACCGGACAGATATGATATGACACCCCCGTGCGTGCAGCGCAGGCCGGTGCGATGCGCAGGACGCGGCTACCTCCGCAGGGAGCAGGACCGGGGGGAGGAGCCGCAGCTCGGCGCGGATACCCGCTGACAGACACGGCCGGGAGGGCGTGTGGGAGCGGGGCCACAGAGAGGAAAGAACGGAGGTTGGACCAGATGAAGTGTGTGTATGCGTGTGTGGGGAGGGGGATGCTTTTATCTCGGAAATCTCGCGAGATTGCTAGTGAACCTAGTGAAGTGTCCGTAGGATGAAGTCTAACTGAAAAAAATTGAAAGGAAAGTGACAATTGAAATGTTTGACGTTTTTATTTATTTTAAAAATGAGGTTTTACATTATTTATGTGATTCAGATATTTATTGCATATGGAAAATTCCATATTCACAAGAAAAACGTTTTAAGATCTAAACCCAACTTTTTCCATTTTTTGAATGAAATTAAGCAGTATGGCGCAACTTTAGTTAAGTGTAAAAACAAGAAAGCTGTCAAGACTTGTAAAATTGTGGAAGAATTTGGTTTTCTTGGGTATTTTTTTTTTGTTTTTCTTTCTCTCTCTTTTCATCCCTGGCTTTGTTACTATTTGATGTATTGCATGACAGTTCCTTTGTTGATATGTTGTAATACTGTTCATTATTAAAAAAAATATATTTAAAAAAGTCTAACTGAACAAATAAAGAACTGCTGTTATTTTTATTATGAATCAGTTCGAGGTTACGTATGCCTGCTTTATCGGTGAATGTATGTTTGATTAATTACGTAGTCTCTGAAATGTCTGTATAGTTCGTACTTAGGGGTGTGAGTGTGCGATCCTGTCCAGTTTGCCCCCAGTCGTGTCCCGTGAATTTTCTGGTGAAATTCCTGTTGTGAATAAGCAGTTAGGAATAATGAGTGGGGAGGGTGTAGCACAGAACCGTGACAGGGTAAGCCAATGGAAGATGGATGGATAGTACGCCACCTACAGGACAGGTATGGAACAGGCCTTCTTCACAGAATAGTTTAATAGTGTGTTATTTCAAGGATTAGAAATCAGCTCAGTTATGCAGTTAATTATTTAGGCTTACATCTCCATGAACAACAGCCCACTATAGGACCATGATTGAGGAAGCCTGCAGTAGAGTAGACAAAAATCAACTCTCACAACTTATTAGTGCACAGTTGCCACTAAACGTTTGATAGCCCCACCCACCATGTTCCTCAGCAGTGATGCATCATGGGTAATATTAATAATAAGGGGTCACACCCCCTTCACACATGCAAATTAACACTCTTCCATGTTTGGAAAACATCTCCAGCAGGATATTTTATACACAGACCTGTCACAGATGTTAGTAACAGTATCTGTAAATAACCTAATAACCTCTAATGTTCTCTACTTACTGGATTGAAGAGGAACTTGGAGACAGAGCAAAGCTTGCTGGCAATGACATCCATCACCCCGAGATGAAATGACTTCCAGCCATCATCGTTTTACATATCACATTAAAATGCATAAATGCCCATATGCTGCTCAAGTGCTCTGTCTTTCTGTGAACTGTTACAGATTAATGTTTTATTTCTTCGATACGACACAGATGCCTACGATGTTAGGATGTTCTTGAAAGTAGCGAGAAACTGCATCACTAATAAATCTACTGAACACAACTGCGGGTGGAAAAAGGTGATGAACAGACACAGTCACATAACGAGCAGGAACTGGATTCTCCATACTGATGAGCAACACTAGGGGGTGACCCCTCCCACATTGGCTGTTGTAATGACCTTGGGAAATGGAAAGTGACCCCTGACCCCTGTATTAATGACTCTAATAGGTCCACTCCTGGCCTGCTCCTTCAGCAGATTCTCTCACCATTTTACCATAGAAGGGAACATGCAAAGTCGAGTTCGAGTCTTTTTGTCATTATTACTGTCAAGTCACTAGTCATTAAATGTGTGACTCTAGTCCAAGTCGAGTTGTGAGTCCTGTAGCTTGAGTCCCTATCTATGTCAGTTTTTTTTTACCTTCAGTGGTCAAAACTTGCTGCAGCAAAAATCCAGCACAGTAAGTCATAAGTTACATTCTTTATAGGCAGAGATAGGTTGAAAAGACAGTGTCCACACACGGTTGTCCTAGCAGAGTTTTCACATCTGCGTATATGCAGGGAGGGATGCATCTTTCCAACAAACCGTTTTAGGAGACCTTGCATTCAGCCAATTGAAAATGCAGACAGCAGATAATTAATATACACTGAAATTATAAAATTAACGTTATCGTGTTCAGATGAGGACAATAACCTCAGGTCTTCTCAAGTTACAGGGTCTAAGTCAGGTCCAAGTCTTTCCATCAGTTTTGCCAAGTTTAGTCATAAGTCATCAGACTTGAGTCAAAGTCAACTCATAAGTCAGTGACTTGAGTGTCCACCTCTGCATTTTACATCATCACCATGCATTTTGGCGCCCCCTGGTGGCCAGCTGACCAAATTCCACCCTCGAGCCCATAAAGTTTTGCTGAAAGTATCACATGTTCACGACCCAGAGAGTAAGATATGTTCTGTCTCTACTCCACAAACTTTGATTGACGCAACAAGAGCCCCCACCGCGACGTGGGAGGACGTAACGGGCTGCGAACGTACACAATGACTCATACCGCCTGTGTGTGCTGGCTCCGCTAATTAGGCTAACGATGCCCGGCGTGAATGGGGCTGCCGCTGGGCCCCTTTCAGCCCCTGACCCCCCGTCTCTAATCCACATGCTCCTCAACAGTGATCTCCAAACATGGAAGTCGGAGTCAAAGGCCTGCTGTTTCGAGCAGCCTGCCTCCCGCTCTTGCTATACGCTTCCACGTATTTCGACGTGTTTTTGCACATGCATCCTGTGCCATCTCCTGAACGTGACCAGCTGCCTAGAGCTGGGGACTGAATCTCCAGGGCCAACGTGCAGGAATGCAGTTCTGCCACCAGGGGTCACCCTTTATAACCTCCAGCGGGGTCTCGCTGGACCAGACCACGGCGACGACTGCCGCAGTGACCCCTCTTCCCAGAGCACAGCTCACCGTTCCGCTGATTCTTCCTCTCTCTCTCCTTTGAGGATGGTATCTTCACCTGCTTCTGGTCCCATGTACCCCTGGACATTGTACCTGCTCATCCTACTGCTGTCTGTGGCCAGTCTGGTCAAATCGAGGCCCTCACCCCTCAACTCAGACAACCAGGTAGGCTAGTCGGTTCGGGATGTTTCAAACTACATATGGGACAAACTGTAGGCATCTGCTTATCATTTTTTGAATGTTTACATGTTACAAATTACAAAATTAATGTATAACGAAAAATAAATAAGATAAAGCTGTTCTTATGTAAGTAAACATCCTTTTTTTACTTTTATGTTGATTCATCTACAGAATGTCGAACCAATTAATTTAACAACTGATTGACATGAAGAGTTCATGTGAAATGTATGTATTTGACCATGTGAAAATGCAATATAAAATTCTCACTTAGCTCAGACTGGTCTTTTTTGCAGAATTATAATGGAGGACAATGGAATGTCACAAATCACTCATACATAATTTTTATAGCATAGTATTTTTAGTCAGTATTGTAAGATATGTTCTTATATGTAACCCTTTCATATGCTGTATACGTAAATGCATATTGTCCTCTAACTACTATCATTCACTATACAATTATAATATCAAATGCTATTTAAAGTGTCACATGCGGTTCAATGTGTCGTATATTTTTAGCTGTATAATAAATCAGAGCATATTAGCAGTTGCACATGGGTGTCTCATGGAGAGTGAGCTGGAATGTATGAAAACTACCAGATTCCCTTTGGGGGCGAAAGAAATGTTCCTGGGATATTTTATATCCTCTGATTCCGCAGTTACGGGTTTATGGTGCCGCGAAGGCTTTAATGAACCCAGCTTCCATGAGAGAGCCTTCCAAGCAGGTTCTGGATCTGATCCGAAAGATTCAGGTCTCGGTTTCCCAGACTCCTCCGCCTTTCTGGGGGGCATGGTCTCCACGGTTCTTGGCCCCTCCTTCTTTGTCCCTCTAAGACACCCTCTCCATGCTTCCTGTCTCGTTTGAAGATCGCAGACGGCCTTTTTGGCACAAGAGGTGGCTCCCTTCTCCGGAACCATCTGGATCCTTGTGGGGGCTGCGAGGACCTCCCGCCTCCCGCGGGGCGGGGTGGGCAAGGGACACACACGGAGCCCCGAATCGAGCCCCGAAACGGCCCACCCAGCCTCCTCTTCGATTTCATGGGTCGCCAGAGGAAGTTTAAGGGCCGTACCCGGAAGAGCAGCCAGATGGGGGGGGGGCATGCCGGGGCTTCAGTCCAGGCAGGCTGCTGACAGGTGTCCCAGGTAGGCGGGACACACTCTCACACAGCTCACTTTCACACATTCTCACACAGCTCACTCTCAAACACCTCACTCTCGGTCACTCTCACTCACACACTCTCACTCTCACAATTTTTTGCCCCTTAGTCTCGGAACAATCTAAATAATTGGCTGAAGTTGTATCTACAAGCCTTTCATCTATATTTAAACATTTTCATGTTTTTTCCACATTACAGTTTTTCTCTGAACTGCTAAAACACATTGCTTAATTCTTTTATCTTCTCCTTTTCCAAAACCCTAAACAAAACCCCTAAAATTCAAGCTACACTCACAAAACTTCAGATTTGTTTTGCAAAATCAAACAGTTGACTCAAAACTTTAGCTTTACGCAAAATCAAGCACTACTGTCAGAAAACACACAAAACCTACAGGGAATGCATAAACACTACTCAGAAATTGTTACACACCTCATAAATAAATGCAAAACACTCTGGGATAACAGGAAAATAATCATTATTTAGGATATTCCTGTACTTATAAATGTTTATTTACATTTAAACAACGAAACCCACAGCGAAAACTAAATTGCACTATATGATTTTACATATTTCGTCACAGCAAAGTCAATCATTCATTCTGCCACACCCTCATGCTTCTGTGCTGGCTCAGGTCACAGGACTGCATCTACATCACATGCAATGTTGTCCTTTGCAAGGGATCATGGGAAGAATCCATTGGCGTGTCGAAACCAGCCTCAGCAAGATTCCGCTCCCACATCGTCACATGCTGTATCCATCGCTTTGATTAGATTTTCCTATCTGTAGGGGCCTTGGTCATGTACTGTCCACCGGCATGCTGGGAAAAATTCCTCAATAGTGATTAAAAAGGGAGAGTATGGTGGAAGGCAAACATTCATGAAATGCTGGTTATTGTGAACGCAGTCGCACATTCAAGGACCCTGGTGAATACTCACATTGTCCCAAATAGTAACATAAATGAGATGCTGTGGCTGCTCATGGCCTCTCTGTACAAACAGCCCGTACACCGTCCGGGAATGTTAGCAGAAGGTTAATGTTCTATGGCCCAAAGGCAACATGTCGATGAACATTCCAGTGGCTGCTGGTGGCAGCACATATGGTCACATTTCCACCACGCTGGCTAGACACTCCTATCATGGCATGTGAGCCAGATATGTTATGACCTTTCCTTCTATTTTTTCCCAGAATCCCGCTACATCCATGAAAATGTATCTACGAGGCCTTACCATTGAGTCAAGTTCAAAAATTCTCTATTCACAGTGAAAATAGGTCACACTCAGTTCTGTGAATGACACTGTATGATGTCTTTATGCCTGTATACATGTGCTGCTTCACATACAGCACAGTACACATGTTAGCGCTGAGTTTACTGTAAAAGTTTACTTATTTGCACATATTGATATTGTTGCTCATTCACTTTTTCACTTTTGCACAAACGGTACCCTATTTTCACCCTTTCTTCACCCTTATCTGATTGTGTTGCAGGACACAGACAGTTCTTGATAGAGTTACACTGTTTATACCTCAAAAATGCGTGCTGTCTTTAATAATCCACTGTTGTATTTCACACAGTCGAGTTGCATTATTTTGATGGACCATCTCAACCATACGTGTTTCCTGTTGTTGTGAGATCATGTGGCCGTCTTTCAATTCTACAATTAGACCATTCTGTTAGAAGTATTCAAGCTGTATTGTAAATGTTCTCTACTGTATAGTAACAGATATGTACTACCAGGAAATGCCTTTTTCCCTGTCCCCTTTCTAGAGACTGGTGATTTACTGAGACTGAAATCAGTATGTAGCTTTCAGAGGCAAAAATACATTTTACCCATTTTCTTCTCTGAAGTTCCTGACTTTGGAGGCCACTGAGAACCTGCTGAAATTTGGTTGCACACATGCTGCCCTGCTTCCCTCATAATCATGCCCTGAAGCAGAACATGTGAATATGTTTAGAGGTTTGCTAAATGGGAGATTCAGATTTGCAAATTGTGTCCAAGCAGATGAACAGTGTTTAAAGTTTTGCCAACTGTGGGATTGATTTGATGGAGGAGTTTTGGTAGTTGACAGTTCAGTTCTTAAAATGGAGTGTTTCAGCAGTACAGAAAAACCGTATAAATCCCATGTGCAATGAGGTTGGGAATCTTGGGGAGTTCTTGCCTGAAAAAAAATTAAATGTAAATTAAATGAAAATGCAGGTGGGTGGGGTTGGGGTTAGGGTTAAGCTTAGTTGGCGTTAATCTTGACCCTTGACCTCGTCGGCCCACATTCAAGTTCACCAACAGAGCAGACTGTTGATTTTCACCCACTCGTATCCATGACTACCAACTGAGGACCCCCTGTGTGTTTACGTCACAGGTGATGCTGCCCCTCCTCAGTGTCAGGACCCCCTGACGAGCAGAAGACCCGCTGACCAGCCCATCTCTAAAACACCCTCTACAGCGCCCCCTAGGTCTCTTCTTATGTTACAAACACAGCCTAGTTGCTTTGTTTGTTATTCATAATTGTTAATTGTCTTAACGAAGTGTATCGTCATTATAGAATCCCACCCCCGCCTTTATGGACCTTTCGTATTTACTATCTATAGTCCATCTGACATCCATTAATCTCATTTTGTGTGATTTTATGGCCTGTGGTGTCCCTGATAAACGCCTGTATAGAGTTCAGCACTGACACGCGTCCTGTGTGCCTTTATCAGAAACTTACAGTGTGCTTTAGCAAAATATTTATGTTTGTATATTGACCCTAATGTGACATAAATCAGTTTAAATCGCATTAAGCTGAATATCACTGAGCATCAGTTACCGGTTAACTATCAAAATTAAGGGCTATAAATTTCAAGAATCCTGGGTCATATTCAGAAAATTTTATTGTTTTATAAAACACACACACTACAGATATTTCTCCTGCATTTCATAACTAATGCAATGAAACAATGTAAAGAATGTAATTATGACTTCACTACTTATCAGTCACTATAATAACTTTAAAATAGTTAATCATTTTAAATATTTAAGCAGATTTAAAAGAAAAAATCCAAATCATATATATGTTTTTTGTTTACCACACTACTCTGATCTTGGTTGTGATATTGCACTTTGTTATTTTCTAAAATGGTCAAACTAGGGTTTAGCTTCAGGGTAATTATAATTTAGTTATTACCAGACGCTTTTATCTAAAACGACGTAGAATTCAGAGAGCGCGGCTATGGGCTTTGCTCAAGGTCCAAATGGTGAAAGCATTATGCGCACGCAGGGAACAACCCACCAAAACCCAACGACTCTGGTGGGACTCGAACCCACAACCTTTGAATGACCTCACCCAGTCAAAGTCTAGAAGTCCAACGCGCTATCCATTGCGCCACAGAGCCTGCACGCGTACAGCTTACTGTCGGCAGCCCAGTCGTCACCTTCAGTACATGGGGGGTGTCAGTTTACACTAAGCCGCTGTCACCATGCCGGGGAGGGGGCGGTGCTTTTGGCGTTAATACCGTGTGGGTTCAGTTTTTCTTTGTGTAGAACACGGTCAGTTAATTACAGCTGAATTGCCAGAACTGCGGGATATCGTCTATTTCTCTGAAAGCCGCGCTTCGTCACATTCAAGCATTATTCATGTTACATTTAAATCATCCTGTACAGACACCGCCGTGTCCCGCAAGGAGTCCTTCTCCGGTTAAAGACACTCGTGTAAATAAGACCCGTGACCAAGAGTGTTCCTTTATAGACACCGAAAGCTCGGATTCGGCAAGGAGCCCTAAGCCACCCGTGAAAAGACCCTGATAAAACCCCTAATAAAAGCACGTCCATATACAGACACCGCCAGCTTTTAATACCCCGATCCTGCACGAGATCCCTCCCCCGGGTAAAGAGACCAGAGTAAATAAGACTCCTGACAAAGGACATCCCTCTACATCCGGGGAGTTGCGGAGCCGCGGTTGAAGCAGAGCGGCGGGAGCTGCTTGCTGGTGAAAATAAACTCATATAAAATATAAAGCGCTAAGGCCGGGCTGATAACCGGACGGGTTTGTGCAGGTAAACCGTCTATCTGGCTTCCCTTTCGGAGCCCCAAACGCTCTTCAGAGCTGCAGTACGGACATACGGGCGAGTAGGCCGCAGCCGCCGGGACTTGCCCACAGAGGCAGCCGCCATGTGCAGCTCTAGTGCCGTTGGCCGTGAGGACGGGGCTCCGCCGGGCACCATGTGCGGATCGGGAAGCATCGTCGGGTTTATCTGGCTCCCACTAATTCACGTTTCTGGGGAAAAAAGTAACATATATGTATATTCGTAATTTTAAATAACGGTAAATTTGCCCGGTCTCTTCTGATGGGAAATTAATAAAACCGGATCCCATTTACAAATGTGTCGTTACTACAGAATGAACCGTTAAGGGCTTGGACCAAGTTCTGGTCTGCTGGAAAGACCGGAATAACGGGTTAACCGGGTCTTAGAAGGTTTCGTAGAGGAAACCGGCTGCTGCTTCCTCTGTGTCTCCGTTGTTCGTAGGATAAGCGATGGGAGACAGTGACGATGAGTATGATCGGCGAAGAAGAGACAAGTTCCGCCGGGAGAGGAGCGATTATGACCGATCACGAGAGAGGGAGGACCGGCGGAGGGACGAGTGGAGCGACAGGTAAGGGAGAGGGAATAAGACGAGACGGCGCAGGGCGGGATGGGTAAGACAGGGGTGTGAGACATGCTGTACTTTTTGTTTGCATGAGGTGTTGAGAGAGTTTGAGGGGTACAGGAGCTTTCGGGGGTGGGTGGGTGGGTGGGGGGGGAGCAGACGGGGATCGGCATGGTACCGAGAGTGGGAATCGGGTTTTAAGGGGCTGTTCTGTGTTTCCGGGTGCTGGCGGCCCTCTGCCAGGGAGTGGGACCGGGGCCGGGAGCGGCGTAGCCGGGCGGAGTACCGGGACTATGAGCGGGGGCGCCGTGAGCGCTTCTCGCCGCCCCGGCACGACATGAGCCCGCAGCAGAAGCGCATGCGCAGGGACTGGTGAGTAACGCCCCCACATTTCCACACCCTCTCCCCACTTGTTACCCTGTAATGTTGAGCCCTGCTCCTTATCGCCCCCTGCAGGGACGACCATGGTGGTGACCCCTACCACGGCGGCTACGACCTGCCGTATGGAGGCGGCAGTGGGGGACCCAGCTATGCCCCCCCACAGCCCTGGGGCCCCCCCGACATGCACATGATGCAGCAGCACCATGGGATCCCCATCCAGGCCCGGTGAGGGGAGGGCAGTTGTTGCTATATAGACACGGTCAACTTTATTCAAACCGTCAGAGAGGTCTTGATCACTGTGTGTTGTGATAACTGATTTTTTGCTTAGTTGTTTGAGTATCACCCCCCCCCCCCCCACCTCTTCTCAGACTGGGAAACATCCATGATGTGGAGCTGGCCCCTCCCCCACCAGTGATGAAGAGCTTCAAGGAGTTCCTGCTGTCCCTGGATGACTCGGTGGACGAGACAGAGGCCGTCAAACGGTACAACGAGTACAAGATGGACTTCAGGCGGCAGCAGATGCAGGATTTCTTCTTGGCCCACAAAGACGAGGAGTGGTACGGTCCAGCGGGTCGGCCCAAGCTGTGCATGGTGGGGTGGGCTGTACCATCAGGATCGTGGGGGGTTCCGTGCAGAGTAAGATGGTGTCACTGAGATGGCTGTGTTGTCGGAGATGTTTTTGCTTGTAGTGTGATGTTCGCGTTTGGTCGTATGTGATGTTTGAAGGAAAGTCTGGCTACTTCAACCAATTAAAATTGACTTAAGGAGATAAAGTTCCGTGTCCTCATGCACTTGACTGAACCTCAGTGTCGGGGTAAAGAGTAAACGACTGGGATGTACTAGTCCTGTGTGAGAAGATGAGCCTGGGAAGCGGTTAGCTTTGGTCTGCCTGTATGGAGCGTGAATGATATTCCTGCTATTTGGCTCTAATGTTGTGAAGGTAAAAAGATGTGTTGTGAATCCTACTTACCTGGGGCCAGTTTCACAAAGCAGGACTTCTTGCTTAGCTGGATAACTTGTTGGATTTAAGGTAGTCTGAGCTAGATGCATTTCCTGAAGTAGCCTTGAAGGTCCTGGGCTGGCAGTCTCCATAATAGGTCTTAATGTTTTTCTGAGGAACACAGAGGACCAGTCTTATTAGGTTGGCAGGTTGTTCGTGATGAGCCTGTGTGTGTGTGCGTGCATGTGTGTGTGTGTGTGTGTGTGTGCACGTGGCAGGCCTGCACTCTGTTCTCACCCATTCACTGTCCGTGTTATTTCTCATGCGCTGTTCCCCACAGGTCACCCGGATCAGTGTGTTTTATTTGCCTTTTTGTTTTTACAATTTTTTTTATTTTTTTTTTTACAATTAACAGAGCAGTCGCTCCCTCTATTCCTCCCCTCCTCCTCTACAAGGTACGGGAAGACGTGGACCCGCACAAGGACGACCGCCGCAGGAGTCTGTTAGACAGTCAGGGTCCACACTGCGCACAATGCAGTGACTTTAGACACACAGTCCAGGGCTCCTAGGCAGACAGGCTCAATGGCGCCCCCTGTGGTGCGTGTGGGGCATCAAAACAGACAAACAGCTGCCTTAGTCCGCTGCTTTTTTTCCCTCCCTTTTCTTTTACAAACAAAAACATTTTTAGTTTTCTTTTTTTTTTTGGACCGAGTCAAATGCAAAAGCAAAACGTCCCTAAAAGCATTTAAGAGCACAAACAATCAGGGCTGCAGTGGAGTGACCTTTTGTGCCAGAAGAGACCCTCTGAGTATATTTGTGTTGTTAAACATTGGAAAAAAGGTAAATTTAGTCCACGACACAGACCCGTACGTGTGTTTAGTTTTGTTAATACATCTGTGAACTGTGTTACAGTTGGTTTCTGTGAAGTTACTGCTGCCTCCGCAGCTGGTGAGTGATTCAGTGCTAATTAGTGTGTTAATGGTGAAGGTCGTGTTGCAGGTTCTGTGCCTGCTTCTGCAGCATGAAAGGTAGAGCTCTCTGCCTGCTGGAGGACCGGCCAAGGGCAGAGCCGCTGTCAATGTGCCTGTACAGTCATGAAGCTGCCGAACTCTCCGTGTGGAATCCCACTGGGTGGGGGGTTGGTAGCAGGGTGCCCGTTCCAGGAGGATGGGGTGTGGAGGGATGCCAGCAGAGGGAGCCGTCTAAATCCCCTTTTCTGCCAGCACATGGTTAAGAAATGTGGTTATATTTAAACAATATGCGGGAGAAAGGAGAGCAGAAGAAGGGAAACGGGTCTTTAAGCGGCGACAGTGTGGTTTGGGAAGTGGCATCACAGGTGGGACGTTCATGACTGTACAAGCAGATTACTGCTGGGGGGGGGGGGCAAGGGGGGGTGAACATGGATCCATTAATAAAGAATCTTAGCTAGCGAGCACCAGCACGTGGCCGACGGCTCAGCCTTAATTAGCGACCGTGTCTGAGTGCTGCCCATTTGGGGTCCGGTCCTGCTAATTTAACGGGGGGATTGTGTGTTTGAGACCTGGTCTTCCAGTTGCTTCGTGAAGCTCCCCTGACTGCCTCTTCTTTCACCGCCTCCCTGCCACTCCGCCCCGCCCCCCTCCCCCTCCGCTTCTGGGGTCCTGCCATCTGGGTGTCCATGCAGGTTCCGCTCCAAGTACCACCCGGACGAGGCGGGCCGCCGCAAAGCGGACGCCCACAGCGCCCTGCAGAATCGCCTGAGTGTCTTCATGTACCTGCTGGAGGGAGGCTGGTTCGACAGTGTCTCCCTGGACATCGAGCGCGCCCCCGCCATCATCAAGATCCTGGACGCTGGTGTGGGAAGCCGGCCCGTGATCCCATGGCCCCAATTGCATTTTTAGAAAAATAATGATAAAAGTGGGCGACTGTTTACAATGGGCCCTGTGCCCACTTAGCAACTTAGTTAAGGACGTGAACTTGACGGATGCTATTTGCAACACCAGCTGACCTTAGGGGTAGTTAACTAACCCTAATGAAATATATTTGAATGATTTTGAGAAAATAGCTTTGTTTAGGAAAATCATAGACCTTCTGGGGATGGTCATGCATCTTCCTCCTCTTCCTCAGCGGTGATAAAGATGGAGGGAGGCAGTGACAACGACCTGCGCATCCTGGAGCAGCCCACAGAGGAGGAAGAGGAGCGGGAGAGGGCGGCCGCGGGTGGCCCAGGGGCGGAGCCTCCGAAGAGGGAGGAGCCCAAGGCGGGGAATGCGGACCGCAAGCTCTCGGCGGACAAGGAAGACAAGGAGAAGGTTGGCGTGGCCTTGAAGGATGGAGGCGGATTCACTGCAGTGCCATTAGAGAGACGGCATGAGATGGGTGTGTCTGCCCAATTAAAAAACCAGGGATCTGTGCCTCTCTCTCAGGGCGAGGGCGGGGCAGGAGGCGCCGAGGAGAAGCAGAAAGGCGGGGGCGGAACTGGAGGGGGCGGGGCTGAGGAGGACAAGGTGGAGGCAGCTCCAGGGAAAGAGGAGCCTTCAGAGCCTAAGAAGGTGAGCGGTTCTGCAGACCGTAGCGGTGTGAGGCCTCTTCACGGTGGTGGCTTGGTTATTGGTCAGTATGGTCATGCCGCCATCCCCCCCCCCCCAGCTGAGTAAGAAGAGGAAGAGAAAGCGCAGCGGCGACAGTGAAGATGAGGCCAGCGCCTCCGACAGCGAGTCTGACTCTTACTCGGACTCCGTCTCCCGCTCCTCCGAGAAACCAGCCGAGCGAGAGGAAGGTGAGGACAAGGAGGAAGAGGAGGAGGAAGGCGAAGGTGAGGACGGGTTGGGGGTCATAGGTCGTGTGTCACACTTTCGTAAGTCTCACCGGTGCCGCCACCTGAACATGGGCATGTGGGCGTGTCTCCGCAGCGAGTGCAAAGGAGCACAAGGAGCAGCAGCTGAAGGAGAAAGAACGGGTGGAGAAGACGGCCAAGGAGGAGGCGCAGGTGCGGCCGCGGCCGCTGCACAAGACCTGCTCACTCTTCATGAGGAGCATCGCACCAAGCATCTCCAAGGCAGAAATTGTCGCAGTGAGTCAGTGAATCCTTACAGGGCGGAGGGGTTACAGTGCGGGGGAGGGGTCATTTATGCTGACGGTGCCCGTCTCACTCGAACCCGCAGCTCTGCCGGCGGTACCCTGGATTCATGCGGGTAGCATTATCAGAGCCCCAGCCAGAGCGCAGGTCAGTCTCCACGGCAGCGCTTAGGATGTTTGCGATTTCATCGAATGTGGTGAAATCTGGGGGGAGCAGTATGAAGGTCTCATTCTCGTATGTGTCTGCCAGGTTCTTCCGTCGCTGCTGGGTGACGTTTGACCGCAGTGTGAACATCAAGGAGATCTGCTGGAACCTGCAGAACATTCGCGTGAGTGTTTCCTAAAGACGAGTCAGCCATGGTCAGTGACACAGCTTCTCTGTGACGACGGCATGGTTTGCTTGTGCCCTCTTGCGACCGGTGAGGGCTTTGCCCAGCGTTCCGCCAGCCGGCGGCCCCATATTTACCCCAAGCCGCCTGTCCATCACAGCTGCGGGACTGTGAGCTGGCTCCGGGGGTCAACCGCGATCTGGCACGTAGGGTCCGCAACATCAACGGCATCACCCAGCACCGGCAGGTTCTCCGCAACGACATCAAGCTGTCGGCCAGGCTGATCCACACGCTGGATGAGAGAGAGAGGCTGTGGGGACCCAGGCAGAGGGCCGATGCACAGGGCCTGGAGGTACGGTGCTGCTGTGACCCCGGCTCCCCAGTAGGTGGCAGCAGTGAGCAAATGCTGTGTTTTGTATGAAACACCCCTGAGGTCATGGGGGGGCCACCCCACCACCTCTCCTGTCACATTGTTTGCTCCACCCCCCAGCTCCCGGCCCAGAACCCCATCCTAAAGAACATCACGGACTATCTGATCGAGGAGGTGAGCGCGGAGGAGGAGGAACTGCTGGGGGGCGCTGGGGGAGGCGAACCCGAGGAGGGCAGCAAGGAGGGACACCCGGCGGAGATCACCGTGGAGCGGGACGAAAAGCTGGTGAAGGTGTGTGGTGCATAGGCTCCGCCCACAGTGGGTGGGATTACAGCACATCGGCAGCTACCAGTTGGCCTAACCCCCCTGGGATTTTGGGTTGCCCCTCCCCTGTGCCAGGTGCTGGACCGCTTGCTGCTGTACCTACGCATCGTCCACTCCATCGACTACTACAATTCCTGCGAGTACCCCAACGAGGACGAGATGCCCAACCGTTGCGGCATCGTGCATGTGCGGGGCCCCATCCCGCCCAATCGCATTACCCACGGAGAAGGTAGCTCCTCCCCCTTTGAGCCCAGGCCTAGCTCCATGTTTGTGTACTATTTCCCTGCATGGTCTTACTGTTGGGAGGTTTCTTTGACTCATTGAATTTGTACATACCTGTGGCTTTTTAAAATTGTCTGTTCCATCATATTAGAGGTATTATGGTGATCTGGTTGTGCACTTTTGAGCTTGGTGTGGTATGTATACCTTGAAGCCCAGGTGATGGACGGTTGTTCCGGCCCTGGATGTATCTTGGCTGGCACTTCAGGGTCATGTGACTCTGGTTGTACCTGCTTAATACTCTGGCCTGTTGTACACACCCCCCTCTTCTCACTGCATGGTATTATCCATGCTCGGTCCTGTCCTACCTGTCCTCGGTCCTGTTCACCTTGCCGGTGACCTGACACTGCTTTCTGGAGGTGCTCAGCTCTCCTGTCTTCCGTCCTCAGTGGCTGAGTGGCAGAAGACCTTCGAGGAGAAGCTCACGGCTCTGTTCAGCGTGAGGGAGACGCTATCGGAGGAAGAGGCCGCGAAGATGGGCCGCAAAGACCCTGAACAGGAAGTGGAGAAATTTGTGTCGGCGAACACCCAGGAGCTGGGCAAGGACAAGTGGCTCTGTCCACTCAGTGGGAAGAAGTTCAAGGTGAGTGTGGCCATCACGAGATTGCGTGAGGTCTGCGCGTCACAGGTCATCCTCTGTGGCTTTCCAGTGTTCAGATGCTGGTAGGTGTGTGATATCATGTCGTCATGTGATTCGGTAGAGGAGAGATCCATTTGTGCATGAGATGTCTGTCCTCTGAGGAGCAGTGTGAGGATGTATCTAAGCCCCTTCATGGATCAGTTTGTGGGGCCCCAGGTTCCTCCAGGGATTCCTCTCTTCTGAATATCTAATGTACATTTTAACAGAGAGCCCTCCTGTGGCATGTTTTAATCTGCTCCTCACGGCGCCTCCACCCAGGGCCCAGAGTTTGTCCGCAAACACATCTTGAACAAGCATGGCGACAAGATCGAGGAGGTCAAGAAGGAAGTCGTCTTCTTCAACAACTTCCTCATGGACGCCAAGAGGCCCTCCCTCCCTGAAATGAAGCCCGTGCCTCCCCCCGGCCCGGGGCAAGGTGAGATACTCCTTCTTGTCATCGGGATGGATCCACCCTCAGTTACTGTAGAAGCAAAGCTTGGAGCAAGACTTGGTTGAATTGGGCTTGGATTGGGTTGAGCTCACCCTTATGTAACACATGGGGGCAGAGTTGTCCAAAGCAGGGTGTTCCATTTATGCTTAAGCCATAGTCTCTGGTTCCTCTGTACAGTTCAGAGCACTTCCTGGTCCTGTAGTGCGGCACTTCCTGATCCTGTAGTGCGGCACTTCCTGGTTCTGTAGTGCGGCACTTCCTGGTCCTGTAGTGCGGCACTTCCTGGTCTTGTAGTGCGGCACTTCCTGGTCCTGTAGCAGGCTTCGCTCACCTTATCAGTAGTGCTGTTCCCTACATTCAGACGGTCACGCCCCCCCCCCATCCCCCTCTCCACAGGAGTGCTCTCCCCTGGGCTGCCATTCCCTCCACAAGCACCTCAGGGTCTCATTGGCTTTGGTCAGCCACGCCCCCCCGTCCTGGGATACGGAGGTGAGGTTCTTTTATCTGCGTTTTGATTGTCTCCATCTTTCATGCTGCTTCATGCTGATATTTTATTATCCTCCCCCCCTCCCCCACAAACTTTACCAGGTGGCCCTCCTTACCCACCCAACCAGTATGGAGGGGGCCGGGGTAACTATGACAACTTCCGTGGGCAGGGAGGCTACCCTGGGAAGCCTCGTAACCGGTAAGACTGTTAAACTCCGTGCTTCAACCGCCTCTAGTGGGCTATCTGAGGAAAACGTGCAGACTGTCTGCTTGTGGTTCCTTTGAGGGAATTATCTCCCATTCTCACTATCGCCCCCTATCTTCCAGAATGATCCGAGGAGATCCGCGCAACATCATTGAATACCGCGACCTGGATGCTCCTGAGGACGTCGACTTCTTTTAGAAACCACCGTTTTATCATTTATTTTAATATATTTTCTATTTCTTTCTGCACGTGGCAGTGACTGTCTTGATAAAAGAATGTTAGAGACGTTAATTCAGCGTTGTGTGTCAGTGACCTTGACAGAATGCACATTGTATTGGAGATCGGGCTTGTGCTGTATGTTCCCCCCTCCCCTTTACTACTACAATAAAATAACGTCCCTCACAATGTATGTCTTGAGTCCCTTAATCATATAGGCTGTGATTTCGTTTGAACATCCAGTGTCACATTGCAGGTCCACGGGGAGTTTGAAGAACGTTTTCAGTGGCCGGGAAGCTGATTACTGTATCGGACTATTATTAAAAGTTGCACTGGTAGAAAAACTTAAAGATGACAGTTTTCATTAATCAGCTGCCTTGCGTTGTAATATTTGCCGTATGAATGTGTCCGTACAGCGTACGCTCGCGTGCCTTAATGATATTACATCGACGTGGCTCGGATATCCGCCTCCAGGTTATTTTAGTTTTTATTATTTTTAGATATTATTTGCTGCCGGATAACAGCCCTTGTCCAGACTACAAGCCGTCGGCGTCCTCTTCCTGAAACGTGGCAATAAAGACTCAACTCTCCTCTTCAAAACGTGCCGAACCCGGTCCGAGATCGGAAGCGCCGGCGGAACCGGTCCGGTCCTTTATATTCTGCTTTATATGCGGTGTTCTTCCTCATTTTTCTTTGGGAGGGACTCTGTTCCCCCCCGTTCTCTTTAAGGGACATTAAGGATTTCTCCTGGGGCGCTGACGGACTGAAAGCGCAGTTTCTCCTCATGTTCAGCGGGATGGCGACGCGCCGCAGACGGGACGGGGACAGCGGGAATCCGGGCCACGGGGCGGTGGCGCTGCTCCTGCTCGTTATTTGCGCCGTTTCCTGCTGCACAGATGCCCAGGAGCAGAGAGCCCCCGTGCCAGGTGCGCGTCCCCGCGTCTCAGCCTTTCCGCGTCCCTTCCCAGAACGCATATGATTAACGCGCATGTGAACCTTTACAGCGTTTGGTATAATACATGATGTTAGTCACTTTTACGGCTGGTATTATAGGCTACTTGTCGCTATCTAAGTGTACAGTATATAGATTTACAGGCCTTAAATCCGCGCTGAAATTAATCAACACAATCCTTATAAATGCATTAAATATGGATGTTTTTGGTCTCTTTCCCCCAGTCGTTAATCGCAGGAGGATTTTTCCGTTTTCTTTCTAAAAAAAATAGACTACATTTTTAAAGCTGGTTAAGTTTCGCTTTTCACGGCTTGATATTTAACCCTATGATGACCACGCGCTACGTGATGTTTTGCACCTCGGTTCTGTATCTCTATGTTAATATCAAAAGGTCCACCTGTGCGTTATTTGAACATTAGTGATGGCGTATCTCCACTGAGGTTCTTCAGTTGGCTCCTTCCCAATTCCCAGGAAAGCTTCTTGTCGTCACGGTGGCTACGGAGGAGACGGATGGCTTCAAGAGGTTCTTGCGGACCGCCAGGGAGTTCAACTACACCGTCAAGGTATTTTATCTCCAAGAAAATGCCGTGCGTTATTTGCGGTGATGTGACCTATGTGCTCAAAACGAAAATGGTGTTGATTTCATATCATTTTCAACGTGCAAACATTGTGTGTTTTGTGTATAGTATGGTATTGTGCTTGTGTGCATGTAGGTGCTCGGTTATGGGGAGGACTGGAAGGGGAAGCCAGGAGGGGGCCACAGGGTCCGCTGGCTGAAGAAGGAGCTGCAGAAGTACAAGGAGCATCCGGAGCTGGTCATCCTTTTCGTGGACAGGTCAGTCTTCCCCCATGCTGCGGCGCAAAAATCCCGTTAAAGGCGCTCACGTGCCGCCGTTTTTTTTTTTACGTTGCATAACATTGCGTTAAAATGTGACCCGCTATGGTTACGGTAAATTTATATTTCACAAACAACAGTAAATGTAAATAGCTGCAATGGATAAATCAGATACATCGTTTTGTAAAACAAATTAGGCGTATATTATCGTGTACAAGCGCACAATCCAAGCCTAAATGCACTCTCAAGTGGTCGTAAGGCTCGCAACATGAAACTTAATACTGCGTCTCAAACGTGCAAAATTTAACACGAGAAGCCTGCGGCTTTGCATTCTTGCGCTGTTATTTTAGGTTTAATTTTACGTTTCTCTAAATGTTGTTTTCACAACAAACGCTTAGGCTACTAAACGCACAAAGCGAAGCCTACAATTATGGTCCATGTAGTAGGCTACTGCTGCCGCCTTTCACAGTTTCACGGTTTAGTGAAAAGGGACAAAGAGGTGAACTGTAGTTTCATGCAAGCATTCGAGGTTTCCCTCCGCAAATTTTAAAGGAATTGTGGTGAGATTGGAAAATTATTGCCAGCTGAGTGAAAAATCCATGATTCTGTGCAGCCAAAAAGGCATAAATGCCATCAGCATTTACCCTCTTTGCTCTGTATCACCACACAGTACCACATTTTCCTCTGTCCCCTTCAGCTATGATGTCATCTTCGCCAGCGGCCCCCGCGAGCTCCTCTGGAGGTTCTCCAGAATGGGTCACCGTGTGGTCTTCTCGGCTGATACTTTCTGCTGGCCCGACCAAAAGCTTGCGACTCAGTACCCACCTGTCAAGACGGGCCTGCGCTTCCTCAACTCTGGGGGTGGGTGCACAGTGCCCGCTGGGGGTGGAGCAGCCGTAAAGTGCTAACATGACATCAGTCTTACTGAAGCTATCTTACTGATTTTATGCTATAGGGAGCAAATATCTTAACATGGAAGAAATTATGTTATTGATCCCCCTGGGGAAACTGGGTAGTTTTTACCAAACAGTGTCCGTCTCACTCTCAGAACATAGGGTGAGCCGGTGTCCAGTGATCCAGGAGCAGTTGGGTTTAAGTCCCTAGCTCAAGGGCCCAAGAGTGATACAATTACTCTGCTTGCCATGGGATCTAAACCCAGAACCTTCCAGCCATGTCCACAGATCCCTAACTCGAGCTATCCAACACCTGGTGATCAGTGTCTGGGGGCGGGGCTTCCCTGTGGGTCTCCCCCTTGCAGGATTCATAGGCCACGCCCAGGAGCTCATCGCCATTGTCCAGCAGTGGAAGAGAAAGGACAATGAAGATGACCAGCTGTTCTACAGTAAGATCTACCTGGATGAGGTGCAGAGGGTAGGTGTTCTGAGTGGGGAGTGTGATCCACAGTTGGGGGGGGGGGTTTAACATCTGATCCAAGATCCTGGATCAGTGCAGGTGCAATAGAATAATAATAATAGTAATAATGATGATGATGATGAATGCAGGCATAGCCCGAAGAAATAACATGGGTCCACCTTCCTGTGAGTCCACCACCTACAGAGGGAGCCGTGGAGGTCAAGTGCAATGTAAATCGGGTGGCGGTCGAAGGCAGGGGCCTCAGCGGACTGATTGTCAGCTACCAAAACTAGCTTTAGGTACCTGGAATGTAACCTCTCTGCTTGGAAAGAAGCCTGAGCTGGTGGGGAAGGTAGAGACATACCAAGTAGATATAGTCGGGCTCTGGAACCAAACTCCTGGAGAGGGACTGGACTCTATTCCACTCTGGAGCTGCCCATGGTGAGAGGCACCAGGCAGGGGTGGGGCTGTTTATACCCCCCTGTTTGGTGCCAGTGTGTTGGAATTTACCCCAGTAGATGAGAGGGTCGCCTGGGGACTGTGACAGTTTTGCGTACGTGCCGAACAACAGCTCGGAGTATCCGGTCGTCTTGGGGGCCTTGGAGGGGGGGCTGGAAGGGGCCCCTTCTGGGGACTCCATTGATCTGCTGGGAGATTTTAATGCTCACGTGGGTAATGACAGTGAGACCTGGAAGGGTTTGATTGGGAAGAATGGTCTGCCCGATGGGAATCTGAGCAGTAATCGGTTATTGCACGTCTGTGCTAAACACAATTTGTTCATAGTAAATACCATGTTCGAGGCTGTTCATAAGTGCACTTGGCACCAGAGCACTTAAGGCCGTGGTCGATGATCGACTTTGTAAACGTATTACCGGATCTGCGTCCATATGTTACTGCACACTTGGGTGAAGAGAGGAGCTGAGCTGTCAACTGATCGCCACCTGGTAGTGGGTTGGGTCCGATGGTGGGGGAAGATGCCCGATAGACCTGGTAGACCCAAAGGCATAGTGAGGGGGTGCTGGGAGCGTCTGGTGGAGGCCGCTGTCTGGGAGATCTTCAGCTCGCACCTCCGGCAGAACTTCTCTTCTCTCCTGGGGGAGTCAGGGGACATGGAGTCTGAATGGGCCTTGTTCCGGGATTCCACTGCTCGGACTGGAAAAGGGTGGATTGCCCTCTCCTGGTGGGGGGATGGACTGCTGCCTCAAGCAGAGGAATTTAAGTATCTCGGGGTCTTGTTCACGAGTGAGGGAAAAAGGGAGTGGGACATCGACAGAAGAATAGGTGCAGCGTCGGTAGTATTGTGGATGCTGTATTGTTCTGTTTTGGTGAAGACGGTAGCTGAGCCAGAAGACAAAGCTCTCAATTTACCAGTCGATCTACGTTTCTACCCTCACCTATGCTCATGAGCTCTGGGTATAGTGACTGAAAGAACGAGATCGAGGATACAAGCGGCCAAAATGAGTTTCCTTCACAGGGTGCCTGGACTCGGCCTTAGAGATGGGATGAGGAGCTCGGACATTCAGGAGGGACTCTTCCACATTGAAAGGAGCCAGTTGAGGTGGTTTGGGCGTCTATGTAGGGTGCCTCCTGGACGGCTCCCTGGGGAGGTGTTTCGGACATGTCTAACCGGGAGGAGGCCCCGGGGCAGACCCAGGACACGCTGTGGAGTTTGTACCTCTCAGCTGGCCTGAGAATGCTTTGGTATTCCCCCGGCGGGGCTGGAGGAGGTGGCTGGTGAGAGGGAGGTCTGGGCATTTCTGCTTAGACTGCTACCCCCCCAACCCAACCACAGATAAACAGTGGACGATGGATGGATGGATGGAAAATCTAGGATATCCAGGTGGCATAGACTATACATATATTGATGACTTTGCAGTAAAATCTTCAGCTTCAAGGACACTGCTGTCCTGACCTGGCAACCCCATAGGTCCAGCCCAAATCTATCCTGCTCCCGATTACTGTTCCCTAAAGGATTAGAGACAACCTGTAGTTTATTTTACGCTTTCAGATTAAAAATACATGTTATACAGTCCTATGCACAACGTGACACCTTACTGCCATCTACAGGGTAAATCAAGCCGGGAAATGGCATGTTGTGAATGCGTCTGTCTGTCTTCCACAGAAAAGCCTAAACATCACTCTGGACCATGGCTCCTATATCTTTCAGAACCTCAACGGCGTCCTCGGTGAGACCCAACCCAAGAGACTAACACTACAGATACTGTAGAAATGGCAGAAAGCGAACCCTAACCCCCCCCCCCCCACTGTCTTCCTATGTGCAGAGGAAGTGGTGATGAAGTTTGAAAAGGGGCGGGTCCGCATCAGGAATGTGGCCTATGACACACTTCCTGTCATCATCCATGGCGACGGCCCCACCAAGGTGGGTGACAGCACAAGTCTCAGTTCATTGAGCTAATCCTGGGTTGGGAGTGAACTTAACCTGAACAGGAGGCCCTCACTATACTCTGAACTGCAGTTTTCCCTGTAAATGACAGCGCTGACTCCACCCTCTACTGATGTCTTTGTATACGCATGTGCGGTCACACAGCTACAGCTTAATTACCTGGGCAATTACATACCGACGGCCTGGACCCATGAGCACGGCTGCGGAATCTGCGACGACGACCTTCTATACCTTGGCGACGTGCCGGTGAGTGTCCGATGGCACGTTCGCCCGTCTTTGCATTCACATGTGCGTCTGCCAGTGACCGTGCATTTGACGTGTGACGTGATAGGACGAGGAGCTGCCCATCGTGCAGGTGGGCGTGTTCATCGGGCAGCCCACCCCCTTTCTGGATGAATTCCTGGATAGGCTGGCCACCCAGAGCTACCCTGCCCACCGGCTCCGGCTCTTCATCCACAACAACGTCAGTAGCCCCGCCCACGAAAACCCACACATAGATAGGAGGCAGGCCAGAGGTTTAATCTCTGCCGTGTCCAATCAGAGGCACCGTAGGCAGGTCCGCGGTGAGTTCTGCCCAATCAGAGGCATCGTGGGCGGGTCCCCAGTGAGTTGTGCTGATGTCACTGAGCCTCCCTCAGCGTCTTTCCCAGTGTCCCCTCCCTCGCCTCTGATTGGCCCAGTGTCCCCTCCCTCGCCTCTGATTGGCCCAGTGTCCCCTCCCTCGCCTCTGATTGGGCTCTTCTCCAGCTGTCACTGTCACTTTACCCTCTGCCCTGTGTCAGTGCTGTGCCACTCTCCGCTCATGCAGTGAGGCTGCCTGTGGTCTCTGCTGATCTAACCTTCTTTAACCCTCTAACCCTCTCTCTCTTCTTACCCCGGCACCCGCCTGGTTCCTCCGCCCCCCCCCCCGCCCATTCCACCACCTCAGGTGGTCCATCACGAGCCTCAAATGCAGCGATTCTGGCAGCAGCACCGGCACCTGTTCCCTGAGGCCCGGATCGTGGGGCCCGAGGAAAATCTACAGCCTGGCCAGGCCAGAACCATGGCCATGTGAGTGACTGTGTGACCCAGCAAACATGCAGCCAATCACAGTCCAGCTTTGGTGAAACTGATCATGTGATCCTGCATACAGCTAACGATTGGTTAAAGCCCGGCCGTCATATGTAAGCGTTACGCTACTGCAAAGGTGACTCGCTGCTCTTCACTGTACACTCTGCCCCCGTCGTCGTTTTCCCCGTGTCCCTCAGGGACTTGTGCCGCCAGGATCCCATGTGTGCGTATTACTTCAGCATCGACGCCGACGTGGCGCTGGTGAACCCGGATGCCCTGCGGATCCTTATCGAAGAGAATAAGTGAGTTGCCGCATGGATGGGTGGTAAGCGGTGGGCGTGTCCAGGCTACATGGCCTTTAACATGGCGGGGGGGGGGGGCTCTCTCCCCCAGACCGATCATTGCCCCCATGCTGTCCCGGCACGGGAAGCTGTGGTCCAACTTCTGGGGAGCCCTGAGCAGGGAGGGCTACTACTCGCGCTCGGAGGACTACATCGACATCGTCCAGGGCAAGCGCCTGTGAGTCCCGCCCCCTCCCCCCACCGGACCGCAGCCAGTGGGTATATTCACACAGTGAGTAAGACGCACAGCCGCGTGACAGTGCGAGTCCGGCGGCTTCGGCGGATCGGTGAAGACCCTCTCGCCCCTCCCCCCCTCAGCGGTGTGTGGAACGTCCCCTACATCAGTCAGGTGTACCTGATCCAAGGAAACACCCTGAGAACCCGACTGAAGCAGATCAGCCTGTACTCACAGAAGGACCAGGACACCGATATGGCCTTCTGCAGGGCGGTGAGGGAGCAGGTCAGTCTCTCTCTGCATGTGTCTGTCTGTTTCTGCGAGAAATTTAGAGTATCACTGAAAGTAACTCTGCCTTTCTGCCTCTGTTTGTCTATCTCTGTTTATCTCTCTGTCTGTCTGCCTCTCTCCCTCTGCCTGCCCGTCTCCCTCTATATCTGCCTTTCTTTTTCTGCTTCACCCTTGTCCCTCAGGGTGTGTTCATGTTTGTTTCAAACCGTGACAGCTTTGGCCGCCTCATCTCCAGCTCCAGCTACAACAGCAGCCTTCTCCACCCTGACATGTGGCAGATGTTCGACAACCCCATGGTAAAGCGGCGTAGGCTCACGATCAAAGAGACCACCGTCACTCCTGTCACAGTGATAGACCACCCTCATCCCCGTCACTGTAAAATAGACCACCCTCGCTCCTGTTGCAGTGATAGACCACCCCGTCCCTGTCACTGTAAAAGAGACTACCCTGACTCCTATTGCTGAAATAGACTGCCCTCGTGTCTGTTTTTGTAATACACCCCTATCCCTGTTATAATAAGAGATCGCCCTCGCTCCCTTTACAATAATAGACTCCCTTTGTTGTGTCATAGTAATAGAGACCACCCTCACTCCTGTTACAGTAATAGAAACCGTCCTTGCTTCTCTTCTACCAGATAATATCTTGTGGGTTGTATTTTCTCTCATTCATAGGACTGGGAGGAAAAATATATCCATGAAAACTACTCTAAAATCTTAGAGGATGGAAGCAATATTGTGGAAGAGGTATGAAAATGTAGTAATCCCAAAAGTGTGGGAAGAATGGGAAGAGTTTCACCTTGTTGTGCATCTCACCATTTCCATGCTACTCACATAACTACCTTCCTTTCTGTGTGTGTGTCTATATATA
>JAUMHC010000067.1:3736718-3746756 GCA_032359785.1 Heteromormyrus szaboi
TCTTTTGGGCCCCCCCCCCCCCCCCAGCTCCAGACCCAACCGCAGGCTGCACCACCCAACACAGCCCCCCTTTCCCACCAACAGCAGCAGCTCCAGCTCAACCAGCAGCTCCGACTCCAGCTGCAGTACCAGCACCTGGCCCAGCTGGCGCAGTGCCAGCCTCCCACCACCGGGGGCAGTGGCACACCACCGACCCAGGGCCAAAGGGATGGCAAGCTACTGGAGGTGATAGAGAGGAAACGGTGCCTATGTAAGGAGATCAAGGCACATCGGAGGCCTGACCGCAACCTGTGCAAGCAGGACAGTATGCCCATCCTACCCAGCTGGAGAAGGACACCGGAACCTCGCAAGACAGGCACCCCTCCCTGCCAACCCCCGGCCGTGCTGTGGGACACCTCCATCTGAGCCGGGGTGGGGTCCGGGGTAGGGGGCAGGGCACAGAAGGGAGCCAATGTGTGAATGAAAGGAATTGGGGTGTGGTCAGGAGAATGAGACACGATTGGATTGTGAGCACATGACCAGGACGGGACCCTGGCACCCTGGGCTGGGTCAGTTTGTGGTCCTTAAGCTGAAAACCCTCCCTCCAGCTGGACTGACAGAAGAGAGGACTAGGGAATGAGGGAGAGGAGAAGGAAAAGGAGGGATATGAGGAGTATGACCACAACACTGGTTTCCCGGTGTCGTCTGGCGTAGGAGCAGGACAAGGCGAGAGGTGGAATTCAGGTGCTGGGGTCATAGCGGAGCTTTTCGAGACGGAGGGACGGATGGAGACAGAGACGGACGGAGAGCATCGCCAAGAGCATCTCTTAGCCCGAGCCACCCGAGTTCACGCCAAGAATCTGTACAATCCTACCTTGTTTTTAAAACACTATCTACTCTGTATCTCCTGCTGCTATAAAAGATGGCGGATTCAGCCGAACGCCTGAAAAAGAGGAGGCGGGTCTCAAAGTGAGTCCAAAGATAACGGAGGAGGACATGAGAACTTGAAGAGGACGCCGACAGTCTCGCCTTCACCCATTCCAGGTTCATCCAGCACCGGCCAATGGTGCAAGGAGTCACGTCCACTCTGCCACTCTGAGCAAGGGCTTGCATCGGCTAACCCGTCACCGACAGCCAGTCACGGCTCAGTTCCCCATTCCGTCACCCACAGCCAATCACGGCCCAGTTCCCCAGCCCGTCAGCGGCAGCCAATCACGGCTCAGTTCCCCTTCCACGTTCTAGAAAGTCGTTGCTGCTCCAGCACATGGAAGAAACTCGGACTCACATCTTGAACGTGGCCACCGGTCACCGACAAAGGAAACAAGTGCTTTTTGAACACACTTTGAATTGATTGTTTTGTACAAAATTGCCAAAAGTCTCCAGTTATCTTAATCCTTAAGATTAAAATACCAAGCATACTCAGAAATTTCTTTTACTAGAAGCAGGTTGCTATTCCTTTTTGTTTGGTTTGTGAATGATATTTAAACTTAAGTGGGAATCAATGAAAATTTATTGGGGGGGGGGGGGGGGCGGGTGGGAAATATGGGGAAAAAAGTGTAGATACTGTTTTGGGATGATACGGAAGTGTATGGGTTTGTTTAAGCGGATATTTGACAACTAAATACCATCTTTTAACGAGCAGCCGGACCACCGCAGACAGTAACTGATTTATTGATACCGGGCACAGTGAGTGTCTTTTTCGTATGAAGGTTTTCTACTTTTGGGAATTAATCATCAGACATTGTTCGGGAGGGGCGTGTTGTATTCACGGCGTTATATCCCAGTATCTTTAGGCTGCTGGCAGACGTGTCGTGTTCGCGACTACGTTAGATCAATGTCGCGAGAACGTTACGCGCGAGCGGCCGACGGCGCACGAGAACCGCTTCGCCACAAGGTGGGGACACTCTGCTGCACATTACAAATATAACGTCATGTGCAAAAACCTTTTATTACTCTTTACACAGTATAATTATGTTTTTTAATGATATATTTATTTTAGCACACTGCTGAAATTATTTTAGTCATATTACCTGTACAAAGAAATACAGAACCAGTTAAATGATTCCACAGACAACGTAGACCTATTACAGAGTGTCTCTAAAATTGTTCTTTGAATTTCTATATATTGGACCCGCAAGGTATAATACAGTTCACAGATGTGACGTTTATTCAGAAATGTGTTTTGCTGGACATTTACCTGTCCAATAATTTCCTTTAGCGTTAGAAGTAGTCAGGTATAACTCTAGGCAGTCTGCCACTCCGACTCTACAGTGTCAACACGCTGGGTCCAGACTAATTAGATCTGACCCCCAGCTGGACCAAACCTCTCTCACACCCGGAAATAACATATACAACCCGGTATAAATTCCCCCCGACCGGTCAAAACCACGTGAGCGGGGTTTCATACTATTTGGACCGGTACTTTCGGCTCGATGTGCTCAAATCCCTTTGTGTAACAGAAAAGATTAATATTTGTGGATCTTTCACACCACGAAACACTGAAACTGCAATGAGGGAGAATGCTGGATAACCTCCAATGAAAAGTAATGTATGTTAGAATATCTCATAGAAATATACAAGGAATATATTTAAAATATATATGCTATATGCTAAACTATATTTAAAGTATCTATTGTCTATCTATTCTTGTCACATTTATAGATCTGAGTTATGCATTTATTGTACCATATATCATAACATCCCGACGGATTAAATCACATATTACTTTTTCAAGGGGGAATCTAACGCTCTGTGTCGGGAGTTTGAGCCGCGGGATGGAACCGCTCTTGATAAACTGAACTACCATCGTTGCTATAATTTTGTACCGTTTATACGCGTATTTATTTGCTATTTTAGCGGATGAATCTAGTTCCCATTCAATATTTGGAGTTTTTGAATACGTGTATCTTAGACTATGATTATCGTTACTGAAGAAATAATGATAATTTATATTATAATTATTGTTCCATATATAGAGCTATTTATGGTTTTTGTGTTTTTAAGGGTTAACGTTTGGAAAGATGAAGGGTACACCTCATTAATTGTACTTAGTGAATGTGAAATGGAACCCGGGGGGAGAAAAGAATACCGCGATTTATAGACCTAGAAGTGGGCTTTCCTGGCTTACGGAGTGCAAATAATGCCAAAATTAATTATATCTCAGAAATATTATTGAAACGTGTCAAAA
Source organism: Heteromormyrus szaboi (assembly GCA_032359785.1). Lineage (NCBI taxonomy): Eukaryota > Metazoa > Chordata > Actinopteri > Osteoglossiformes > Mormyridae > Heteromormyrus > Heteromormyrus szaboi. Next base: position 3,739,885 of record JAUMHC010000067.1, read on the forward strand.
TCGGTATATAAATTCACGTAAAATGAAACGATGTAATCATTTCAGTCGATTTTTATTTAGACCTACTTAATGTCCTCAACTTAAATTAAATTACACGGAAGACCCGCCCGTTAAATCTGATCTCGCACAGGTTTACAAATCCGACAGAGTTTAAAGTTACAACATGTATGTCTTGGGTAAATAAGAACAGACTGAAATGAGCGACACAAATCTGCGTGCAGGTGAAAGGAAACGGTGGGGCGTTTTGATGAATGTATGTGTGCGGACTGTATGCCCATTAACCGGGTCTGTTTACGCTCCGATTTTCCTTCCAGGGCTGATTCATTCGTGTCTAACAGTGTCTGTTGGCCCCTGCGTTTTGCTGCTTCTACCACGTTTTGTTTATTCCTAGGACCAGTCTTGTCAGAACACTGATTTTCCTGTTTGTGCATTGTATCTCTTAAATTATAGATGAAAACAACACTGTAAAACGTCTTAGAAATGAGATCGCGACAATAGCTTCTTAAGTTTTGGTGGAAAACTCAGGACGTCTCGTTAAATCGGGTCTAATAAATAGAGGTTTCATAGTCCTTCTATACAGAGGATAAGGTCACATTTAAACCAATGGCAATTTGGGGTAGGTTGCTGTCTGCCAATCAGGTCCGATCAATTGATAATAGGCTATTAATAATTAGCTACGTCCAGACTGTCCTAGGGGTTTATTTTCTAAAAATGTAGTTTCGGAACAATGTTGCTTTTTATATTTATTGACGATTTTTGATAACAGAACTCAATATGTCGTTTCTCTGTGATACATACAGTATGTAGATTATTTATAAACCAAGGCCTGCGTCCGGACCGCTTTGCGAGCCTTCTGGTGTGCCCATTCGGATTTTTTCTATTATTTATCTTGTTCGCAATATTTTCCGGAAATGTGAATCCAAACAAAAGTTTCTGCTTTTATCCATCTTGAGTCCCAGCCCTAGAGTGCCATATTTGTGACGTATCCGTCATGGATCCATAACTGCTGAGATATACAGGCCGTTTACGAGGCACGTGGGCACTATGACGACACGTCCGCGAGACGCGAATTAAAAGGTTATATATACATAGAACATGATCTTGGTTTTCTGTCCGTGCCTTTGAAATTGTCGGACTTGCTCTCAGTAAATCTACCCAGGTGATTCTGAGAGCTTATCTCAGAAAACCTGCTATACAAATGGTCAAACGCATGTAGTATAAAGCATTGGTTAGTAGATGATCTTTCTGGTAACCACTAGGTTTATGAACTTGTGGTTACAGTTTTGTTTGGTGGAATGGTTGGGGGGGTATGGTATTTTGAGGTCATCTTAACTGTGGGCTTTCCTGTAATTTTTGCATGAAGTTGGACTATTTGGTTGAGAATCTGTTTGCTGGATTTATGCAGTAAATCTCTGTGGTCCTTGTGGGAGAAAAAAATACAAAATGATACATTAAATCGGCAGTTCTGATGGCTTATTTCTTAATGTGAACTTTAATAATCACCCTGACTCATATGGAACTCTTAAAGATGCCTTAGATATGATGATAAGATCATCAGGGTAGAATGACGATGAGCACAGGATAGGAACTGAAATCATGCCATGGGTAGCAGCACCGAGACTGGTCAGGGGTGCTGCTGGAGGCTTTGGGCCCCATGAAAGTATATCATGTTCGGCTCCCAACTCAGATAAATCTAATTATATTAACATTTTTATACGGACATTTTTAGGGTCTTTACAGTGCCCTCGACTCTGGTATGACATCACAGAGGCTCGGTGGACCGCTGTCAATGTAAGGGGGAAAAAATCATGAATTATTTATTCTGATTAGAATCTGCAGGTCCTCCCCCCATTAAATACAAACATTTTATATGCTGCTGGTTATTGATCATAGTCTTGGAAGTGAGAGCCTCCAGTGGGAAGCTTCAAATAATAGACCAACTTAACCTGATCTTTCTCCTCCATCAATTGCACAGAGAAAGGATCTCTATGGACTGCTCAGTTGTGAAGTACTATCTGTGAGTATAAATATTACAGTGTATTTGCCTGTCTCTTCTCCCTCTCCGTCCCACACATGAAGTTTAGCCCGTTGCATCATGACCAGCATCGGAGCTACGCTTTTCACATTCGCGACAAGATCTCACCATAACTGCGATCTTTTCGTCCAGCTAACTTTGATCATTCCTGTTGTAGCATACAAAGGGCTCTATAATCCAAGGGGAACGTATCGGTACTACAGGCGCCATAAAAGATTAATTTGGGTGAACAGGATCGATCTGACGTCCTGACGGGTGTCTGAGTCGCGGACTGTTCTAGTCAAGTGTGATGCTCGCTGTCAGCCTGTTGTACCGGCTGGTTTTTGAGTGATAAAACCTTGCAATATATTTGCAGTCCTGACGGGCTCCTAGACTCTGCCAAATTTAAAGAGCGCTTTTGTTTTGGTCCAGCCCTAATGACTAAATAAAGGCACCACATTCGTATGTTATGGCAGCGTATTAACTACATGGTGTGACAGTTTATATAATTGTTAGGGTACTAATTTGTGTCTTTTGGATTGGGGCGGGGGCTGGATAAGTTTAGGTCTTAGCACCTTCCGGTACCGGTGATCGAAATCATCCTGGGACTTTTCTGGGAAAGTGTTGCATCTGGTTCTGTCCGTGAAGATGAATGAAGTAGACGTATTTCAGTACTTAACCCTATGAAGCATATTATCTCTGAATTACTGAAATGTTTGTTAGTATGAGCTGAAATAAAGCTTTTCAAGTGAACACGCCTTTGTCTGTTGATTGTTCCTGACAAAAAGACCGTTTATGTTTTTGTATTTCTATTTTGTGAATGATCAATAAGAGAAAAATCTGTCCTAAAACCCGTCTTTGTCAGCGTATGTGTGTGCGTGTGGCCCTTCTCAATTAGCAACCTGAGAAGCCGGCAGACAAAACAGTCATAGGTTTCGGGGGGGGGGGCTTATGAAATGAGTATACAGGGGCGGGGCCACAGGCCTGAGCTGAATGGTGATTGGTCCACAGAGTGCCCCCTCCCCATCGCTCACTGATTCAAAACATATGGTAAGATAATGATAAGGTTGGCTCCTCTGACAGTATTATGGCCCCTTTCATGTCCCCCGCCTTAAAAAAATCCAAGAAATTCCCCTGGGGCTCACACTGAACACCAGGTCCTGAGTTCAACACAGACCTGAGGAGGGCTAACAGCAGGGAACGAGCAGATATAAATCACAAGGGATTCTGGGAAATGGGAGTGGCTTGTCACAGATTCCCAGCTTTTCGGTGACTGTAGCAGCGACTCACGGCTAAGGGTTTAGTGTTCAGCATTTAACATTTGCCCAAATATCTTGATGCTTCATGATCGCGTTACACACGCGGAGCATGGAAGCCATCTTGTTTTTCGATGATCCTGACGCATTACGGGAGGCTGATTAGTGGCATTGTAAAATATTCATGGCTGCGTTCAGGTTACGGGGCACTGGGCTGTCTCTTTCCAGAAAGGTCCCCGCCTATGTTACGCTCTCACCTGCTGGCACAAATGAAGTGATTTGCCGAGTCACCCCTGATTAGACACCGTGGTATGGATTGCCGTAAAGCCTTACTCACTGGGGCTGGTGTGGGCAGTGCCTTGGATTAATGCTGTATCATAAATTTTCCCAGAAGGCCATGCTGTCCAATAGTGGCAGTGCTGTACTGCTGACAGTCCAATAGCAATCTGTCCAATTCAGCAGACTCCGTTTTGAAGACTGGCCTAAACAAACTGTTTGACCCAAATAAAGCCCAGAACGTATATATTATTAATTACCCTCATTAAACTATCTGTGTGTTCTGGAAAATGTCAGCAGAATGAGCCTGATCTCTCTGATGTGCCCAAGACGGCACACGTGAAGTATGCCTTGACAATCATCAATCATGAATCAGCTGCTATAAACTGAATCAATAATTAATATGATCTCACAGAGATCTTTTCCGATTGGCTTATTTATTGTGTTTTGGAGGGGAAAAATATAGTACACATTAATCATATTCAGGCCTCCTTGTAACTTCGAACCCCTAGATGATGATGATGATCATGATGATCATGATATTGAGGCACAGGTAATACTGCAAGTCATCAATAATCACTTTCATTTCTGCTGATAAAATGCTACTGGCCTACTGATTTTAAGAAGCACCTCAATACATTTAATAGGCACATCCTATTAAATATTCAAAGAGCTTGAAACATCTAGACCGACTGACACTAGAGGCTCATTTTCACTTGTGTAACAGCAAAGAGATCTCATACCCCCCCATGCACACAAAGGGGTGAAATCATAACCCTCCCCCCAATGACAGTAAAGGACACCTGGACGGCCAGACACATCAATACTTGTAAGAAACAGTATTCTAGACTGCTGCAGTCAAGTGTCTGAATCGCCTCGATTCTTATCTTCACAGAGCAGAGCAGTTTCACTTTGTCTCGGATAGTGAGCACTACTTGCTGGGGGGGAGGGACTGATCAGCCCTGGGTCGGATGTTTGAATCCCACCATGTCTGTGTGTGGCCCAGATTTTGCACCCCAGGAAAGAGATCCCATTGTTACAGTTATTTTGGGCCCTTGTCATCATTTTAAATGTCCTCCCTTTTATGATGCTCTTGGCTCTGGCTCCAGCCCCAATATTTTGCCTAAATGCCAGGATTGGCAAAGAAATACCGTCCCCCAAGTGACCGGCCCACCTGAGATAACTCCCAAACTCTACCCGATGGTCAGATCTCCCCCCCGCGCCATTCCTGCGTCCCTGACTGTTATAGAAGCGACGTTGCAGTTGTCGGATCTGCCATTAGGGGGTGCTGCAGACGCGCAGTACCCGCTAAGCGCATATGCGCTGCCTTGTCGCAAAGCGGGGTCTAACGGGCATGGGGGGGGGGGGGGCTTCCTACAGCATTGATGTATCACGCCGCTCAGTCTGTCGATACTATGTGACAAAGTAAATACTGCATTTCACGGGACACCCTATCACTGGATCGAAACTATTTAACTATCATTGTGGTGCAAACACTTTTATGCAGTTTTTTGCGTGAATGTTTTGTCTGCCTCTACTGAATACATTGGAAAAAATGCTTTTTTAATAATAAAACGGCACATCAAACAATTGATTTTAATGTTTAAAAAATACTTTACACTGACACGAAAAAGAAATGAGTAAGTACTGTGGTAAGCGAACCGGTATTTTTTTGCTGTTCTTATATTTTGGTATACCCAATCTCACCTTGCTAAAAGGCGAACGTTTCATCGACATCGTGTACTCTGCAACATCAATTATCGAGATAGACAGTTAAACTTTACGGCAGATAAAGTAATTTCCTTTGATGCTGTTAATCAATAGCGAAACGAGAAAAGAAAATATCGATGCTTGGTATACAAGAAGGTAAGCGACGTGTTTGGATGAATCCGTCATATTTGCGGGGATCCGGTCGTCGAACGATGCGGCGAAATAACACGTGGAGTTGAGGTTCATACATTTATTTATTGGCTGGAAAGTGGAAAGCCCGCGGGGGGGGGGATTTCCTGGCTTCTGATGGATTGGTTTGTGTGTGTGTGTGTGTGTGTGAGAGAGAGAGAGAGAGAGAGAGAGGGGGGGGGGAAGAGAGGGAGAGAGAGACAGACAGAAAGAGGGAGGGGGCGGGGGCGAACAAAGGCTGAGTTTAAAAGCCGGAGACTATTTTACTGCAATTTCAGTCTGTATATAATTGTATCAGTTACCAGGGGTTTTAAAGCATCTTTGTGTTCTGGAGAAAGTACCGCTACTCTGCCTTTTAGTGCACTAGATCGCACAGGCCAGACAAACGTGTCTCTTTGGTACTAGGGTTTAATTAAAGCTGCTCGGATTACGCACACCGTGGTTTGCACTGAACTTGTCTCCTCGTAGACAGAGATGGCAAAGGATGGGGAAAAGAAGACGTGCGGCGGCGTCCTGGACTTCTTTTGGAACCCTCGGACGCACGAGTTTCTGGGCCGGACGGCGAGCAGTTGGGGTGAGTCGGGGGTCCCGGGGACCCCCCTCATGCGTCGTGATCACCGACAGCATTACGCGTCCGGGAGCGCTTACGGTGCACTTTGGTTGCACTGAATGTGGGGGCGTATGACGTTTGTACAGCAGGTGTGACTTACTTAATTTTAAAAATAAAAACTTAAGTTAGTTTTTTTTGTCTGTTAAGTGGCGCAATCGACTGTAATATTTAGATCTATGGATGCGTAGCGTACGGATCGCGCTGTCCAGAGTCAGTGCGGTGCAACTCCGGATAGCTGTGCTTGCAGTCCAGTACTGATCGAAGACCTCCACTGGGGAACGGGCAACAGCCGGCAAATGCTGCCGGCGCACTCCTGTTATTAAATTATTTAGGGGATCCCTGTGCGCAATGCGTCTTTTTTTACGGAGAGTTTAGTAAGCTTATTTTAAATGTACACTATTATAAACTAGCTACATTCCTGGGCTGAATCCAAAATTCAGCCGGCGGTCAGCACGTGATTTGCTGGGGATTAAAATTCCGCCGGTAAATTGTGCCGTTATCCTCCTGTTGAAGAAAAATATACCTGCAAGAAAAGAAGCCACACAGGTCTGATTTTAAATCCGTGCAAATCTGTACGCATAAATCAGAAAAAAAAACTCAAATGGTCACCACGCGCACAATCTTAAATGATACCAGTGGGGACATTTGTGAGGATTTCTACAGAAGTATATCCTCGGGGGTCCATTTTCATTTGGACGCCATTTGAAATATAAAATACGGAAATGTTATCACTATTTGTTTCTTAGGCCACTTAAAATTAATAAATTGTTTTACATGACTCAAACTTCTAAAATATTGGTGAGTCGGGGATTTTATA
>JAUMHC010000067.1:3753097-3767698 GCA_032359785.1 Heteromormyrus szaboi
ATCCTCATCAAAATGAACCGTGTAAGTTAATGGGAGGGGGTGGGAGAGTTTCAGGGAGGTAAATGATCTGGGGAAACCTGTATCAGCTTTCCTCCTCATTTCAGCTAACAGTTCTATCTTTGTCAATCTTCTCAGCGTGGTTTAATTGGAGCACGTCATGTGGTATCTTTGGATGTTTTAGGCACAATTTTTTTGCTCCCTCCCAGTTCCCAGCCAATCAGGAACACCGAATACCTGGAACAGGCATGTTGGCAGCTGGGAGGGAGCAAAAATGTGGACCGTCTGAGGGTCCCCAAGGACTGGACTGAGAAAGGAATGAGGGGAAAATGCATTGAGGTAGCAGAGAGTTTGCTGCAGTGAGAACGAGCGCAGCGGTCAGCTGAAGAATGTTGTAACGAAGCTTGAAGTTTTGGAGACTGCATTAAGAGGGACAACAGTGGATGTTAAGCTGGGAAGTATTCGGTCAGACAGAGCAGTAGGTTGGCAGCGAAATGGGCAGTTATGATGTCATAACTCACAGTGTGAATTGTTACTAAGCGGCACCCTCTTGCCCCCCCCCAGGTTATTGGCATGCTGCCAGGGATCCACGGGCAGTCTCCATATGTAACCTGTGCTGCTAAGGTGAGCCCCCCCCCCACCCTGAATGCCTTTCATCCCTAATAATACACTTCAGCCAACAATTTAAACCAAAGTCCTTCACGTTAGATATGTTACCATTCAGCCAGAAGCTGCAGATACCCACAGGTTCCGGGTTGGAATCTTTAACCGTGGCTCCCCCTGCTGTCCTACCCCGGTAGTGGTCTCACCGTGGCTCACTAACCATCCCGACCATCTGTGTGTACCTCTTTTGTCCGCCTGTTTGTTCAGCTGGAAGCCTTTGTGTGCAGCAACCTGAGCGCAGCTCCCTCCTTAACACCACCGAAGCACTTCAGCGTGTTTGTTTCATTTTCACATTTCTGTTCCAAGTGCAGTCATTACCCCCCCCCCCCCAAACAACACACACACTCAGAAACCTGTCAGACTGTGGCTCCTCTTCCCTTCCCTCTACGAAGTCGCTGGAGAGGATAGATTCAGCCAGCCGTAGATGTACAAGTGTCACGGCAGCACGGAATCCATGTTTGAATCTGAAAGCGTGTCGGCCTGAATGGAGATCGCGTGCTTCAGGACCTGATCTCAGTCTGTAAGACAAACAGTATAAAGGGTATTCTGCTGATTAACGATTAGCTGAATCACGCAGCGATGTGGGGACTGGCGTTCAGTCCATTTGCAGAGCTTGGTATTTTAATGAAATTCAGATTACCTGCTCAGTGTAACCTGAAGGGTAATTAATTCCTGCTAGGCCTGGATTCAGCACATTCTGAATTAAAAGGCCCCTTAATCGCCATGCTATCTGAGGTCAGCAGTGTGTCTGTAGTGTCAGCCTCATTTCAGTTTTATTTGCGTACAGGATGAGGGATCACCTGGTTAAGCACCTTCCCTCACCCTACACGTTCATCACAGGCAGAAAGTGGGGATCTGATATGGGGATTTAACTGTTGGCCTAATCGTAGTTTAGGATGTGAGTTAGGACCATGCGTGATTGATTTAGGGTAACAAATATAAGTTGAACCCCCCCCCCCAATAAAAAGAAAAGAAAAACAACACATGGTCCTAACACCTACTGCCTCCCTCCCCCCAGAAAGAAGACGGTGACAAGATCAGGGAGTTGGCGTACTACCCCCCCAATGGGACCTTCAACCTGATGTACTACCCGTATTATGGCAAGAAGGCCCAGGTGAGCCCTGGGGACTCGAACCCACAACCAGCTGCCATTAATGTCAGCTGCCAGCCGTTAGCTGCTGTCCTGTGTTTCAATGTTACAGATCCCGAGAGGCGGACTGATGATGTAATGGTGGGGGGGGTTGATCTGTCATGGCTGCCAGGCTTTTGACAGTCCAAACATCGCACTGACGTGTTCAGCGTCAGAGTGAATGCAATCCTTGATCTGCTTTAATGTTTCATGACATGTAATTTAAAGTTAATAAGGAATATGTAGCTGTTTTTTATTTTTATTGTACCTAATTTACGTACTTGGGTCCTGGGAGAAACAAGCTAATTGAATAGTTGCCATGATGTCATCATTGCCATGGCGATTGATGAATGGGCGGTACTGTATGCTGCTGCCATAAACAGGGGCATCTGTACGGATCATCCTGCTCTAGGCACCGGTTTGGCCCCTGGGGCTCTGGCCCCGGTTGGCAGCCACAGCTGAGCTAAGCTGCCCTAATTCCAGGGGTTTGTTGTCTCTGGGCCACCTGCCCCTCCCTAAATGTTTAAAAAATAAGATAAATAACTAGCATGTACAGTCAGAAGACCATAGCTAACTAGCTGGTTAGCAGAACACTTCAGTATCTCCTAAACAAGCAACAGATTTATGTAATATTTAGTGCAGTGACTGTTTGTGACCAATAGGGGAGCTTCCAATCACTGATGGCAACAGGGTGACAGCGGCCTCCCATAGGATGACATCATAATGGAAATGTTCTCTCTCCCCACACCTCAGGTAAACTACTCCCAGCCCCTGGTAGCTGTCAAGTTCGTCAACGTCTCCTACGACGCCGACATCAACGTCGAGTGCAAGATAAACGCCAACAACATTGCGCCCCCGAGCGAAAGGGACAAGTTTGCCGGACGGGTGGCGTTCAAGCTCAGAATCAACACCAAAGTCTAACCGGGTGCACATTGAGATAACACCCCCCCCCCCCCGCCCCTCCCCCGCACATGCAGACACCTGAACACTGTACACACAGAACCAGGTACCAGCAATAGTGCCCGCTAGCAGATTTTACAAAAAAAATGGAAATTTGGGGATGATTTTTTTTTTTCCAGTCACCTGATGTGCCGCTGCGAAAGTGTCTAAATGCAGCCGTTGTTGCAGTGGCATGAAGGTCAAATCCCAACTCTACGCAGTTTCTGTCCTCCCCCCCATGACAACATCGCCCCCTAAAGTCAAGTCCTTATACGTCACTAAATTTAATTAGGAACATTCTGTTACGATTGCGATTTCTGCGAAATGAGACCCCGCCCCCACGAATGGCAAAGAGTAGCAGAAAATAGGATTGTGGGTGTTCTGCTAATTGTTGAGGATCTGTTGGGGTGCCTCCATGTATCTGATCACCTGCTTCAGCCTTCTTGAAATGTGTATACTGCATGTCTGGCTCGGAAAGATTATATATATTTACAGTCTGAATAGTCCCACAGGAACTGAATGATTTTGCTTCTCTGAAGCCTCCGTGCACCCTGACTGCACTGGAACTCCACACTTGACCCTCCTGTGCACGTTGCTCCATGTTGAACATGTTTAGATTGCTTGACCGTATGTGTGTATAGTTTTCTGTGCTCATCGTTTCCTCCTGCCTGTCAGCTCTAGGGTACCGACCTGAGGAAGGGGGGGGGGGGGGAGGCGTAGGTCGCCCTCATCTGCGACTGACTGAAAGATCTAACCCCACCCACCCTCATTATGTGTCCTATAGTAGCTTGCTCCCTCGTGTGTTCCGTGTCACGGAATGATGATGTCAGCAGCCCCTTCGCTGCAGAGCTGAGCTTTCGGGACTGTGATGTAGATGTATCGCTTGCTGGAAAGGGGCGTAGGTGATGGTTTCCGTGGTTGCAGGTGTGTGTTACCTCTGAGAGCCAGGATCCAGGCTTCTGTAACACCGGCCCTGGGTCTGACCGACTGTGTGTCACTTTAAACTTAATTGTCCACCACCATGTGTGTGAGTCCTAAATGAGCCGGACCCGCATCACTGGGTGACTTAAGAGTGGATCTTTAATAGAGTTTTAAGAGAGTCTTCTTTAATGTTTCACCTACTCAGACACACGGCCAACTTTACCACACTGTTTTTGTGGGGATGGGGTGGGGGTGAACAAGGAAAAATATTCTATCTCTGATCTGGGTTTTTACGTGGGGGGCACTTCTATCTAGCCTCCCCCTAAAAATCTTCACGATAGCAATAAAAATGTTGACGGCTGGTGTTGAAAGAATTCATTAGCATAATTGATTATTAAATAAATAAACATTTTGCCGTGTTTCAAATCTTACGAGACATTTGCGGGACAAAATTGTGCAAGAGATTAAGAGGCTGATTCATTTTCATACATGCATACGTACATAAATTATATATTTAATTGATACTTGAACTGTTTTAACCGCTTAAATTCCCCGTGTTTCCTATTTGTATAGCAGAGCGTTGTCAGGGCTGCCAGGGTTAAGCCCAGTCCCTTGGGAGCGGTCGTCATGGTTACAGTTATGGCACTGCGACGCCTCCAGCCAATTGCATGTGAGCTGAGGAATATCACGCTGAGCCGCGTGGACGTTGCTTGGACGCTGCTCCTTCTGCCCACCTCCCATCTTCTTCCCGATTGGACGTTTGCGCCTGTCAATCACTTGCATGTTTCCGGTTTATTTCTGTATGACGCAGACGTGGGGCTGCTCCCTTCTGGCCAGTTCAGCACGCCTCCGGGCTGCCGTTTGCCTTTGGGGGGGGGGGGGGGGGGGGGGGGGGGGTGTGCTGATTGGCTGAAGGGGCAGCCTGAGCACGTGGGCCTTTAAGCTCGAGGCTCTTGCTTCTGTCCATCCCCGTATTAGTTCCATCTTTTTCCATTCTCCTCTAATCTCCCAACCTGGTCTTCTAATCCAGATCACTTGTTTTGCACGTCTTTATCCCCCAGCCGACGTCGTTTGCTTCTCCTCTATAATCCCTCGTTCCTCTCGCATAAATTTGCCTCTACTGCGCTCTGTCTCAGTCACATCATCTTGCAGACATACTCCGGCCGTCTGTAACGGTCTGTTCCCTTGTCTAAAAAACTGTCGCATTCTACCCTGCAGACGGATACACACATTTACATTCGCAAATCTTTTCGAAAAACCCTGTCATTCGTACCGTAAAACACTTAAACCCACTGAAAAATCAAACAAGCGCTTATGATAATGAGATCAAGGACTATTATGTCTTTTGTTACTTAGTTTGGTGTGAGACATTTTCTTTCACGTTCATGTGCAGTACAAACATGTTGGTTTCTCTCTGATCTAGATTAATTGCTACGGTCTGAACGATATTGAATATATTTGTCTACACAAACGATATTCATATACGTATCTGTGTTTCTTGATTGTATTGATCTCTTATTAAGTTTTTACATTTTTATTTATATGAGCAGGTGTTTTCATTTACAAACTCAGATTTCATTTACAAACTCACAGATTTCTTAATTGTATGAACTTACTGTCTTTTTCTTATTTCTCGTTTATTCTTCCGACTCTGTTACGTAGTGAATTGGTTTGTATACATACAAACACTAACTGGGAACGTAATTACAGACTAACCAAGGGAGTTGAGGGTTTAAGGTAATGGTTGAGGCTTGGGTTTACGGTAATCCTATGCTCGTCTCCCTCCCGGTTTCCGTTCAGCGCCCTTTGCTGAGCTACTGTAAATGCACGTAGCCTATTGTTTTTGCCCACGTTAACTTTCATATTCTCGAGAAGCGAAGTACTTTGCAAGCAATTTAATTCGGATGTGATCTAAAGCAATATACATAGTAATATTTCTCCTAAGGCTGTACGTATATTGGTGGTTGCAATATAATATAAAAATTAAATGAAAGATACAGACATATGATATATACACTTTTTGCCAACACGCAAAAACATTTACAGTAATTTTTTATTCTTGTTTAATTTTAAAGAGCATATTATACTTATGGCAAGTACTTTACTAGTTGACGGCTATGTAGGTGTTGACCAGTGCTGATAATATATTAACTACTCTCAATACTTGAAAGGTACGCAGATATCAGATACGTTTGACCAAATATTCGCTAGTCTTTTGTTTTTGTTTATTTCTTTATTGCTATTTATCAAGATTTTGGACGCTGCTTGTTGAGTTTTGCTAGCCATTCCCAACTTGTTACAAAATGTTTCGTTATGGGTTTTACATTTGTTTGTGTTATTTAAATGAAAGTTACGGATGATTTTGGCTTGATTAATACTAGCCTCTTCAAGATATATAGTTGTGTCACGAATTTAGTGTTTTTTACGTTGCGCGTCAAATCATAATAATTTCTACCAAATTGCAGGAAATATACCCAATGATCCAACTTTTGCAATGCACAATTTCTAACTAGACAGAAATGCTTTGCGCAGAGACATAGACCTTTAAAAATTTTACCTAAATAAATATTTTGAGAAACTTCATAACCGATGCAGGTTTTAATTTTTTCCATGTTGCTATATGTTTGTTTTTGTATTATCATATGTATATTAATTTTCATTGCTTGTGTCCACTGTAAAGGTGTTGCTAGACAAACCAATAAAATATTTTTTAAATGACATATATTTTTAAAAGGACATGATATTAATTCGGTATTGGATTAGTTTGGTGAGCCTGGTTTTATGGCTGCTGCTTGTTTGCGTCCGAGATAGATGGCGCTCGATGAAGAAACTCAGTTGCAAATCACCACGTTTTAAAAAAAACATCTATGCCTGATAGATGAGCAATGCCGAAAGCAATTTTCAGCAAAATTTTATTAAAGACTTTGACTTGACTACACCCCTTATTCTCGTGTGTGAAGTTGCTATGGGACGTGTGTGATACCGAGCAGGGGCGGGAGGGTGTTCCGAGGGGGGGTGTGTTAGAGCTTAATTACTCTGAGGGGCTGAAGAGAATAATGAATGAGAGGATGGAATGACAGGAGTCAGGAGATAGATGGATGTATGGATGTGGAGAGTCTGTGGATAGGAGTGCACCCTGAGGTAGGCTGCAGGAATGAGATCACGTAACTATACAACGTTCTTACAAAACACAAATCCCACTGAAAAAAACTGCCTTAGAAGGAAATAGTTTCTGTCTGTCTCCACCAGTGAATAAACAAAAACAAGACCAGACATTCCACGAGTAAAGATAATGAATTATACCTCACATTAAACCCGTTAAAGGTTTCACACGGAAGTTTATTTCTTCTTACACATGATTCAGGAAATATTTGGCTCTCTGTATAGTCGATTAGTACTTCAGTGTAAGTGCCTAAACATCCTCTGGGACACTGAGATCTCTTGGGACCTGTTTGATTGGCAGCTCTTCTGGAGTCGCAATCAGGAATCCTGACACTCCACCCCCCCCCCCCCTCCCCCACCCTGCCACGAGCCCAGCAGCCTTGAGTCAGCTCTTCCGGAACATCCATCACCTTAGCACCCTTCACGCTGACGGACATTTCGGTCTGTAGATGACAGTTATGGAGAGACTGGGTTGCTCATTTCTGACCATCACGATGGGGGTCTCTCCTGGGGAGAGGAAATGGAAAGTAAGTGTGTAAAGGACATGGAGGGAGGGAGCCAGAGAAAGTAACTGGAGAAAGAGAGGAAGAGAGAGAGAAGGATTACGCAGCATTAGAGGCACTTGAGTGTCTCTAATAAAACATATTTACTGAGGGAATTCACATGATTATTTTCAAATGGGTAACATCTGGACTCCTGTGTTTTGAAGCAGTTAGTTTTTGGTAAGAAGTGTTCGTCTGTGTGGACCACTAACCCTGTTCCCAATTGGGGGAGCTCTCTCTTCACACCTCTAGGGCAGATCCAGCATGCCGTGTTCCTCGAGGGCCACTTCTGTCCTGGTATACACCTCTGTGATGGCCTTGACCACTTTGTTCAGCACGAGTGTCGCCCCCTGCTGGTTCTGCACACACACCAGCCTGAAAAAGTAGTTTCTATCCGGTATGGCGATGAAGGCCAGCTCGGCGGCGCGGCGCACCAGCCAGGTGTGGTGCCGAGACAGGGTCTCCTGGTAGGCCTCGCGGCACAGGTCCGAGGGACTCCGCGCGCGGCCCCCAGGGGGAGGGCTCTCTCCCAGCTTCTGCAGAAAGAGGCGAAGCCAGAGTAGGGCGCGGTGGAGCCGGAGGAGAGTCCTGCAGCCTGAGGATGTAAGCTGGCGGAAGTCCACCAGGCCGATCTGCAGCTCTGCGGTTATCATGGAGCGCACCGAGTGGTACGACCCCTCGTCTGTCTGAAGCCCCCTTGTAGGAGCCCCACTACCTAAACACCTGGCCCCCTGGCCGCAGCCCACCCGGCTCTCCGTGTCCTGCTGGGCCAGCTCACGGATGAGGCCGGTTTTGTCCTTAATTTCCTGGGATATCAGCCCCAACATTGGGCCCAGGGCGTTCAGGAACCTGCAGGGGGGACATCGGAGGTGTCAGAGAGTAATGGAAGCAGGCTTAAATGAACCTGGCAAATCCAGCAGGCAGAAAACAAATATGCTGGGTGTGAAAGGTGTCAAGGTGAACTGATCCTGAATCAGTGAGAGCTGATAAAGGGATTTAGGACAAGAAGGGGCACTTTCATCATCACCGTGCGACATTGCGTTGAGGAAAATAAAGGAAGGCGCTATCGCATAGCAGAACGTAATTCATGATTCATACGGCTTATTTGGAGTAGTTCTGGCCACGATGATAGACAGCCCTCATAGATTTATTGAGTATGAGATTTTCATTTAATAGATAAGATAATTGGTAAAACACAGGACTATTTCTGAATTTTCGCGTTGCCTCCAGTCGTTCCTGGATATTCTTGTCAGCCCAAATATTCAGCAAACACTGCACCTCTGCCATAGACCAAAGTGATTCCTTTGCCACGGCGTTCGTTAGATGTTTGTCGCTAGACTCGCTACACAATCTGTACAGTTTACCCAATCCGCTCCATCCAGCTCCGGTTCATGTATAGTGTACATGTGCGAATGCGTGTGTCAGTCGCATCTCTGACATTATGTGTTCTGTATTCGAGCGTGGTTAGTGATCACATACCCGGCTCCGACTCTCTACCTGGGCCCCCCTCTTCGAACGGGCATGGTCAAATGAATCGGACTTTGGGGGTCAAACATGCTTGGGCATGGTACAGATGGCCTAGTGTGGGTATATACCCTAAGGTAGACGCTCCTCATTTTTAAGCCCCCCGGGCCCTTACTTGATGAGCTCATCCCAGCTGGAGAGGTATGGCTTCATCAGGACGTCGGTGCCGGGGTCCAGAGCGGTGCGGAGGTGGGACACTAGCTGGGACACTTGGAAATCCTGACCAGGACACTCACGCAGAAACAAGCCGTCAATCACCTCCTCACCACTGCTGTCATCGGATGTGTTCAGACCCCCAGGCTGGTGTGAGGGAGAGAGTGATGTCATTATCTTGCTAGGCACCTGTCAGTTACCTGCCAGAGTTAGTCATTAAATCAACAGTGACCTCACTTCCTTGTCATTTCCTCACTTCCTGTGTGTCTCCATTACCTCCTTCTTCTCTGTACCTGCCCCATTTCCTACCCCATTTCTTACCTTGTTAGGCCAGTTGTAGGAACACTTTACTGATAATTATGGGCCTATCTGTCTTTATTTGATTCGCCGGTGTTCAGCGTCCATTTCGGATGGCTACATGCTTTTTGATGACCTGCTCTAGATTCTGTTTATATTCTAGAATGTTCTAGGCTGTAGAGTCCCTGTTGGCTGTTAGCCATTAGCCATCAGCGTGGATGAGAGGTGCTGCGGAGGTTTATGGGTCACCCTTACCGTTTGTATTTGGGTGTATTCCTTTGGGCAAGGGCGCCAGAAATCCTGCAAGTTCCCCTCTGCAGAGGGTGACGGAAAATGGGAAAGATAGGAGAGATTTAACGTGTTTTTATTTAAAAATTGACAATTAGCCTTTACTGTCAGAGTGGCTGGTTTATCTGGTGCCAGAGCATAAGAGCTTCATAAATGAGTGGTAAGCAGTGCAAAGATCAAACACACAAAGAGCGAACAACTGAGTGATACCAGAACAGCGCCCATGTGTGGTGTCAACCCCCCCCACCACACGACACTTGGAAAAGGGCATTCAGTAAGGGCTGAGAGGGTTGTTGTGAGTGAGGAAGGAGACAAGGAACAAGAAAGGCACAGACGGCAGGGGGCATGGCGGTTAAGGAACACAAGAAGCCCAAAGCACAGGGACATGGGTTTGTTACCCAGTAGGGTCCCTCCTTTCCAACGAGGAAAAGTCCTCCGAACATTAAACACCCAGCTTTGCAGTTGTGGTGGAAACGTTGCACTTTTTTACTGATCTGTTATATGGCTTGGTGTTCAGGGACCCCCTTCCTAGTGAGGCGGACACAGATTTGTGTGTTCCAGACTAACCGTAGTCACAGCCAGAATCCTGTGAGACAGCCGCTAAAACACGGCTGCAGGACTGTACCTGACAGACCGCAAGGAACACGATTCAGGAAGGGGTCCCGGCACGATGAGCGGCGCGTTGGGTGCACACTCACGGAGCCACATGGAGCCCAGGAAGACGATCACAAGTAGGACGGCTACACCGGCCCGGCCGCTCACGCCCATGCTGGCTCCTTGTCACGGCACTCCACTCGTTCACCAGCGCTATCCATCCATCTTCCACCTCTCTGTCTCTCTCTCAGCCCTCTCTTTTCCTCGAGGTCGCTTGCGGCTCAGGAATCCAAACCAGTCTCAGAACCTTCCGGAATGTTCCTGAGTTATTCCCAGCTGGGCTCCTGTGCGTCTCCCTTCTCCGTGTCTCCGTCTCTCCTCATGTCCTCCTCTCCTCTGTCTCTTGCCGTGTTTGACTCCCGTGTCCAACTCCTCTTGTTCCTGTCTCCTTTTTATTGCTTGGTTCCAGAGTCCAGAGATTAGCTCCGGTCGGCCATATATGGCGGCAGTGTGACCAAGAGTGACCTCCTCTCAAACTCCCAAGTCCCTCATGAACAGCTGAATCTCCTCCTTCCTTTATACCGCATTATCTTGTCATTTTCAGGCTACTCTGTAGTTCAGCTGGTAGGTCTGTCTTCGGCTCGGACTTGAGACACCAACACGACCACGGTGTTTTTGTGCACAGCTGGCTGACGTCACACGTGAGCCGCACGTCTTCTGGTCCTCCACCGTTCCTGTCCTCCTGGTCAAAAGGCGCCGGGATATCAGGGCTGTACAGCAGGTTCGGAGAAAAACAGAGATCGCCATGGTTGTGGTGAAATATTTTTAACTGGTTTAAGTCCCTGTTGCAGTCTATGTCTTAGTAACCATGTTAAAATGTTAGCATGTTAGTTGGACATTTGGGTGTGGGGGGGTAGAAAACAACAGATGAAAATAAAAGTTTTAATACAAAATGATTCTTTATTTGCTATTTACACAAGAACACTTGAACGTCTCTTTTCACACCTTGCTCTCCTTTGAGACAAACATAGACATAGACCGTCGGGAGGGAAGCTTGAGGTCTAAGTACAGGGTCAGGTCACTTCTCCAGTGTCCCAGGAGATTTTTGGGAGGGGTTAAGGGTTTTATTCAAGGGTCCAATGAAGCTGTAACTATTTTGCCGAGGGTCAAACTGGCGATCACAGGCACACAGGCCTAAATCACTGAGCCACACATCACCGTATGACCACGAAATACCCAATAATGTATGATCTCAGAGGTGATTTGCATGCAGCTGTATCAGGTTTTCCCCTGTATGCCAGTATTTAATTACTGTATTTTGCATTCCTGGGAAGACAGGCAGTATTTGCTACAGCGTACACTGAGGTCAACACCCGGTGCATTATTGCAGTAATAAATGTCTGATCGGAGTGTTTTTGGTGAGAAAGTGGGCTGTCCCATGTTCCCTGTTTATCTCTCTCACTGCTAGCATGGACTCTGGACTGAGGGGGAGCCGGGTAAGTGATTCAGACATGCAGATACACACGTAAAGTACATACAAAACTTGTATCTCCCGATGCTTATACCTGAACGGTCCTGGGTCTCTGCCCTCCATGTTTTCCAGAGCAGCTCAGGGTTCGAGGGGCTCCAAGTCTCCAGGAAGCATGCAACAATGATTCCTAACGATCCTGGTGTTTGCATTCAGTTGATTAGTTCCGCTAGACAGCGCAGTCAGCCTGTGATGTGATACTGTGAATAACTATCCTGCAGTGGGAACGAATGGCAGCAACGTGTCAATCGTTTCATCGGCAATGATGATTGTATGTGGGACACACATTTAGACCTTTGGGTGTGTGTGCCCCCCCCGCAGCTTTGATCCCGCTTCCTGGCTGACCTCTGCCTCA
This sequence comes from Heteromormyrus szaboi, assembly GCA_032359785.1. NCBI lineage: Eukaryota > Metazoa > Chordata > Actinopteri > Osteoglossiformes > Mormyridae > Heteromormyrus > Heteromormyrus szaboi. The sequence goes on from JAUMHC010000067.1 coordinate 3,765,190, forward strand.
GACCTTGGCCGTTATCTCTTCGAGCGCCGGGCATTTTACAGTAACTGTTTATCCTGGACAGCCTGTACGGGTCACCCTGTCAGCAAGCAGTCGATGCAGAGAAAAGGCTTACATGCTCACTCGAGTAACCAGATGTGGTCAACAGTCAGAGATTGTTAGGTACTGTAAGGATTCTGCACAGCAGCCTCCCCCCCCCGTACAATTATATGCAAAACACCAGCACTGACAGACTGACAGATAGACAAATTTACCCGCACCTGGCTCTCATTCAGATTCATTCACAACAAGCATTGACAATTCCAGGCACTCCTGCTTCCTATTGGCCACCGCTCAGTGACCAGGCGGCTCCCATTGGCCGAGGCTGTTGCTTATGTGCAGTTGCCTAAATCGGCCGGGCCAGAAGGCACAGTGACATGGTGACAGGGGGGCTTATAGCCACGGCGGATATTTGACTCCGCCGTGGGTGTCATGCGGACAGAGTACAAGAGAACCCCCTCCCTGGTGAGGTGGGGCAGTTTTCCAGGTAACTAGATGCCACTGTGGCAGGCGATGTGACACATGGCACCTCCTGTCAGGTGTCCCTCGTACCACTTGATCTGCCACTTAAAACTCACTTTCACCATGTGCAGGTGTGTGACACGTCACCCCGGCCACCTTATACCCTGCACCTCCGCCCCTGCCGCATCGAGCTGGGGGACAATTTCAGTACATTTCGTTTCTGGCTTCCTGCCCAACCCTTTTAACCGTCACGCCACCTAGTGGCAAACTGCAGCACTCATCAATCTGTCGGTCATGCTGCTTTCCTCTAGCTATTTCTAGCGTGCTGCGAGTTCGGCTGATGGTCCTATGAAGCGGGTCTGTCACCACCTTACACCAGCACCGATACGCGAGGAGGACGCAAGGAGAGGTCTGATGCCAGATGAGCGGAGCACTCAAGGTGAAGGACGTGAACCCGATACCTATCCTGTTAATATTTGATTGAGAGAAGTACAGGGGAGATAGGTGCAACATATCCACTTTCGAGATAGCACTTTGGGGGGGTGGTGTGTGGTTCAGTGGGTTAGGATGCTGTGGTTGTGATCAGAATGTTGCTGGTTCAAATCCCAGGCTGAGCAGAGTGAAGTCGCCATTGGGCCCCTGAGCAAGGTGCTTCCGCTCTAATTTCTCCAGGGACTGTCTGACTCTGCTTTCAGAAATAACTTTGGGGTTTATTTATCTGCCACTCTGATACTGCTTTGGCTGAGATGTTCATATCAGAGGGAGGACCAGGGTAGAGAGGGAGGTGGCAGCTAAAGGGAAAGCAGCCCACAAAATCAGGCCTAACAGTGTCCTGTTAGGGTTCAGGAGTATTCTTTAATAACTGTTCAGCTTACGTCAACACTCAGGGGCTTCTCCTGGCTTCCAATTTCACCGTTTATGTTCAACATACCGAGTCTGTGACCATTTCCCGCCAGTCATGTTTGCTGTTCTTCTTGTGAGAGTTTGGCCAAGGTCTGCGCGACAAAATCTGGACGAAGGGGGGCCGGGGTGGGTAGTCCCACACGGGGTGGGAGGAGGGGTTGCGGGGCAATCCAAGCGGCTTCTAAACGGAGGAGCTTCAAACTCCCTTCACGCGGAGGAGCTCTGGGCTGCCCCCAAGGAGCACGTGCCCGCCGCGGTCGGTAATAATAGAGTGAGAGCTGCGGCGGCATTCACGCGCCTCATTTACTGTGAAATGTAATGACTCGCAAATGATGAGTGTGTGTGGAGGGGTGGCACTGAACGCTGCGCCATTTGGGGGGTGTGGGGGGTGTGAATTTATCACAAATAAGACAGACGTACGCCACGGTTTTGTATAAAAAATAGGCCGTTTTCTGAAGCAAATGCGAAAGGGATACTTACTATAGAGAGCAATAAGGGCGCTTAAGCACACAGCCGTTTCCACGTTCAAATCCTAATACACCTGGAAATATTTATTGCCTATATTAATGGCGATTTCGACCGTTTCAGATGAGTTATATCTCAGTCTTTTCCTTCTCAGTGCTATCTCGGTCAAATTTGCATCAGAATAACTCATAAATAAAAATAGATAAGGCAGTTTAAATTCTGCCTCGTTCAAAGCGTAAAGTATTTAATAACCAGGCTCTAAAATACAGTAATTGCCTCACCCTTAGCCCGCAAGCAGAACAAAGATAATAAATCTTTAACCGAAAATAAATATGTTAATTTAAGGCAAAACAGCACACAGAATTAGACCTGTTCCCTCCAACATTTTCAATATTTGAAATAAATCTATTTTCCAAAGCCTCCTCATAGAACAGACATATATATCGTCATTACATTCACGGTAAAAGGAACAAGAATGACCCCAAAAGCTCTCTCCTCAACTTCCATAATCCTGCGGGATCCTCCGTGTTGTACTGAGAGCGCAGTCGGCTCTTCCCAGTCCCCGTTCAGGGTTGCCAGATCTGAGCGACAGTTTCCAGCCCAAACTCAACGTAAAACCCGCCCACCTCAATAAAAACCAGCC
>JAUMHC010000067.1:3776811-3789580 GCA_032359785.1 Heteromormyrus szaboi
TTCACACATGTTTTAGTGCTTTGGTAAGCTACACTATGAGTCTATACAGCTAGCATGATGTTAGCTCAAAACTGCTGAATGATGCAGGTTTTCCAAAAGGATGGTATTGGGGTGATTTGTGCCAAAGGACCTGGGTTAAGTTGTGCTAGTACCATAACTCACGCCCACTTGTGAATATTTTAAACATATTTTATTGTAATTGTACATTGTATTCTTACATTTTATCACTAAAACTATGTGACATTCTTAATTTTAGACCAAAAATAGCAATAGACCATCATGCCACGGAAGACAGGCAGGGCTTCCACTCCTCTAGACTACAAGGACAGAGCAGTGAAAGAGGTGGAGAAGAGGAAGTAGTAAGAGGTCTGTGGATGGAAAGCCCATCTTCACTTTCAAAGAAAACGATGAAGGAGCCATCCCTAGAGAAGATGTGCATAAGAAACTACCCACAGCACAAAAACTTGGTGGTACAGCCAGAAGGGAGCAGAAATTTATATTCCCCTGTAGCTTCGACAAGTGGGGTGTCGTGTATGGGCCCAGATCTGTGAAGAGAACTGCAGTCAATTTGGTCTTCATTTGGATTTCATTTTGTTCTGAACATGTGCTTATGTGGCGCAATAGGCTTGTAGAAAATTGGCCTTTGATTTCGTAAAATAACTTTAAATAAACCTTAAATGAGCAATTTTGTATTGAATTTATCCAGCTTTTACATAGAATTACAGTTTCTGAGATCAAAATGTACAGTTTTATTTCAATAATCAATGGCACAATTTACCCCCAGTGTATTCTACCCAAAGTCACAACTTACCCCACACCACGAGACCACTTTTTTTCAGAAAGCTATATTTCTTAAATACTGTATTTCAGATCCAAAGTGATTGTTCCCAGGGATGCACCACACCCTGAAATATATGTACATATTTTAGTTGGAAGTATTATTGTCATGGCCTCGCTTTAAAGTCACTTTAAGTAAAAACTGGCACAAGTCAACCTACTCTCCCCTATTGAAAAAAAATCAGATGTTAATTTTTTGAAAATGGTCATTTAGTTGCTTTGAAGTGACGTGGACTAATATGCAATGGCATCAAATTCCTTAGTGGAAGAAACTGTCCTATTAGACTTACTTGAACTCTTTAAAAAGCTTTAAAATTTCAAACAGAAGTTGGCGCAAATTGACCTTGACGCAATACTACCACCAGATGCCACTGTTTCTCCATTTTATTGGCCACTCATTTGAGATTATTTTCACGTCTTGCTTTCAAATCACTCAGAACAATCTAATCCAATAAATATCTCGCGACTAGCATAGGTACTGTACTGACTGGCTTGATGTTCTATTTTATATGCACCCACATCTCAACGACGCAACTTTAATTCATCCTGTATGTTAACCATATAAAGTTATACGTTTCGTAATCATGTACTGTGGCGCAGTTGGCCAGTTCCATAACACCGCAGTTAATAAATAACTTGAATTAATAAGCATGTTAAACTCAGAAGGAAAAATGTAGTCCAGTACGACGGGTACAAAGACACTCTCGAAACGCCGTAGGAAACTGAGCTCCCGTCGCTGCCGTGAAGTGTTAGGAACTGCCGCAAAGGCGCTGCACAGCCATGCCTGATGTGCGTGAAAATCACTGCATGCTGACAATGTAGTGTTGAAACACTAATTTCCCCAGTATTTGTGTACTGGAATCAGAATCTGATTCTGGGTGTCGCCTTGGGGAAGGTTAACGGCAGGAGAGACAATAAATGTGTCATTTTAAATCAAACAGACATAATAATGACACTAGAACATCTGCCCGGTGGCATTTTTAGGCACTACACCCTGTTTATTTTCTTCCGCTGCCGACACGTCTGTCAGGACTGATATGCGGCAGAAACGGGGACGATCGACGGACCCCAAAAATAAGCCGGGAGAGCCTCAACTCCAGGGTACTAACTGCGATCGCTATATTAAACGCTTATTTTGGGGATCTTTTAATGTAAATGTCCTTGCAAATGAGAAAAAATGACGCCAGATGGCGATAAACCTAAGTAGGCCCACTATATAAAGTATTACCGTGATGACGAAAACGCGATACAAAAAAACGGTAGCCATAACAACCGTTTGTTTTCGTTCTGCTTATAGTTTCAGAATGACTGTATATTGTCATTAAGTAAACTCCAGCCCGTGAGGTAAGTCTGTGCGTGGTGTGGCAGCTATACTGATTAATGCATGTTCATTAATGCCCACATTTCCTGAAACTTCCATTCTCTTCACAGAACAGTAAACACAAAACCCAATTTTCAACCTACACTGGCAAAACTTTTGACTCGTCTTGCAAAATCGAACAATCTACTCAAGACCATTTTTCTCAGCTAAAAACCCAACTCTGCTTTAAGATCATGCATCAAGCCAGTCAGTACAAAAACACCACTGAGCAGCCATTATACAGTACTGCAAAAATTTAAAAATTAGTCAAAACTGTTATAAGCGTAAAGAGAAATATGTTTACTGTGAATGTGGTTTTTGTAATCTTGAATTTGAGATTGGAAACCAAACTAATATAGTGAAAATTTGTTGTTTAGTAAAAATGTGTATACAAGTATACTCAAAGCAATATGTAAAGTTTGCAGTATTCAGTACTCCACAAAGTTACTGTACAGGACAAAATAAAAAGTCCACTACTGGCTGTTTAACTTTTGCAGCCTGTGTTTTCCATTTTGCATCAAAGTTCCCCTTAGTGCAAAATGTGTTTACATGAATGAGAATGTGTTTAGAGTTTCGCAAAACGGGTGATTCAGATCTGCAAATTGTGTATAAGGTGAGCACTGTTTAAAGTTTCACCAAATGAGTGACTGATTCAATAAATGAGCTTTGGCATTTGACGGGATTGTTCCAAGAATGACGTTTAGTGTTTTAGCAGTTCAGAAAAACTGTAATTCGGTTGTCTCTTCCTGACCCTATTATGGCTATTTCCTGAGGCAAAACCATCAAAACATATAATTGATGTTGTTGCTCACCATAAACAGCGGTTATGAAAACAGTTACGACCAGGTTATTTACGCTGCTTATAATACGTACACACATGAAAATCTTTCTCAATCTCAGTGCCTGTACTCTGGATATACGGGAGTTCTTGACTGAACGTCTGTACATTATAGTGGCACTGGGGATGATAGTCACTGGAATGTAAGGAAATCCGGGAAATCAATTGCAGGAAATTGAAGTTTGCTACAGTGAGGGAGTACTTTTGACCCTCAGCTGGCACTGCTGTTTGCATGGTCCGTAGACGAAGTCTGCTTGCGTGATTTGTCTAAAGCGGGTTGGAGAGCACTTCATCATGAGTCCAAGGCCAAGCTTTCATACGTTACCAAGTTTGCCTGCCAGGTGTTGCCGGGACAGGCATTTCCTAGCGGTCCCACCCTTTGGCGTACGCGGAATTCTGATTGGCTGGTTTCCCTGCCAGTCTGTCATGCGCAGCCGATATCTCGACCAATGGAAGTCCACCTTAGATCTTTTTTAGATGCGGGCACGGCGAGGGAGCCACGCTGGGTGTGGTGAAATGGGCAGTACGTTGGGGGGCGTTCGGGAGCGGAGAACTTCAGGAGACCACACCCAAAGGCAAACTTGTACCTTCTCCTCTTACCCGCCACATACATGAGCAAAACTGTACTTTCAAAGCCCTTATCGGCTGTTGTTTCTATCTCTGTTTTGCAACCCATAAGTGGGCGAATTATATCTATTCTGGTTAGGTCCAGGCAGTGGCTTTTTTGACATACTTCGCATGCGAGTGAAATGTAGTCAGGAGGAAGCACACCGTAGGGATGGGACCTCTGTTGCGACTGACCATCATGTGAAAATGCTAGTGGGGTCTGCCGCTTGTTCCTTTATTTCCCCGTAAAGATGCGACAGGCGAGTCTGAAACCATAACCCAGTCGCAGGAGTCGCCACACAGGATACAGGATCTGCTCGGCTTCCCCTCCGCAGCTCGTGAAACCCCAGAGCACCGCACGGGTTTCGTGGGGAAAACACGGATTTTGTGCTGTTCTTTTTACGAGGAGGAGCTTTTCGCAGAATTACGGTAAGACTTTTCAGTCACTCGCGTTTTCCCTGAGAAACTTTGGGTGGGGAATGATTAAAATGGGCCGAAAAAGCGAATGGAGAAGGAGAGAGATCCACACGCGAAGTTACGGGAAAGACGGGTCTTTCAGCTGCATTTTGTATTAGTGACACTTAACTAGGCAGCCAGCGAAGCTTATCGGAAAAGTAAGTACATGACTATGAAGGAATTAATGCGCTGAAACTTTCTGGTAGAACTGCCAGGCATCCCCGGCTCGTGCCCCCTTCAGCACGTAGGTGTCTCGTGTATGGAACCTCCCAGCTTAGCAAATTATGGCAACAGCCTTCTGCTGTCGTTGAGGGGTTAAGATGCGCAAAGGTTTTGAAGAGTAAACCATAAATGTGATTAAAAAAGGATGTAGCACTTCTCATGCTTGTCTGTCTTGATAACCGCCAGTGGCATTTATCCGCGGTGTGGGGAGAGGATGGCCGCGGCGAGCTGGCGCTGTCTCGGGAGAGGTGGTCAAGCGCCCTATTGAACAGGGATTGTGTTTTCTGGGAACAATCATGGCTTGTTTTGGTCCGGTTCGGTTGGGTCATTGTGTAGTCAGAGGCCCAGAAATGTTTCCAGCTGTAAATCACTGGGCTCGAACGTCCCCAATTGACGTTTCAAGTGGAGAATTAACGTAGTCTGGCATTTCTGTAAGTCATGGTAAATATGTGCAGATTTGGGAAAGAGGTGCATTATTTTACCTGTGATGTGATGATTTAGAAAAAGAAATTAAAATGAGGGACCTACTGTATCTGAAGCATGGTTTGATAGAAATGTCGTGAGTGACTTAGAAATAACCTTAATTATTAATGTTGAATGAGCAAGTATCAGATAGCCTGGGAGGATAGATGCGTTTCTGTGACGATGCGTGTGGTGGAAAGGAAAGAGAGACCCGGGGAAGTCGGTTCTGACACCGGAATCTTGCGGCACAAAGGGACCGGCATAACCCGAGCCGGCTCCCGTAGTCAGGTACGTGTCCATCCTAAAAGCCGGTTGTCTTGGCAGCGTGGAAGGTGGCCAATTAGCAGCCAGTGCCCGCGCACGCACGTGGCAGAGCCTTTAAAAGGTTGCTGGCGAAATCAGTCACCCGTGGTGAACGCGCCAGTCGGCGTCTTTCTCCGCCCGAGAGACAGAGAGAGACAGAGAGAGACAGAGAGAGACAGAGAGAGAGTGAGTTTAGGCTTTTCGGCCGTGGGACTTGTCAGCTCGGTGTCTGACCTGTTTTTTTCCGTCACATGGCACACTGCGGCTGAAACGTACAAGTCGTGTTCGGAGCGGCACGTTTCCTAAACGGCCGCCTCAAGCGTCTGCTTTACTGATTATGGTAATTTTATTGTTATTGCTTCCTGTAATAACGGTGAAGAAGTTGCATAATGAGAAAAGACGTACACACCAAAATTTCCCAAATGTGTCACCCACCCCGAAACAGCAGGTGAACAGGCGGTAAAATGATTCGCAAGTAATCACATTCCGGATCGGACCCATTTGCTTTTTGACAGGTACAGGATATGCCGGTATCTGTCTCCTGTTGCTCGGTTCAAAGCAGGTAGTCCTACCTTCCTGTGCCGCGCCCTGTTTCTGCGGCTTGTCTGACCCGTTGAACTTGTACACATTTTCCCAGGATTGTTTGGTCTATGGCTTTTGAAATAAGCAAACGGTATTATTGTGCTTGCCGTGTTACAGAAGAGTAAGGGATCTCTGGAGTTGTTTCCTAACCTAACATTGTTTTGGGAGGATCTTCTCCACAAGGGCAATGAAAACAGGAATAAAATTTGGTTGGATATTTACTTTCAAGTAAATAAAATAGTTCCAGCGGTTTGGTATTTATGTTTTGTTATCTGTGTGGTGATTTATTTTGTAAGAATGCTCCTGCAAAATCAGTTGTGCAAGCTGTATGGGTGCGCCTTTCCAAGAAGCTCACCTTTAACCCACAGAGCATTGATCACGACCATGTGTTTGTCAGAGAGAGAGAGACAGAGTGAGATAGACAGAGACTGTGACACAGGATGTAATAAGCAGTTATTCATGTATAAACTGGACCTTTTGGAGTCATGTTTCCCGTTTGTCAGAGGCCCTAAAATGCAGCTCAGTTTTTAAAATCAAAATAAGTGCTGAGTTACAGTTGGTTGTGTTAAATTCAGTTCATTTTTAATTATTTGATTGCATAGCTGGTTAGTGTCTATACATGTCTTCTTTCTTTTGGCTGAATATAGGATTGTTTAGGTTGTCAGCCCTTGTGTATTGTTTTTTTATGTGTATAAACCGCAGACGTATAATTATTTTTGAAGCTTTTGGTTAATAGGAGGAGTTTAAATGACATATTACTTTACATTAAGGTTCCGGTCCTGGAGGGCCAGAATCCAACACATTTTGCAGGTTTCCCTGCTCAAACACGCCTTAATCAGCTAATTACCAGGTGTAGTAGGTGTGTTTGAATCATGAAATCTGCAGACTGTGGCGCGGGTTTGTTTATGCGTGCGTATTTATAAACTCGTGTGTGTCTGTGTTCCCCTCCCCCTGTGTTTACTGAGGTTTGGCATCATTCTCCTCTGTGAGCTGAATTCTGGTGTAGTCACATGGTTTACATCTGATTGGCTCTTTCCAGACCCCGCCCATTTTCCTGACACCAATGCCAGTCATCCCCACTGTCCCATTCGGAGCACTACAGCATTTAGCAATCGCTATAAAAGCATGTGATTTGCATAAAGTAAAAGCAGGCAGCGTTTACAATCTTGTGGGACTCGCTGTGCGTCGGCCTAAACTAATGATGACCGGCAACGTGGCGGGTCCACCCCGGAAGGAATTCAGCTCCCGCCCTCAGCTACATTTGTGTCCCTTGTCCCCTGCAGAGTGACAGAGAGCAGGGTAGGTCCAACACCATGGCTAACGTGGAGGAGCCCGCAGTGGAGGCATCGCATGCCCACGGGCTGATGAAGAGATTCTACTCTAAGGACGACAGCGCCCTGACCCAAGACGAGCTGGACTCCCTGATGCAGCCTGGCGGTAAGGATATGAATTTCTCACGGAGGCAACTGGGTTGCAGTGTGTGGCAGTGAGAGAACCCCACCATGGGTGGGATTTACCGGCACTGACAATCAGTGGCTGGTTTAACCTAAGTAGAACCGGCTAAGTAACATGAAGGAGAGCGTGAACCTATTTGTGAGTGGTGACACAGGGCCGAGGCACATGCTGTGAGCTTCAAGCCTCATAATAAGAATGTTGTGGGTTCAGTTACGTGGTGACTGGGTATAAGATTGGAGGAAAATGTCACATGACTGCACAAACAGCTAAATCCATCTCTGACAGTAAGAAGGTTCTAAGCTGTGAGCATTACTGCTGTTTGCCTGATGGAGCTGAGTGGGTGTGGTCTGGTGGGCTGCTTGTTTGTGCCACACTGACGTGTGTGTGTGTGTGTGTGTTCCACAGAAGTGCGCTCCTTCATCCTGGTCCATCGTCTGCGTGCCATCCATGAGGTCGGGGTGATGCTGTTTCTGCGGGGGATCCCGGTGACCTGCAAGGTGGATGTCACCGAGAGGTACACCACACAATCCAAGGTCAGTGTCATATTGTGTGTGTGTGTGTGTGTGTGTGTGTGTGTGTGTGTGTGCAAACTCACTGTTTCATAATGGATTATTAATATTCATGAATATAAAATGCATTCTTGTACATTTAATAGGGGAAGTAGCAAAAGCCAAACAACTGCCAGGGAGGGCGCACAAGTTGGCCAATCAGAGCGCAGCATGGAATACTGCGAGAACAGAGACGTTTTAAGAAACACTGACTGCTGTTTAGGGTCCTTGTTGGGCTTCATGTGTGTCTTTTAATGGATCTTTCGGTCTAGGAGGGGCTGTGAACTGCATTAGTTAGCTTGAAATGGCAGTTCTGCTTCCCTCGGTCAGCGGCCTCGTGGCCCCGGACAGAGCGGCGTCGCGGTTTAGACACAGACCGTCCCAAAACTGGAAATGCAGCAAATGTGTCATCACTGGTCAGAATTGTATGAATCAGATTTTCATTAATAAAAGCAGCAAGTCAGGCGGAATGACCTTGTGCTCTCTTGCATTTCTGATGTTTATAAGAACGTGAGACGCAGTTTGCAGTAACAACCCCCCCCCCACCCTCCCCCAGGTGCGTGTATCCACACTGTACACTGTCCACCTGACGCACGGCGACTTCAGCTGGATTATCAAGCGAAAGTACAAGCACTTCCAGGACCTGCACCGCGACCTTTACAAGCACAAGATGATGATCAGCTTCCTCCCCCTGGGAAGGTCGGACACCTCCATCTGTGATCCACTCCTCCTCCTCTCTCTCTCTCTCTCTCTCTCTCTCTTTCTCTCTCATCCCACCTCCTGTGCCTCCTCTCCCCCAGGTTTGCTACTCAGAGGCAGGAACTTGGCGCCCTACCAGAGGAGATGCCATCTTTGCATAACAATGAAAGAGGCAGGAGGGCGTCCAGCAAGCCAGTATGCCCCCATGTGGAGCGATGCCCACACGCCCTCACACGTGCATTCTCTGTGTTCATTGACTCTGTGTTTATTGTCCCAAAAACTCCATGTCCTGTCCCGTCACCGCAGAAACACCTGGAGGAGTATCTGAACGGGCTGCTGGAGCACAGCTTCTACAGGAATTACCACCGCATGGTGAGGCAGTGGGCACACTGCACACACTGCCCACGTGCGCGCGCACACACACACACACACACACACACACACACACACACACACACACACACTGCGTGTACACACATATACACATGCACTGCACACTGCCTCCCCATCTGATTTCTGTTCTCCTTCCAGCTGGAGTTCCTGGATGTTGGTCCTCTTTCCTTCATCAGAGATCTAGGACCTAAAGGGCTGTAAGTCTCACACTCCTGCCGTGTGTGTGAGCACGCAGTGTGTGTGTATCTAGAATTAAATTTTTTGATGAGTATTTACGAGTAACGGGCTGCTCCCAGATCTTTATCCATTCGTGGGATACCCCTCCCACTTTTCCCTCCTGGCTCAGCCCACTTCCTGTTCATGGTTACATTCGCTGCCAATTGGCTAAAACACAGTGATTGACAGCTGATGTTGGTCCCGCCCCTTCCCTGACAGGGAGGGCTTCGTCCTGAAGCGTTCGGGGGGTCACCGCATCCTGGGCCTGAACTGCTTCGGCCATCACCAGCTCTGCTTCCGCTGGTCGCGACGCTGGCTGGTTTTGAAGGACTCCTTCCTGATGTACATGAGCCCGGACGCCGAGGTGATCTCCTTCGTGCTGCTCTTCGACCCCGAGTTGGAGGTACTGGTGGGTCGGTGCTACACTGACACGGAGCACGGCGTCTGCATCAAGAACTACGCCCGGTAAGATGGGCAGGGGAGGTGTGTTTACACTATGCTTTTGTTCATGATTTCCTGTCTTCCTGTTAACGATCATTTCCTGTATGACCCCCGCCTACCACCCCCCCCAGAACCCTGGTCATTAAGTGCAGCAGCTACCGTCAAGCACAGTGGTGGAGTCACGAGATCCGCCAGCTGTCCGAACCTTGCGACTTCCTGCAGGTGCAGCGTTTTGGGGGCTTTGCCCCCTCCCGTGAGGACACCCTCACTAAGTGGTGAGTGGGGCGGGAGAGGCTGGTGGGTGGAGTTAGGAATCTAGAAGCATTCAACAGGACCATAGTTTTCTGTGAAATAGAAACTGACTGTCAATAGAAACACACAGTCTGTTAACTGACAGAATTAATTGGTGATTCCTTTTTCCATATTCCATAGAGCAGACACTTTGGATTTGTGATTTTGTATCATTTTGAATAGTAAAACAATTGATAAAAGGCATGGAGCAGATTTTCTGGACTCCATAGAAGGGACTACGCTTCTCCTCACGCTGGTGAACAGGGCGGGTCCTGGCCGCCAAATCCGGTCAGCCGTTGGTGGGCCGGACGGCCTTTAGTGAGCCGGTCAGCCGTTGGTGGGCCGGACGGCCTTTAGTGAGCCGGTCAGCCGCTGGTGAGCCGGACGGCCATTTGTAACCTGGCTCCTTGGCACCTGCAGGTATGTGAATGGCTCTGGCTACTTTTCGGACCTGGCTGACGCGCTGGAGCAGGCCAAGCAGGAGATCTTCATCACTGACTGGTGGTGAGTCGGAGCGTGTGAGCCGCATGCTGCCGCTGCTGGACTGATCGCGGGCGCTGACTGACACATGCGGACTGACACATGCGGACTGACACATGCGGACTGACACATGCGGACTGACACATGCGGACTGACACATGCGGACTGACACGGCCTGCAGGTTCTGCTTTTCATCTAAGGGAGGACCCAGCTCGCATAAAGCTCTGTAATTGTTCTTCTCTTTCTCTGCATGTTTCCTTGTCCCCAGGCTGAGCCCTGAAGTTCACTTAAAGCGACCAGCTACGGACAACTACTGGCGTCTCGACTGCATCCTGAAGCGGAAGGCGGTGAGGCCCCAGACTCTTATCAGTGAACCCCTCCATTCATTTTTACCCACCCTTTCTCTGTGCCCCACAGCCTTCTTTTAATACTCTAAGGCTGTTTCCCCATCCCCATCTCTCTGGCGCCCCCTGCAGGAGCAAGGTGTGAAGGTGTGCGTGTTGCTGTACAAGGAGGTGGAGCTGGCGCTGGGCATCAACAGCGACTACAGCAAGAGATCCCTGATGAACATGCACCCCAACATCAAGGTGGGACGGGCGCCCAGAATGCACTGCTTCATTATGCAAATTTACTCGACTGGGCTATGCTAAGGACTTCATGCCCCTCAGTGAATTGCTCTCCGCTTCAGCCCTTCAGAGCTGTGACAGGAGGCCATTGTGCTAATTTGGGGTTAATTCTCCATTCGCTTTGGGTATTTTGGAGTCCAACATGGCTGGGGAACACCCTAACCCATACCTGACCTCCAGCACTCAGTGCGCACGGACATGGTTGTTTTTAATCCCTTCAAATTGAAATTGACATTGATATTTTTATCACGGCTCTCCTCATCACCTCGATTATGTGTCTCCTTAGTCTCTTCCTGTCCTTCATCGCTCTCTCCCCCTCCTCCCCACCACCCAGGTCATGCGACATCCCGATCATGTTTCTGTGATTGTCTTCCTCTGGGCCCACCACGAGAAGGTAGTAATCATTGACCAGTCAGTGGCATTCGTCGGCGGAATTGACCTGGCCTTCGGGAGGTGGGACGACAGCCACTATAGGCTGACAGACTTGTCAGTCACAGAGACGCCAAATCACATTTCAGGGTCAGAGGTGAGGCAGATTTTCTGCTGTCATGCTGTGATGGGTCTCTTTATATGGCTGGTCTACCAGCACCGCAAAGCATCTGGGTAGACGATTGTCCCATGATTGTGTCGATGCAAATTGATGGGTTTTACAGACTTGCTGGTACCAGTTCCATCGTGCCCTCTTGGTCCTGCCCCTGCCAGGCTTGCGACACAGTGGGCGGCGATCCAGACGGGTTGGTCTCCCAGCCTCTGACTGCCAGGTCCGAGCCAGAACCGGCTCCGACTGAGTCGGAGGACCTGTCGCAAAATAGCCAGCTGTGGCTGGGGAAGGACTATAGCAATTTCATCAACAAAGACTGGGTGCAACTGGACCGCCCCTTTGAAGGTGTGTGTGTGTGTGTGTGTGTGTGTACATGACTGGAAACCAGCAAACTGTACAGCAAAGCCGTCTTCTTTAAATTTGACTTAACTAAATGTTTGATCGGATTAATGACTATTAATCGATTTAATTGTGGTTGTTTCCTGAGGAAAAATTGTCAGGTTTAAGATCTGTATCAGAGGCAAATAAGGTTTAAAACAAATGAGTAATCTGTTTACACATTATTTTACGTAATGTTATTTATTATTATTATTTTCTTTCCATGGGCTGTTTTTTTATCCTGTTTCAACTCCCTTACAAACATATTTTGGTAAAAGTAGAAATTATAGAAAATGTTTTATTTGGGGGAGTTTCCTTCCCTGCTGTGAGCACTTCTTGTATTGGGAATCCCCGCCCCCAGATAATATCGACCGCTCCCAAGTGCCCCGCATGCCCTGGCGTGACTTCGCTGCCGCCCTGCACGGAAAGGCTGCCCGGGACGTGGCACGCCACTTCATCCAGCGCTGGAACTTCACCAAGGTCTGAGGTCGTGGCCCCAGTGGTTTCCTTGGTGTCCCATGTCTGTCCACCCCCCACCCCCCCCCAATAACTGTCAGTCTCCTCCTCCTGGCAGATTTTCAAGAGCAAATACAAGGATGACTTCTATCCGTGTCTGCTACCCAAATCCCACAGCACGGCGGACGAGCTGCCGTACAGCGTGCCAGGCTGCGGGAGGGCGTCTGTGCAGGTACCACTGACAACACAGACACCCTCACAGATACCTTCACAGACATACATGACAGTCACAGACATCATAGATACAGACATACATGACAGTCAGACATCGCAGATACAGGCATGCCCTCACAGACACAGATGCAGACAGACACCTTCACAGAGACAGACATTCAGGGCAGTCACAGACATCATACAGATAGATACAGACATGCCCTCACAGATGCCCTCACAGACACAGATGCAGACGGACACCCTCACAGACACATAAGAACATAAGAACTTTACAAACGAGAGGAGGCCATTCAGCCCATCAAGCTTGTTTGGGGAGAACTTAACTAATAGCTCAGAGTTGTTAAA
>JAUMHC010000067.1:3789680-3805236 GCA_032359785.1 Heteromormyrus szaboi
TATTCTAGGTGGGGTCTTACCAAGGAATTATATAAATGTAACATCACCTCCCTTGACTTAAACTCCACACACCTAGATATAACCCAACATTCTATTGGCCTTTTTTATTGCTTCCCCATTCACATGATCTATGGCCGATCCGTCTGATTAGGTATGGATCAGTGCAGATACTGATCTCGAACATCGGATTGGTGCACCTCTATTGCTTTCCAACACTGCCCCACACACACAGATATATATATATATACACACACACACACACACACACACACACACACACATGCTCTGATTAGAATGATTACAGTAAGGCCCTAAGTGCTTTGGTCTGCAAGATGACCCTGTTCGCAGTGTTAGTGCTTGAGGCCAGATGCAGACTGCTGTACTGATCCAGGTCACCACACATTCGGCTCACTTGGAGAGACTGGCTCTCACTGAGCTTGCCCACCATGACAGTTTGATCATTCTCACTCCTGGTCCCTTAATGGCTGCACCGCCTTGTGGCCCCTCTGCCCGCCCTGCCAGGTTCTCCGCTCCGTGGACCGCTGGTCGGCCGGCACGTGCGAGAGCTCCATTCACAACGCCTACCTGCACCTGATCGAGACCAGTGAGCACTACATCTACATCGAGGTGAGCATTGGTTGTGTGAAGACAGCCTTCATTTTAGGGTAGGGTTTCCCAATCCAATCTGTGGAAACCCCAGACGGTCCACATTTTTGCTCTCCCCCAACACGCCTGTATCAGGTATTCTGTGCTCCTGATTGGCCTGGAGCTCAGAGGGGACGATAACAGGGACCTTCTGGGGGTCCCCCTGGACTGGGTTGACAGACTGTTCTATGGTGACCACAGCTTTGGGTTTCAATCTTTTGTAACCCATGAGGACACGGGCTGGAAGATAAATGGCATCTTGATGCGATATTTATGTTCAGTTTATTCTTGAAGCTTCCCCCCCCCCCCCCCCCCCCCCCCCATTCTGCCTGTAGAATCAATTCTTCATCAGCGGTGCGGATGGGAAGAATGTGCACAATGGTATCGGGGACGCCATCGTGAAACGCATCCTGCGAGCCCACAGGTCCGTCTGCCTGGTCACCCACCCACCTGCAGAGGGTGCTCTTCTGTGCCGTCCGCTCTGAGTTTATCAGCACAGCTGGAGCAGCGGGTTCGAATCTTGAGTTTGAGCTCTTGGCTGTGAGGATATTTTCCCTGGATGTGCCTTTTGGGTCTGTCTGTCGGTCGGTCTGTCTGTGTCTTACTCTTTGTGATGGTATCATAGATTACGAACTTAGTGTTGAACGTTCGCCGTTTTCATATCTTCCTTGCATCTGTTATATCCTGTGTCTGACGTGATTCTTATGTCACATGTGACACATGTGACCTTTTTTGTGGCCCCCCCAGGTCTCTCTGCTTATTCCCTCTCTCTCCCCACCCAGTGAACAGAAAACATACCGGGTCTATGTGCTGGTCCCTCTGCTGCCTGGATTTGAAGGGGACATCAGTGTTGGGGGTGGCAATGCCATCCAGGCCATCCTGCATTTCACGTACAGGTCAGCGGCCCTCTATAAAACAAGCACAGAGACTGACAGACACCATCCAGGCCGTAACACATTTCCTGCCTGGTTTATTGGTTTACTGCGATCTTGTCTGCTGACAGTTTTCTGTGTCTCTGTGATATAGGACCATGTGTCGGGGGGAATTCTCCATCCTGGCCAGATTAAAGGAACATAGTAAGTCACAACTTCAGCTCTGACACCCCCCCCATCTTAATTCCCTCTTTTTGGTTGTGTTTTTAACAAGTTTTTACATTTTTCCCAACAAACAGTGCCGTGTGTGTGTGTGTGTGTGTGTGTGTGTGTGTGTGTGTGTGACAGACAGACAGACAGACAGACAGACAGACAGACAGACAGACAGACAGACACATTATTTATCCTATTTTGATGAATACCAGAAACACTCCCCCAGTGTGTTCAGTGACTGAACGCTGCTCCCCTCCCAGTGCAGGACCAGTGGAACCAGTACATTTCGCTCTGTGGTCTGCGCACGCACTCCCAACTCTCCGGGTCACTGATCACCGAGCTCATCTACGTGCACAGCAAGACGCTGATCGCCGACGACCGCTGCTACATCATCGGTGAGCGAAGCCCCCCTCCCCGGTGATTGTGGCATCACCAGGCAGTATGACAAAAAGCTGCCACGATTATTAAATATCACATGACACTGTAACTATGGTGATAGCACTCAGTAAATAATGCCAGATTTTACAATGTAAACAACCATGACGAGTGACTAAGTGATAAACACTAGATGACCTGCTCCTTATATTAGTGATGTCAATATTATTATTATTATTATTATTATTATTATTATTATTATTATTATTATATGTCTGGCAAAGCCCATTTAAAATGTGCATAGTTGTCTCGGACGCATTTCATCACCTTTCACTGTGTGGGACTCATGCCGCGCCCAGCGTGGGCTCCAGCTGTTCCGTTGGGCACCTTTACTATCTCCGCGCTGAATTATGATCCTGTAATTAAGCTAAAACGCTCACAGACACACTTGGTTAGATTGTTAGGGCTCTCCTCCTGTTTATCTCCCACTTCCTGCTCCCTCTCTCCGTACTTCCCCATTTCCTGTCCTCTTTTGTCGTAATTTTGGGTGCGTTCCTGCCCCCCCCCCCCCCCCCCCCAACGGCTCCGCCAACATCAACGACCGCAGCATGCTGGGAAGCCGGGACAGCGAGGTGGCAGTGCTGGTGGAGGACAGGGAGCGGGTGCCGTCACGCATGGGGGGGGGCGATTACGAGGCGGGGCCCCTAACCCTGGCCCTGCGCATGGAGTGCTTCAGGTCAGAGGTCGTGCACAAGGGATAGGAGGAACCTCACCATCTCCACCAGCATCGCGATATTCATGCCCTCCCGCGGCACCTGCCTGCTCGTTTCCCCCAGGGTCCTCCTAGGGGCTGACGCCGACCCCAGCATCGACATCCAGGATCCGATCAGTGAGGATTTCTTCCAGGAGGTGTGGAACAAGATGGCCGCATCGAACGCCAGTATTTATGAGACGGTGAGTTAGAAAAACTATCACTAAGGCACAATCATGGACAGTGTGAGGGAGAGACAGACAGAGAGACAGAGGGACTGAGAGAGAGGCTGAGACGGACAGACAGACAGGTTAAAAGCAGCTGACGGAGAAAGACAAATGGAGAGAGGCTGAGAGACAGAGAAGCTGACCAATGGGGAGAATGGTTGACAGACGGCGAGAGAGACAGACACATACAGAGAGACACACCCTGTGAGTAATACACCGCAATTCAGACACAGTCCCAAGCTCTACTTTAACCTCTATACTTCCCTCCACTACCCCCCGCTCAGGTGTTCCGCTGCCTCCCCTCCGACTCCGTCACCAGCCTGCGCGTCCTGCGGGAGCTGAACCCGGCGGAGCGGCTGTGCGACACAGACCCCGAGGAGGCACGGGAGAAGCTCGGAGCCGTGCGCGGCCTGCTGGTGCACTATCCTCTCCACTTCCTGTGCGAGGAGAACCTGCTTCCGCCGCTCAGCAGCAAGGAGCGCATCGTGCCCATGGAGGTGTGGACGTAGCGGGGAGGCTAATCCCAGGGCCAGCCAGCCCACAAGCCACTGGGCTGCAAAGGTTAAAGACCCACTGACTGTAAAAAGACACTTCATTTCTATAGTTGCCATACTTGCACACATTCCTTATCATGGGGGTTGAAAAGCCCCCCATTAATTCCCAGCCCTCTCAGAGCTTCTGTTTCTAGGAGTTTCCAGGGCAAGACACCATGTTCTGGGTGCAGATAGTGCTCCGGTCCACACGCGCCATTGCGGTTGACCGCGTTGCAGCCCAGAATGCACTGCACTCCACACCCCGCTGGTTTGGAGCTAAAACAGGAGCCGTGACACTAATGAGGGCAGTGAAGCCAGGGATGGGCAACATGGCAGTTTTTCTGCCTCCCCTGCAGCTCATCTTCAGCTGAGGTGTAACTGAAAGCAATGGGGGTGGGGGGGAGGGGGGTGCATTTAACGTGCTTTTACCATCTCTGCGGTGTGGGAGAGGACGTGCACCATTGCTCTCCCTCCATCCTGCTGTGTGAACATCCGCGGTTGTTATGGTGACGGACGTAAAAAGCAGATCGGGGTGTGGGGAAAAAATGGGGGGACAAGATGCCCAGGGTCACGGGCAGGAGGGTCAGCCTTAGGGACAGCGAGAAGGGGACGGCGACACGAAGGGTTAAAAGGGCACGAGGGACCAAGGGGACTTCTACGAAGAAATCGCCATGCCTGCCGCTGCTGTTACCTTGGCAACCAAGTGAGTTATTATGTAACGCTCCTGTTGACTGCTCAGAATCCTCCATTATGTGTATGTTTGGGGGGGGGTGTTATGTATGTAGTGTCAACCTGTCTCGCAATAACGTCACTGCCTCCAAGTCCTAACGCGCTACCTTATTTGTCGACTTACACGACATTCTCAGATGAAGCTACCTACACGTCCTCTGAATCCTTACAGCCAGCAATTCCCAGCTCACTTAATTCGGGTCAAGGACCGTGCCCGCGTGTACCAAAACACCGGTATTAGTTCCTTCGTTCCTCGTTCACGAGTCCGATTCCTTAACTACTTTACTATAAACTGCCGGTAACGGCGATGGCGAAAAGCAAATAACTTAAATTTGAACTGAAGTTCCTACTGTGGATATTTGTAACATGAGCTGGGATGCTGTAAGTGGTGGTTATACCACGCCTGGGTAATATAATAGTCAGGAAACGCCAAGACTAAAATATTATGCATACAAGTATCCGTCGACTTAAGTCCTGTCGAATAACGTCCGATTGTATTTACCCGAGGTCTACAGTAAGTAATCAGCACTGATCGAGAGACGTTTGAAAGCGGACGTAGTAGGACAGAAGCGGGTGTATCGCTTTTACATTATAAAGTGTCGTGCTTTTATATGTACATTATTTCCTGTAGAGTACTGTGTATATATTACAGTACTGAACTTAATGTCTTGCCTCTCCCCTATGCCAGCTACTCTCAACCCATGGGTCGCGTTCTGAAAGGGTTGTGAGGCGGAGTTGGAAATGTAAGCGTTTTAAAACCAGCAAGCTCCTATGCTGATCCACGATCAGATTTCCCACCCCCAAACCTAGAATTAACCTATATAAACGGGTCTTGGGTCTGCAAATGCTTAGCGCAAAACTACTGAACATTTAACCAATCCGAGAAGCCAAACCGCAGATGCTTAATTTAATATTCACTGCCACATCCAATCAAATTTGTGCGATAGGCATTGATTGGCGTAAATTACAGATCGCGCTGCGTGTTTGATCATAATGTTAATTTAAACCTATACTTAAAGGTTCGCAACTGAGCTGGCATGGTAAAGATTTGGTCGCGGTTCAGAAAGGTTGAAGAGCACTGCCGTATAAGTATCGAGATACACCCAAATTGACGTGCGGTGGTCCCAGTTCCAAATGCGGACCATAATCGACAGATACCTGTTCAATTAATTACAGCACTTCATCAAATGTCACGATATTTATCAAATTTTAATAAAACATTTAATACTTGTAAAGGTTTTATACCGACATAAAATATAACTTTTTAATCGTTTTTACTCATGTTTATATTATTTGTATGTTACCGAATTAACGTTTCTGCATACTAAATGTTCTTTATGAATTTGCTTATTTGACATACTAGGCCTATCATACAACCAGACATGCTATCAAATACCAGGCTTTTCATTGTATTTTCACACGTCCTTTGTAAATCGGTCCTTTGTTGCACAAAATTAAAAATTGATATTTTAATCTATGGTTCTAATTTCTTGTAACGAATAAACTTACATTTCCACTTGTGTGTATTTGTGTATTTTTATTATATGCCTCATTATTTTTTCCTTCCCCAAAAAAATAAAAATCCTCCTTTGCGTTTGTTGTGTAGTAATTGTGCGTAGATAGCAGTTGACGAGCGCACAATTAAGTTCGCCAAAGGTGGAGACGCTCGGCATGTAGTTTGTCCCTCCAGAATACCCGTAGACATTTTAGGCTCCAGGAAGATCGAATAGAAAGACTGAAAAGATAAATAAAAGTGTGCGGTTTGAGTCTGCAGATAGGTGGGGACGTTATACCATGATATTCCCTTTCCTCCATATTATCTAACTAGATGACTGCAAAAGGGATTTTGCCACCGCTCTAAAAATCATAAAGTGCTGCGTTGGTCTTTCCTTTACTTCTTTTTTGGACATTTTAATGTATACAAATCGGTCTTTTTCTTGTTTCCTGCACAGTTGTGTTTCACCCCCCCCGGACGAAATAGACTGGGGGCGGTGCGCACGGTGACGCTGTCAACTCGGGGGATTAAAGTTTGTTTTCGCTGGAGAAGAAGGAGGGGGGGGGAGACATCGAGAAAAAAAAAAAACCTTGATGCGCCACCCCGGCAGCTCAGCACCGAGCTGGGAACAGCCGCTCTCCGAGACGGGCTTTTGGGCTTGACCTGGACGGACAAGAGTCGCCTTCCAGCTTGTCTGCTTGGTCGGACACCGGGGCGAAAGTATGCGGATGTCAGTCGCTGCTGCGCGCACGCATGTTTGCCCAGCCCTCGGTGCCGGTGTGGCGCATCCGTGACCGTCGGCGATTGGGGATCTTAGTGGCCGATCCGCCCAGTGATCCGTGCCTGCCGGGCTGGGGTGTGAGCCGGGCAGCGTTTCCGACATGTCCAGCGCTGCGCCCGGCTGCGCGTTTCTCCGGCTGCCTCTGACCGGCGCCGCCGTGAGCGTCTGAGCACAGCCGGGGTTGCTGCGCTTCTGCGGACCGTTCGCTGGGCTTTAGTTACAAAGTACAGCTCATCCGATACTTAACTATACTTTAATGAACTAGTTAACATACGAGTGATTGCGGAGCTCAGCCAAGTGGATCAAATATACTGCATGTCCGAAAAAACGCCACTGGAAACGTTTCAGATTTTACGGATTTTATCGGACTAAATTAGATAACGTTAAGGCGAAAACCAGCTCCCGTGAGATTTATATAACACTACATCACTGCAAAATTCCTCTTGAAGTTTGGACAAAATGTCTGAAAACGCTCCTACGCGCAGCCTGGATGACATAGACCTGGGTGCTTTGCGGGTAAGTGCATAATATGTGATGTACAAAATTTTTACCCATCTTCGGTATCTCGACTATTAGAGGTGACACTACTGTACTTTTGTTTATCTGGGTGCCTGTAATAACATGATCTTGCAGGTTGTTCATGCAGAGGTCCATCAGCGTTGCACTAAACTCCACGTATCAGCCAAAACACGGCATATTTGCATTTACAGGCATTTTTGCTGAAAAGATTGTGTTCCTCGAAGAAGACAGTTTACAAGATCGCTTTGATACGTTTGTTCCATCATTTTGGCTTTGGTGTGACGCGGTTGAGATTTGTTTACATAGCTTTCAGGTTGATTGCGCGAAATATCTGGGCTGTTTGGGGTTGACGAATTTAATATACGCTCAGAAATACGTAATCCCATTGCCAGGCTCATTTGCTAGCTTTAGCTAGGTACCGATCAGTAGAACCGGGAGTTTACAGGGTGACAGGCGCTTCGGGCCAGATGGGGACGGCACATTCCGCAGCCTTTACGAGCCCCGGTGCCTGGATGTTAGCGGGGTCCCGCCGGGAAATGCCCGGCCTCCAGCGCACTTTAAGTGCGCAAACA
Organism: Heteromormyrus szaboi; assembly: GCA_032359785.1. Taxonomy (NCBI): domain Eukaryota; kingdom Metazoa; phylum Chordata; class Actinopteri; order Osteoglossiformes; family Mormyridae; genus Heteromormyrus; species Heteromormyrus szaboi. Next base: position 3,797,393 of record JAUMHC010000067.1, read on the forward strand.
CGCCCAGGCCTCCCTCACCGCATCCATCTCGCCGGAGAGCCGCAGTTCGGCGGCAGCTGGGAACCAGGCTCATGTTCAGCATTATTAAAAACAGGCTGGAGTGGAAGGCTGTGCTGTCATGTGGATGGAGGGACGCGCCAGCAAACGGCGCTCCGCTCCATTTTGAAAGACAAGACAGGTGTCCGCTGAGACTTATCTCCAGTCTGGATTATCCCCTGTCTCCTTTTAGCCTCCTTGATCCAATAACTCATTTTCTTTAGTATTGTATCTTGATGACTCCCACAAACCTGGTCATTTAATAGGCTTTCATTGACACTAGTTGACTAAAAAAAAATCAGTCGCCAATTTGCATAAGTAAATAGTAAGTCAGTTTTTGTAGTAGGCTACATTACTTCTACTATTTGATATAAACGGGCGCTAATGTACTCAAATGAAGGGGTTTTAATAGTCGATACACGGTTTTGTCTTATTAGGAATTGAATAAGCGCGAGTTTTTTTTTTTCTTGTTAACCATAGTTATACTTACCATCGCCGTGGCCCTATTTATGAAGCTTTTGTATTTCACTAATGAGTGGGTAACTTTCCTTCTGCTGCAGCAGCATTATTCTACTATAACCACGTGTCATTGCCCGCAAGCGGGCAGCGGAAATGTGGCTGAGCATATATAGCAGGTTAGAGGTTTATAATGACACAGATCTCTGTAGCTTATGCTGCTTTTAACACTTAATCCGCTACCTGCGTGTCACCCGCAGGCCGCTCGGAAGATGCGTTTTATATAAAATACTAACAATATGTCCGGTGATAATTTACCCAAGTGCCCGTGAAAGTCTCTGAATCGTTCATAACGATTTTATCAGCCTGTCAAACAAAACGCGCTACTCATCACAAATACATACATGCGCATCTTATTAGAATTTTACGTAAATTATGATAAATTGACTGCTGCTTTAAGTTGATTTTTTTTAAAGTAGCCTACTCAATTTCTCAGCAGGCTAGTTGATCGTGATCGTAGGCCTAGCTGATTAGTTTTTACAGTGCCTTAAAAGGGTGTTCAGGTAATAATGTTACCAATGTAAAAGGTGGAAATAGTGTTCCATTAACATTACAGTACGAACGTCATTTACCAGTTTTTGGAAAAATCGGTACGTGCCGTTAAAGTTCTGGGAACGTTCCCTGTTAGCTGGGTAACCATTCTGCCGTTGACTGCATTAAATCGGACGCAGTCTTTTTAGATTGCCTAGGTGACACTCACGATTTCTGATTCCCGGGCAATAAATCTTACAGCAAATCTATATAATTTAATTATAAACCTAAAATTAGCTACATCAAAGCATTACTTTGCAAGCCCTACAGACTATTTACAAGGTAATAAAACTCTTACATACATGTAAATGCGTGTGTAGACTTGTCTCGAATTGAAAATCTCACGCCAACCAGCTGACCAAAGTTGGCAGCCCTGGATTGATTGTCATTTCGATCTATTGTTATATATATAACAATATATAATTATCAGATCAGATATTTCTCTTGTGCCCTCGGCTGGTGCGGCGTTTTGTTCAGCCGCTGGTGGGACGGAGCCGGACGCTCCACGTTTCGTTGTACCGAGCCTCCGCTTTCAGGCTCCGGCGGTGTGTATCTGCTGCCCTGGTCCAACCCCTTGCGCTCTGCGGGTCACGCATGTCGAGGACAGATCCGCCAACGAGCAGAATAACCGCGATGAAAACGGCGCGCTTCATTAGTGATCCCTCAAGCCCATTAGTCAAGGTCTTATTTGTGGAGCTCAGGATTACATCGGCACGCTGGGTGGCTTTCATACGGAAGAATGAGCTGCCAACCTCCATCTATCATCCCACTTTTCATCCATCCTCATGTCCTGCTCAGGGTCACGGGGATCTTTCAACATGCTAGCATTTATTGTCCATAAATCCACGTATGGGCATCATCACAGGTGGGTGGAGAACTGGTTGGTAAACTATCACCTGGAGACGTGTAATAACTTTAATCCATGTACTAATTTTGAAGTAATGTTTTTACTAATGATTATGAATAAGCGCCATCCAATATTTTCATTCTTTAAGAGTATTTTATTTTGTAGCGCCTTTATTATCTTATGTTTCATGTTTTCCGAACCATTGTTTTTATTACTGCAGTTGTAGAGAAAACATCTCAGAAGGTTTTTCGCAACATGACCTGTTAGTGCGGACTGGTTGGTTTCATGACCTGGAGCTTTTTTCTGAAAGTTCTGCTGTTGCCTTCAGAGAAGCTCGTCGCACCTGTTGTTGAGGTGTAGACGCGACCCAGCCCCCATCCAACGAGCCAATCCGAAGGCGCTATGCTGATTCGTGGCGAATCCAGATGTGTGTGCTGCCTTCATTGGCTGAGCTTGACGCAGCTGTACTGAATGATCTTTGCTTTAGAGGATCTGTTACCTGCTGTTATCAGAAGCTCAGGTTTGGTTTTTAAGAAAACTGATGGAAAACTTCATATCTGTGCAACATCTGGAAAAGAGTCTCACTCTATGAAAAATGGTGTTGCCGTTGACGATGTTTATGATGCGTTGGCCCTGTCTCCATTGAGACATGAAAGCCTCCAGCTGTGCTGTTTGGTGTAAATGCCGCTCTTGTTTGGCACCATGTTTGGTAGCAGAGCTTCTGTTTACCCAGACTGACTCGTGCATATCTCACAAGCCTCTTTGTCTTGCCCCACCCCCCCCTTCCATTCTGGTGCGAAAGCCGCAGAATTTCTACATATCTGGACGGCTTTCGGTCAGTAATGGGAACTTCGCTGTTTACGTACCTGTGAACCCGGCCGTTTCGCAAACTCAGTCATGAATCAGGGTTTGGGTGGACCGGCTGTTTGGCAGGGAGCCAATGAGTCATTATGGCTGATATGTTTGGTGGGGGCAGAGGGCATTAGTTTCAGAGGTACCTCAGTGGCGGTCACCCCCCCCCCCCCCAACCCCAGACGCCCTTCATCACCTGGTCAATAGGGGGCAATTGGATGCTTTTTTTTTTTTTTTTGGAGAATGCTGGTCACTAAGATTTTACTTTCATTTTATCTCTAGATGTAGACGTCAGCTGATTTCAGCTTATTGCACCAACAGGAATTTCAACACACCTGCCTCGCTGTAGATAAGGAAGAGAAATGGCATTGGGGGTGTTTAGCAGTGTGTTTGCTAAGTTCATGCGCCGTCCCCAGTTCGGGTGGTAGGTCCCAGATGTAACCGCGAGCTCTTCGTCGGCCTTTATGTCATGATAAAACTCTCTGCTTGCCGCACACGGGTGGGGAACCAGAGGTACGTGCAGCCTGGCTGTTTATACCCAGTGGCACCAGTCGGATTTCTTCTGCATGCTTAATTTGGGCCGCCTGGGTGCTAATTAAGAGCCGCATGCTTTTGAAAATGGGGCCTGGAGACCACTGTGGCCAAAGTCCTCGGGGCTGCGGACCCTTGAAGTGGCATCTGTGCGTACGAGTGCTTGTGAACATCGACAGGCCGCTGACCTGGTCTCCAGCCTCGCTGATGTTGCTGCAGAGCTGAGCCAGTCCTCGGTCCTCTTCAGGCAAACCATTTTTTTTCTTCTTTTTTTTCTTTTTTTTTTGTAGTCTCCATTTTGAGAGGCAGGCGGGCGTGTGGGCAGTGAGCTGGGAGAGCGATGATTCACATCGGCTCATTGTCTGATAGCCGTTCTGCGCGGCGCCCACTGCCTCACGCACACGGGCATGAGCATACACACACACGCACACACAGACGCACATGCTGGTGTGAGCGCTGAAGAAGGGTATTAATGTGACCCTAGAGGGCCACCGTAGGGTGGATTTTTGACTATGAGGCTTTTAAGAACCTGGCAGCTAGATATCGACACACCTACAAGCTGAAACGTTCCATTAAATAAATATCTTTATTCTGGCGTGGTCTCTGCTGTTACCTCATTGCCTCTTGATGTTGGATGCGAAGTTAAATGCTGTTCAGTCCCTGGGTTTAAAGGGGTCTGCATGTCAGGTGGTGTAATTCTGTGTTCCCCCTTGTTCTTAGTTTTGGGGCTTTGTCACGACAGCGAGTGTGTCGATCTCATGAAGGTATTTAATTTGCTGCCAGTCCAGCGTGCTGGGTCGATCAGCCATCATTCCTTCAGTCCAGGCACGAGGGGTTATTTATTTATTTATTCATTCTTGGGGCTGGTTCTGTCAGGTTCTGGATGGGCTGTCTTGGTGTGACTTTGACTCTGATTGGTGTGGGAGGATCCCCAGGATTTTGGGGTGGTGGAGTGGCTCTGCAGTGTTTTACGTTGCACCTTTCTGTCTGCAACTGGCTCTGGCTTTTTCCAGTTTCACCCAGTCTCTGGCAACTCCTCACTCCGGAGTCTTTATGTCCCATAGCCCTACAGAGGCCAAGGGCACAGTCTCCTTAATAACATTCACTAGACGTGCATCTTATTTGAGGAGCCTGCCTTTTTTGTTCCCCGTAGATCCATTTTTTTGTCACTGCACCTGTTGCATGCTTGGAAGGTGGAGTTAGTCAGTGTTTCCTAACCTGGTCCTCGCCCCAGCTGAGAAGGAGTGAAAACGGCACCCTTCTGGCGGTTCCCGAGGACTAGGTTGAGAAACACCACGTCACACGTGCTGGCGTCAGTTCCCACTGTCGCCTCCAGGTGGCGGCGCTAACTACTTCGTTAATAGTTTCCTCATGAAGACTGCAGCATCGCTAGAGAGAGATTGTGCATCTGCAGCAGTGTGAAATGATACTGTTGTGTGTCGTTGCTTTAATGTTGCCCAATGCGTTTGGGGTTTGTTTGCATGTCATGCATATTTCTTATGGGGTTTGAAGGAAAAGTAACTATTGAAACCCCCCCCTATCTTTAATATTTAGACAGCTGGGCATGCATTCAGCAATCAGAACAAAACGTGAATAAAAATAGAAATCTGGTTTGCAGAACGATCATTTTGAAATACGTTTGAAATCGTAAATCATGCCCCACCCCACCCCCCCCCAACGGCGATCTTGATCTGCTTTTCTAATCTCCTCTGATGGCAGTTTAGCGTAGCTCCCCGCTCCGCGTGGCCACAGCCCCTGCCAATGCGATGTAATCAATGTAAGTGCTGGAGTTTTTTTTTTTTTTTTTTTCTTTCTGTGGAGGTTGCCGTATTTAATTTTGGCCCCTTATCAATCCCCCGTTCTCTCTTTCGCTCTGTCAAAATGATGGATTGCTTTTGGATTTCATACTAACCGGGACTAGCGAAATCTGGTAAATGATATGTGCAAAGTACCTGATTCAGCTAAACCTAAAATGCCCCCCCTCCGAGTTGGCTAAACACACACACACACACACCCAGTCATTGTGTGTGACAGTCTCCCAGTGTCTGTCAATATCATACGTGGATTTACTAAACAAACCTATGAAAGATTATCCTAAACAGATCCCTAAAACTGCTTATTCTTAGGCTTTGACATAAACTTCTTCATAAACTACTTTTGTTTCGCCTGGTTCGACGTTCTTCAGTGTCTGCCAGCCGACCACAGTGTGTCGCCCGTCATTCTAACCACGTTCCTTTCTGTCCACCAGGATCCGGCCGGGATCTTCGAGCTGGTGGAGGTGGTGGGCAATGGGACCTATGGCCAGGTGTACAAGGTGAGGTGGGGGGGGGGGGGCTTGTAGGAGTATCAGTTATTCTCCACCCACGTTTCATTCAGGTCTGTGCTGTTATATCAGTGGGGGTGATGGATCACTTTTTTTTGTCCGGGTTTTTGATCATGGGACCCCACTTAAAAAGTCACTTTGAGGGAACCGCTGCTTCTCGTCTAAATGTTTAAAATCTAAATAAATAGATAATGAGTAGAGTCACAATATTGTAGTGACTAATTAAGGAATGTGTTTATTTAATATTCAGTGTAGTGATTGTTCGTGGCCAGCAGGGGGCCTTGGGCTTGCTCTGGGTTATGGCTGCCATTTTTAAAAGTGGGTGTCATACACAGTCAGCGTCCCAGACTGGAAGCTGTTACTGGAGATGGTGGGCAGCCCCCCGGCTCCCCCCCTGCTGTTCCTCTGCTCACTGCCGCCCCCCCTCCTGGTTGCCGGCAGGGTCGGCACGTGAAGACCGGCCAGTTGGCCGCCATCAAGGTGATGGACGTGACTGAGGAAGAGGAGGAGGAGATCAAGGCGGAGATCAACATGCTGAAGAAGTACAGTCACCACCGCAACATCGCAACCTACTACGGCGCCTTCGTCAAGAAGAGCCCCCCCGGCCACGACGACCAGCTCTGGGTCCGTGCCGCCCGCCCGTCTGGGACGCCCCTCTGTCTCAAACTTTTCCTCCTCATCCCGAATATTGTTATTACTTACTCCATTATTTTGCGGAAGCCCTTATCTTCCTCTCGCAGTCTCAGTACGGACGTCCGTGGGAGGCTGCAGCTTGTCACATTGACCTCGGGACACTTTTAGTCAGGCAAAAATGTTGACAGAACAATTACAGTGCTGACCTCTGTAATCACAAAAAAAAAACTCTAAATTTCTTACAAAAGGTCATAGACATACTCTGCTTAAACTACTTCAGACTCCCGTGTGGAGGTCGATCCGAGCTTTGGCTCTTACCCCCGTTCTGTCTCTCTCCTGCCCTGTAACTGCTACTCCTTTCGCCCTCCCTGCGCCAGCTGGTGATGGAGTTCTGTGGGGCCGGCTCAGTCACGGATCTGGTGAAGAACACCAAGGGGAACTCTCTGAAGGAGGACTGGATCGCCTACATCTGCAGGGAGATCCTCAGGGTGACTGTCCTTGCTGGTTTGAGTCATTCGGGCCTGTTTCAGGCTCTGGTAAAGAAGGGGCCTGTTGAAATGTGTGGGACGTGTTGCTGATCATTGCAGGGGTAGAATGAAATTCTATAATGTCTTGACGTATGATCAGTCCTCTCTGCCTGGAGCAGATTCCGCCCGGCTGACCCCTTTTAACCTGACAAATCACTACAGTCATTGTCAGGTTGGCTTCAATACTTCAGGCAACTGTAGTGCTGAGAGAGGGGGCGTGTGCCTGTGATCGGAAGGTCGCCGGTTCAAATCCCAGAGTTGCCAGTGTGATTGGGCTCTTCACCCCCGATCGCTCTGGGGCTGTCTGACGCCGCGTTCGGTTGTACGTCACCGTGGATAAACGCGGTTGCTAAATAAAGAAAATCATAATTGTTAATGGTTTGAACATCACTATGACTTACCGTGAGTCATCAGTCGGAACCAATAAAGTAACAGTGATTTACAGCAGCCGATATGTGAAAAGCCCACCCGCCACAGGAACTGGAACCCTTATTTCTGCGATTTGCAGGGGCTGTCCCACCTCCATGCCCACAAGGTCATCCACAGGGACATTAAGGGCCAGAATGTGCTGCTGACGGAGAACGCGGAGGTTAAGTTAGGTGAGCGCTGGCCGGTTTCTGTGTTTCTGTTGACCCCCCTTTGAATATGCATACGTAATCTGGCAAATCGGTTTCAAAATGCATGAAATTAATGTTGAACTGGTTCTACCAGTGCTCCCTCCTCTGTCACACGCCCATTCAAAATATATCATTGGCTAATGGTAAGGTTGCCCCTCTGCATGGCCCTTTTTATGACCCTCAAACAATATGCGTACATCTTAGAAAAGCCCCTAATGGTAATGCTCTGGGTCGATTGACTGGCTGCCAGTTTGCGATGTGTCTGTGACGCTCAGTCTGTCTCTTTCCCTCCCAGTGGACTTTGGGGTGAGCGCTCAGCTGGACAGGACTGTGGGCCGCAGGAACACCTTCATCGGCACCCCCTACTGGATGGCCCCAGAAGTCATTGCCTGTGATGAGAACCCAGACTCCACCTATGACTTCAGGGTGAG
>JAUMHC010000067.1:3837693-3862076 GCA_032359785.1 Heteromormyrus szaboi
CTCCAGCGGGATGGGCTCCTCGGTCACTGGCTCCTCCAGCGGGATGGGCTCCTCGGTCACTGGCTCCTCCAGCGGGATGGGCTCCTCGGTCACTGGCTCCTCCAGCGGGATGGGCTCCTCGGTCACTGGCTCCTCCAGCGGGATGGGCTCCTCGGTCACTGGCTCCTCCAGCGGGAAGGGCTCAAAAGGAAAGGGTTCCAACGGAAAAGGCTCTTCCCCCAGCGTGACAGGTGACTCCGTTGTATACAGCTCCTCTGTAGATGACTCAGTGAAGGCAGACTTCACTGGAACTGGTGTAGGAACAGTGCGCCGTAGTGTAAAAAGTGGCACAATGAAAGGCATCCCATTCTTGGAGACAGTGATCATCAAGGGAGCCAACTCTGAAGTAAACTGAGAGACTGATGTCAACTCTGTTGCCATGGTACCAGACTCCATGCTAACCCCAGTAGTCTCCATTTCTGGGGCTGTGTCCATGGAAGATGGCGACAAGGCTGTGGTCCAAGAGTGAGACACCAGAGGTGTAGGGCTTGCATAAGTTTCATCCTGGGCAAATGATATGCCTAAAGCAAAAGAGAAATCATTTAGTGATCCAAGTGCAAGATTACGTGCTGGTTTACCAGACAGGACAAACTACAATTCTACATTAACCTGGATACCATTTATAACAAGGCAGTTCAGGACATTGAGCCAGGCAGTCTACTCCACTCAATGAGTCAACATCCAGATTAACCTCCACATTTTTAGGTCTTGCTAATGTAATGTAGAACTGTATGCACCCCACAAGGCTGTGGAATCACCAGAACGCTACATAAGTCCAAATGCTGGAGCCTTTAAAGCTTAGCTTTGATACAATTAAGAATTCGATACTTTTAACTTTCAGGTGCAAGAAAATAGTCTTGAACTGGCCGGTTTGTAATTGGTGATGAAGTCTCCTCAATATGATGCTGGTGCGAATGATTATCACCAACTTCAGAAGCTACAGCAACGCGCTTTCCTCTCGTTATGGAATACAGATCTCTGAATGAAAGTTTAATTACACGACGTTTTTCAGCTTTACTGTCCCCTAAACGACAGTGCTGTTAAAACCATGATAAAACAATCGTTTTATACTCGAAGCTGACACATATTGCCGACGTTACAGAACAGATATAACCAAGATATACCAAAATTTACAATCAAATCTAAACTTGCCATCATCAATGACAAAATACGGATTATCTGCAAATAAGGATTCCTTAGCAAATAAGCTACGCCACAAGGAGTGGAGAGGGAAGTAAAAAGCTCACATGTGAATAAGGCAAAAACCACGACGAATAAATGAAATCCGTGTTCAGCCATCGTGACCATGAACAGAGCAGCGCGGTTTGCGGAGCTGGTCGAGGTATCTACACGCCACACCGCAACATCACTCATTAAGCGAAACACTTCGTGCAACGCTAATAAATGCTGGCCAAGCATGCAAATCACCACCAATAAGCCCCACAGCTGCCTTTCCTACGGACCTAATTAACGTCGAAACAATTAAAAGTCATGCAATGCACTGTGACATTATAATGATTTTACTTTAGCGCTTGGTGATTATAATTACGTTGTTTTAATTTAATTTAGGGGGGCTTTCAAAACATTAAAGTTTAACCGTTTCCTATATACGTTAAGTGGGGTTGTTACTTTTACTATAGCTTTATCTCTTTTCCTGTATAACTTAATTTTGGCCTAAATTCTCTGTTTCAGAATAAAAGTACGGAATCCGAGGTATCATGGTGTTGTCCATTTATTAAGGTAGCTAAATTAGCGTTCATAATACAAGATACTTATGATACTAAAAACCAAGACTGATTTGACTAAGCACAATACACTAGCCTTTCATGAGAAGAGGACACAGAATACTTTATGTTGCGTTACTGGTTAATATTATACACATTTATCTTCTCAGACGGTGTTGTTGCGTGTCTTATAAAATGAAGCATAACAATTTGATATATAATACTACTTTGTGGTGTGTATAATAGACCTTTGTTTGTAAAATTAAAACATCCTTCCGTGAATGATGAACTCGAGACCAAACTCACATGACCTCCCCCCCCCACCCCAAACACTTCTACGTCATCACCCTGCGTCCGGCGTCGACTTTACGGTTTTCCGCTGCACAAAAAGCAGAAGGCGCTTGTATACTGTAATAACCTCTTTGATTTTATCTGACCGATTCGCATTTCGGGAGCACTGATAAAACCAAACCTCTGTGATTTTATATAGGCATTATACAGATACTGCATTGCCATCTTCGTTGCTTTTGGCCACCCTGCACTGATATCGGCGGAAGCCGGGCACGAAGATGGACTCCAGCGTGTCTTTCTTAAAGTACGAGCTGGCCGCCACCATCGAGCAGGCGGTGCGCTGCGCCGTGGAGGCCGTGCTGCGGGAAGCGGCTCGGGTGGTGGGAGCCAAATTGTCTGCAGCGCATTCGGCGGCCGCCGAGTCGCACCGGGAGAACCAGAGTTTGCGGGAGCGCTTGGAGATCTCTGAGAGCGAGCTGAAGGCCGTGCGCTACTACATGTCGGCCGCCGAGAAGAACATCAAGCAGTGCTTGCTGCTCAACCAGAACCAGCCCGTCTCCGATGTGGTGAGCCAGCGTCCCGACGACACGCAGTTCCTCCTGCCCCATACCGACGCCTTGACGAGCCCCCTGGGCCGCGGCGCCTCTCGCGGTCCGCTAAGGTCGTTCAGAGCCTCGTCGGGCCGGCCGCAGTTTTCTTCCAAGTCCTTCCCCAGCGTGGGGCTCTGCGTGCCGACGGTGCAGTCGGATCTCGCCAGGGGTGGCGTGAACCGCAGAAGGGTCCGGTGCGTGTCCTCCGCCAGCCTTCCGCACTCGCAGCACCGGCGAGCCGTGCACGCCCCCGAGCTGCAGACGGAGCACATGCTGGTGACGGCCGACAGTGCCGACAGTCACATATATATTACAGATGAGGGGGTCGCAGATAAAGGTGAGAGTTCTTCTATTTCGGTGCTGGAATTAAACTCATAGAGTTAATTACGCCCGCCGTGAGTCATGCTTAATAGATATGTTGTTAACGTGTATGTGGATGTCTGTTGCTCCAGAATACTCTGGCCGCCTGACGGAAGATGACCCTGGGAAAGTTCACCAAGGCCTGGAAGCAGCTTCTTTGCAGCAGGAGGAGCCTGAAATGGCCAAATTCGAGTTCGAGGTGGGGGCTGCGGCTGGGGATGTGAACGAGCTGGGACTGATCAGAGTGCTGGAGGATGGAGAGGAACTGAAGGAGGGGACTGTGAAAATCGAGGACGACGCAGAGGGCCCCATCACAGAGCCCCTCATGTCTGAGCCTGTGGTACCACCGCAGCTGACACAGTCGCCCCCTGTGGTCAGTGGTGGTATCGCGGGTATAGGCTTCCCTCCCATAACTGTGGACGGCCCAGAACTGGCTGTAGCTCCGCTGCCGCCGGGCGACAGCGCTGACAAGGTGCACCGCTGCAACGTGTGCGGCCGTGGCTTCCGGCGCTTCTACTGCCTGAAGACGCACCAGCGCATCCACACGGGCGAGCGGCCCTATCCCTGCCGCTACTGCGAGAAGCGCTTCCGCCACCTGGACAGCCTGCACAAGCACCAGCGCATCCACACGGGCGAGCGACCTTACCGCTGCGCGCAGTGCGGCTGCTGCTTCCGTGAGCTCGGCCAGCTCAAGAAGCACCGGCTGACCCATGCGGGGGCGCCGCCGGCTCCCCCCCACCCTGGCCCCGCCCTGCTCGCGCCTGGGGCCCCATTCGGCTGGTCCCACGTCGGCTCGCAGTCCCTGGATTCCAACTGAGATTGTGATGCAGTGCAGGAGAGCAGAGAGAAAATGCAGAAATTGCATGCAGGCTAACACGCTGAACTCTCCTGCTGCGGCGTGCAATTTTACGTTGCTTTTTTCTGCCCATGAACAGCTGAATTTAGAATTAGTATGGTGCTTACCTTTTTATTGTCTTTTGTCTCCTCTCCCAAGGTCTGTTTTATTAAACGTTGAAAGAGAAACAGTAAAAGTATACAGGACAATGGAATTTTTTTTTGGTCATGTGCTGTATGTTTATTACGCCTTTTGCTGTACCTGCTGTGTGTGACGATGATACAGGTATTCTGTACTCTTTTCTCTTACACCAGAGGACGACTCTTCATATCTATAATGTGGATGAATTTCCCTCTGGGGTCAATAAAGTTCATCTTATCTTACGGTAGTGCTGGTTAGACCTTTATTTGTATTTATCATGTGAGGTTCTGAGGCAGCCTTCAAACATAAATGTAGGAAATCGGCTCACTTGTGTCCATAACACAAGCAAAATAGAAAGAACGTGATACGACACATCGCCCATGTCTGTGGTTTACAGCGTCCTGTTACAGAGATGAGGAAGATAACGGAAGACGGGCAAATGCGGAAGTTATACTCTATTTCAGTGAGACATATCTTTTTCTATTCAGGTGCGTATATAAACTGGTTGGGTCCTGTTATAAGAGTAGATCTAGAACACTTACCATCCTTGTAATCCAGAGTACAAAATGTAATCATAATTAGAGCCGGTATTAAGCGACTTGGGAAATATGGGGGCATCAGGAAATGTTGCTTTCAACCGAAACATTTCCCTCCTCCCCTGTAAAGGAAATATGAAAATAAACAATAAGGAAATCAATCGATTCCTTGTAAGAGGATTTTTTGCTCCCTGCAGGTTAAAATAAGGCACCAAAACCTGCTTTGTGAGATTAACAAAATAAAATCCGTACGGAAATGTATAATAAAACGCTTGCTTCAGCACGTGGTAACTTGTTACTGATAGGTTGCTGGTTCACGTCCTAGGAGCTTCCTGCTATTGTTCTTACTTAAGTTAGCTCCAGCTTCTGCTAAAAATGCACAGATATATTCATTGGTCAATACGTCCCCAGTGGCTTAAAACATGACAGACGGCGCTGTCGTGATGCTCCATCGTCCTTAGGAAGTTTACTGTCAGACTTGGAAGGAAATGGTCCGTCTGTTTATGCAGATAGCGGCGGCGAAGATACACGCAACGTGCCGCACCATCCGCTTGAAACGGCTTTAATACGGCAATCTGGCTCTTTATTAACTATATTCGCCGCTGAGTTATATTCATATATATGTAAAATAGTTAAAAAGACGGAGGCGCGCCCTTGGTGTCGACGGGAAGTGCGCGCATTTGAGCGCCTGTCAGTGGGCTATCTGTCAGAAGCAGGACAGGTAAGTGCCGTTAGCTTGTCTGCTGGGGGCTGATAAACTCACAGGCTGGTACCGATCAGAGGCGATCCGCATTTTGGGAATTTTACACTTTGTTTCAGTTCCTTTTACCGGGGACACAGGGACGCCACAGCAGCTGCGGTCCAGGACAGACCCGCTAACTTCCTTTTTTATATTAAATCTCCCATGTTATTTTAGATGCATCCGTGCACAGTGAAACCATCCGCCGTACCGCTTCGATCGGACCGCGTGCGGCTTCCTCGAACCCGTTTGAACCCCGATTGAACCCGGCAACTCCTCTATTTCCGGCGTAAATATCTACATTTGTAGCGATTTGCATCTGATGTGAAATATACTTCAAGGCGACAGAATTAAATCTGAATGGGACGAAAAAGGTCTCAGACTGGTTTTCGGGCTTCTGCGTTATTGCCCAGTATATATAATTGCGCAGTTCTTTTATTTTTAACACAATCCGCATATCCCCTGGTGAGTAATGATGCCCAAAATCTGAAAAAGAGCCGAAAAGTCTATTTGAATTCTGCTAGAGCTATTTTATAATAAACAGATAAATGCTTGCCATATTATTCACTGGTATTGCTCTCGTCTGGATTAGATTCATTTTAAGAAGCCTGACTGATCGTTTAATTCAAGTGTACTTATATCCCGTATGTGGGCTTAACGTTGTGAAAGAAAACAGAGCAGCATAGCGCTGTCACAAGTTCCCGTTTTAACAAAGAATGCGCGCCAACGACTTAAAATATGGACTAAAATATGTGCTTGAGGTCTGCCGAATTTCAAGCACGCTCTTTCGATGGAACGGATAGAACAACGGGGTTATTTTTGGTCATGTTATAGGTCGGTGATACAGGTCTGCGTCCTTCCAAAGGCCATTTTAGGGTACAGCTCCGGCGAAAGGCGGATCTTGGATGTAAGAATCGTGAGAACCTGCCAGGATATTGCCAATGTGCAATATCGCATCTCGGAACTTCTGTTTCGTAGACCGCAAATGACTGAGTGGCTGTGTACTAGTGGGATGTAAGAATGTGGCCTGGCGGTCTGTCCAGCTCTAGGTTTGACAGGGGTAGGCCCAGATTAATGCATAGGCTATCCTGGGCTATAGCGTAGGACTCAGGCAGACATCAGGGCCTCGCCCCACATGGGGATACATGGACTGGGCAGTGAAACCGGCAACGCCTGAAGGGGTATGTTGATGTCAGCTTGCCCCCCACCCCCCCCATACCATTAAGGCTCCCCCCTGGATAGGGGCTTCTCATAAAAACAGGAAACGTCTGCCGCCCTAGAGAACCAACACTACACCTTGTTCTCCAGAACAGCCCGATTCCTCACGACTTAAGGCGGATGACAGGGCAGTAATACGCAGAACCTCATGTTCTCAGGGGCTAAGGGTCCTCCAGCTGCAGGATTACACTCTCAGAAAAAAAGGGTAAAAATTTGTCCCGTTGCTTGTATTTGGGGTTGTACCCTCAAGGGTCTGCCAACTGTATCTTTAACTGTAGGTAATTCTACCTCTTAAGATACAGAAATAGTCTATGATGAACATTTCTGTACCATTGATGGTACATTAATGCAGTTTGTACCTTTGGGATGTTCCTCAGAGTCCATCTCTGTACCTTAAAAGGTACAATAACAGGGGTACAGCCCCAATGACAAGCAAAGGTACAAATTTTTTACCCTTTTTTCTAAGGGTGTAGGGAACCCTGGTATAGTGCCTAGTATAGATTCTAGCGTTAGTATACTTATGCTGGTATGTCCCTGCGTAGCACATGGGTCACACTCCTCTTCCTCTTCACAGGTGAGTGTCTGTTGTGGCTGAAGGCTGGTTCCGCTGTCTTACCGCCATGTCGCAAGAGCAGTCACCCCTGCTGCCCAATGGGGCGTGGAGCAGGCCGGTGACCCCAGTGACCCCGGCCCCGCGAGCGTCTGCACCTGGGCGTGAGGAGATGGGCCTGTTAAACCTGGAGCCGACGCCCGCCACACACCGCAGCCTCAACACCTTCTTCGGGGTGTTCGTGCCCACCGTACTGTCCATGTTCAGCATCGTGCTCTTCCTCAGGACAGGTGAGCGCTCCAGTAGGGGGGGCGCTGTTCGGTCAGTTGCCACCGGAACCTTTGCCTTGAGGTCACGCAGATTTATAGAACTTTCCATCTTATCTGTGATGTCTGCATGATAACACGTGGCCCGAAACACAGGTCTTAATGAGGGGGCAGCGAAAAAAGGACAGAAATTCTTTAAATATATCAAAATAGTTGCCAGATAAAATTTTCCTGAAATATCCATATATGTGAAGCAGTTGGAATGGCCTGTGCCAGTCATTTCTAATGTTTCATACAGATTTATGTTCGAGTATATGAAAAGGAACAGCTTTTTATTTGAATTAATAATAAATATACAGCTCTGAAAAAAATTGAGACTACTTTTTATTTAAAAAAAAAATCTGAATTACTAAATCCTGGTTTAATCCTGGTTCTGCTGGCAGAAGGTTACACTGAGTGGCAGTCTGCTTCCAGGCTCAAAGTGTCTAAGACAGCAGTACAGAAGAACAAGGTGAAGCAGGAGACACTGGGGATGACCAAAACCAGCCAGGTAGAGGGCAGAAGCAACTTTATAATGCCAGAGATGACTGTCAACTTATCTGGCAGTGCCTCACAAATCGGAGGATGACCTCAAGTTACCTTCAAAAAGAATGGGAAACATTAAGTGGTATGAAGTGCACTGCTAGGACAATTAACAACAGGCTCCTAGAAGCAGGACTGAAGTCCCATAAAGGAAGAAGCCCTTCATCAATGAGAAGCAGGGAAGAGCCAGGCTGGAATTTGCAAAAAAGATGTACAGAGGCACATACCCATAAACTGAGAAATGAATGAAACTGAAAATTTTGCTATGGTGTCAATTTTTACCAGAGCTGTATGGTAAAATGTAACAAGACATGTTAATATAGCTTACGTGCGGCATGAATAATTGTTAGAAAATAGCCGCAGCTGACGGAGACGAAGACGTCTGTAGGAAATCATCTCCCAGACCGTCATACTTATATTTGCGGTTTAGCTTCTGACTGGCTTTTTGGGGCATTGTGGGTAATTAGTGTAACTGGTGTGACTTGCTGGGGTACATGCAGCACTGGCGCTCGCAGAATGGTGGGTTCTCATTCTTATAACAATGGCTTCCTATCCCAGGTTTCGTCCTGGGCCACGCCGGCCTTCTGCAGGCCCTCCTCATGCTCTGTGTGGCCTATGTCATCGTCTCGCTGACCGTGCTGTCAGTCTGTGCCATCTCCACCAATGGGGCTGTGCAGGGGGGCGGGGCTTACTGTATCCTTTCAAATAGCGTCATGCCATCTGACAGAAGTCCATTCTAATGCACTTGCACTGAAATATTTATTCTTCTTGTTCGACAAATAAGCATTGTATGGTTTTTAGCCAATAAAATTAGAATCGGTATCTTGGGGTCACAGTTCAGTCTGCTAAAGCCAGATTATGACCTAAAATTAGGTAAATATGTACCCAAGTGAGAATTAACATTATTGGACTACGATTATCTTTCCGGAATGAAGTTGAGGCAGATATACAGTCGAATAAAAAAGTATGTAGCCCAAATGCACTGATCCACGTCTTAGCAAAAATATGAGCCAGTGAAGGCTGTCTCCATGACCTTCAGAAGGACGCGTGTCTCCTTGACATCAGCTGTGTCCCAGTTATGATCAGCCGCTCGCTGGGGCCCGAATTTGGCGGCAGCATCGGACTGATGTCCTACCTGTCCAAAGTGTGTGCGTGTGGCGTCTACGTGCTGGGGCTGGTGGAGGCCATCCTGAACATCTTCGGCAGGGATCCCGGTTGGTGCCAGACGAGCTACCTGCACTAGCTGCTCCTGTGCCAGTGAAGCACCTTTCGCACCATCAAAATAATTCATACACCAGCCTTGGGCTGCATATACCTCTGTGCACTGCGTATACCTCACTGCACATCCTGCTCAGTCACAGGCAGTCAGCTCCCCCAGTTTGGCCTGTGTCATTAATCACCACCTTTTCTGGCCCCACCCTGCCTCCCTGCAGCCTCCCAGGTCTCTGAGGGGCTACACGTGCTCCCCCAGGGATACTGGTACACGGTGCTATACTCATCTGCGGTGTTACTGGTCTGCCTGGTGATCTGCCTGGTGGGAGCCCACATCTACTCCCGGGCCGCCTTCCTCATCTTCTTGGTGGTGACCATTTCGCTGCTCTCCATCTTCATCAGCCCGCTGGTTCTGGGGCCGCGCAATTTCACCTTCAGCCACCAGGGCGGCGGCAACCACACGCGCGTCTACAACGCCAGCTTCACCGGCTTCAATGGCACCACACTGCGGAACAACTTGGGCCGTAAGTCACTGGGAAGGGGGGGTGGGGGATGCGTCTCTCTGCTTTAGCCAATCAGAGAGCGCCACCAAAGTCAGTTTGGGGGGGGGGGGGGGTGGAGTCAAATTAATTTATAAGCAATCGGGCAAAGGAGCATCAACAGCGTCACAGCCAATGAGAAATGCAGCCAATGAGAGTCGCAGCCAATGAGAATTGCAGCTAAACAGATGGTTCCTCTTAGTACCTGCATCCATAAACAGGAAGTGATGCCTTTTTGTTGTCAAGCAATGAAAATAAACACTGCCTGCTCTGACGATCATGATTAGTGACTCCTTTCTCTACCTTCTGATTCGTTCCCTTTTACCACACCCCCACCCCCCTCCCCCGTAGCGGGATACACCTTGGACTACAGCACAGACACCGTCATGTCCTTCGCCACCGTGTTTGCCGTCATGTTCACCAGCTGCACCGGCGTCATGGCCGGAGCAAACATGTCAGGTACACTGGTTTCGGGGTGGCCTCACTGTCACTGCTCTGCACCATTCTGTGCGTTTACCACAGATGCCAAGGTACAAGCCTCACGACTAGCCTTGTCTCCTCTCCTGCCTCCCCTACAGGAGAGTTAAAGAACCCCAGTGCTTCCATCCCCAAGGGCACCATCACCGCTGTCCTCTACACCTTCTTCGTTTACGTGCTCCTCTTCCTCTTGGTCAGCTCCACCTGTGACAGGTATGTGGAGAAAGGCTGGACCCAGGTCTCGCTCTGTCATGCGTGGGAATTTTGCTTACATAAAAATGTTTTAAGGGCAGAAAGGAAAATGATTCCAGAGAGATAACCAATCAGATTGTAGAGAAGGTGGGTCCAAGCAAGTAGAGGAGGCAGGACCACCCAATCAAATATCTTGGTCCGGCCTCCTCTAGTTGTTTGGACCCACCTCCTCTACAATCTGATTAGTTATCTCTCTGGACCAATCATTTTTGCACAAGTAAAACTCCCATGAACCCCTCTGCCTCTCTCTCTTACTCCATGGTCTCTCCCTCCACACGTGGCCCCAGGGTCTTGCTGGTCCAGGATTACGGTTTCTTCCAGCGCATCAACATCTGGCCGCCCTTCGTCATCATCGGCGTATACTGCGCCTCGCTCTCCGCCGCCATGTGCTGCCTGATTGGCGCCTCCCGCATCCTGCAGGCTCTGGCGAAGGACCAGCTCTTCGGTATGGCAGGCGCCGAGGGACACCTCTCACGCAACTCACTGCAAAACTTCTGTTTTCGAGTCCTGGGATTTGAACCCATGACTGACTGGTGCACCCGCATTCTACCTGTCGCAGGTCGGCTTCTGGCCCCAGCTGCCATCACCTCCAGCTCGGGGAACCCGTGGGTGTCAGTTCTGTGTACCTGGGCTCTGGTGCAGGTGAGGTTTTTAAAGGGGGGGAGGTGTTCCCTGTGTGGGGGTGTCTGACACGCCCACGTCTCCCTGTGCCGGCAGTGTGTGGTTTTCGCTGGGCAGCTGAACACCATCGCCGGCCTTGTCACCGTCTTCTACCTGCTAGCCTACGCTGCCGTTGACCTGGCTTGCCTCAGCCTCGAGTGGGCATCAGCTCCCAACTTCCGGTACCGTCCTAGCCTCATCCTCCATGGTCATTTATAAAAGCATGTTGTTTATCATGGGGGGGCTCTTTGCTGAAATCCCTGATGTAACAATAACCACTAGTTTGCCCCACCCCAACTCCACCCCCAACTCCACCCAAACCTGTTTTGACTCCGCCCCCCAGGCCCACCTTCCAGTACTTCTCCTGGCACACCTGCTTCCTGGGCATCGTCAGCTGCGTGGTCATGATGTTCGTCATCAACACCGTCTACTCCTCGGCCAGCATAGTGCTGCTGCTGCTCCTGCTGCTGTTCCTGCACTACAGAGCCCCCACCAGCAGTTGGGGCTACATCAGCCAGGCACTCATCTTCCACCAGGTGAAGCCTCGAACCCGGGCAAACCTCTAGCCGGGGAGTAGGGCTGGGCGACATCATATCGCACATGCGCGATAATCACCACGCTAATAATCACCAAGCAGATTACTAGTACAGCTAATATATTAATGGGGCATTTTATGGCGCCCAAAAGTTAGTAATTCGGCATATTATGTTTGATAAACGTGTCAGACTTTGATCTGCAAAAAGTACCACAACACTGCAATCTTTTTTACTTTGTTTATCCACAATATCTTCTCTTTTAAAAGATGACCTGTTCCCTTCTTCATATCGCACTGAATTATACCAAACCATAGTATACCAAACCATAGTATACCAAAACAGTATTATGTGATGTGCTTCGCTAACCAAATTTAATAAACGTATCGGTACGCCAAATATATACAAATTGCTAACTTTTAAATGTCACAAAACGCATCTCATTAATATTTTAGCTGTGCTACTAATCTACTTACCAATTTGTGGGCGTAAATAAACGTCTGCATAGCACCAAAAAGCTGACATTCAGGCAAATGTTTCACCTGTCATCTCAAGCCCTGGTGATTATTGCACATGCGCGATATACTATGGATATGATGTCACACATGCGCGATATACTATGGATATGATGTCACACATGCGCGATATAATATCGATATGATGTCGCCCAGCCCTACCAGGGGGCTTAGTTCCCACTGAGCCGAAGAATCCTGACCTAATCGGTTGATGATGTCATAGGAGACTCGCACATGCTCAGTTACGTACGTGTACTGCTCTGCACCCGGGAGCAGGTTTACACCCCATTCTGCTCACTGCATTTGCAGCCTTGTTTACACACCCAGAAACACCTGGATAAGCAGCTTTTTTCCTACCCCAGGGGTCCATACCACTCACTGCAGCATCCCCCATTTAACCTGCCCTCTGTATCTGCCTCAGCTCCACCTACCTTTCCACCCCTGACTAGGTGCGCAAGTTCCTGCTGATGCTGGATGTGCGGAAGGAGCATGTGAAGTTCTGGAGGCCGCAGGTGCTGCTGATGGTGGCCAACCCACGTTCCTCTGGGCACCTCATCACCTTCGTGAACCAGCTAAAGAAGGGTGGCCTGTTCGTGCTGGGACACGTGCAGCTGGGGGACCTGGGTGAGGGGGCCAAGGGTAGCTGGGGGGACCCTTCAGGGCCATGTGTCTTGGCGCTATGGAAGGAGCCAGAGGAGCTGCCTTTGGTTTTGCTCCATCCCTAACTGTCCCTTCCCGTCACCCCGCCAGATGTCCTGCCCTCGGATCCCGTCCAGCTCCATTATAACTACTGGCTGAGCCTGGTGGACAAGCTGGAGGTGAAGGCCTTTGTGGACCTGACACTGTCCCCCTCCGTCCGACAGGGGACACAGCACCTGCTACGCATCACTGGCCTCGGTGAGACGCCAGGCCTCGTTTGTACTTCTACTCGTCAGCTCAGGGCCAAGAAAAAGGGCAGTCGGGAGTTAATAAATCATTGCACATTTTTATTTTTCATTTAAGTTATGATATGGCTGATAATGGCAGCCAGATTCCAAGCCTGACTTCTGCTCCTCCTCTAATGGAGCAGCTCAGTTCTGCCTGACCACGGGAGTTCGGCTCGTCTCTTCCTCCCTCAGAGGTGGAGTGGCCAAAGCTTGCAATACCCAAGTTGTCCACTAGACGGCTTCTCAGCCTGCAAAACAAAGGTCGCCCGTAACAGCACTGAAAAACCTACCGAGAAAAGCAGTTGAAAGTTGAGTGTGACCTTTGCTTATATTTGCAGGTCAGGGACGCAGGAATTTAAAGCCCTAGAACTTTGGCAGCTGATCAACGTAGATTTAAATTCTGCAGTCATGTGACCAGTCATGTGCTGCTTTTCGCTAATTTCCTGTCCCCTGTTTTGTCCTCTGTTTTGCCCCACTCTTTCCAAGGTGGCATGAAACCCAACACGCTGATGTTGGGCTTCTATGATGACTGCGTACCTGATGACTACTTCCTGCAGGACCCCGCCTTCTCTGAGGGGTCCTGGGCCCGCCGGGGGGAGGACAACTTCGGCGTGGACCTGTCTTCGTTCCGGGCCCACTTCCCCCCTGTGCGTGGAGCTGGCTCTCCCCGCTGGCTCTCCCCGGAGGAGTACGTGGGCATCATCTCAGATGCCATCAAGATGGGCAAGAACGTGTGCCTGGGCCGTTACTTCTTCCAGTTGGAGGGGGCGTGGCTTCAGCCGCGGAAGGGCGGGGCCGACAGGACCGTGGACGTGTGGCCGCTGGACTTACTGCGGCCCGAGAGTAGCGGCTGCGTGGACGTCGGCGTTCTCTTCCTGCTGCAGATGGCATGTGTGCTCAACATGGCCACCGGGTGGCGCCGTGCCCAGTTGCGCATCTTCCTGTGCGTAGAGGAGGCTAAGGCGGGCAACCAGGGCTGGGTGACCAAGGAGGAGACGCTACGAGAGCTGCTGGGGAAGCTGCGCATCCGGGCATCCATCGAGATCGTGCCCTGGGACGCGGTGCTGAGACTGCAGGGCGGGGCTGGGGGTGGAGCTGGGGCAGGGGGTGGGGCAGGAGGCGGGGCAGGGACCACCCCTAGCATTACAACCTCCAGAGACTTCCTGTCCGGTCTGAATGGCCTGCTGATGAAGCACAGTGCCCGGGCCGTGGTCCGCTTTCTGTTC
The DNA here is from genome assembly GCA_032359785.1 of Heteromormyrus szaboi. NCBI lineage: Eukaryota > Metazoa > Chordata > Actinopteri > Osteoglossiformes > Mormyridae > Heteromormyrus > Heteromormyrus szaboi. The sequence goes on from JAUMHC010000067.1 coordinate 3,851,905, forward strand.
CTGCCCCGCCCTCCAGCAGACCCCAGCCAATCACAGCAGTACCTGGCAGAGCTGGACGCTCTGACGGATGGGCTTGGCCCCACCCTCCTGATCCATGGCGTTACGCCAGTGACATGCACCGAGCTCTAAGTGGGTGCCGTCAGGGGGCCTGTACAGAAATTTAGTCAGCAGGAGCAGTTTCAGAACCACCCAGTAACCACCTAAAATTCCCTTTATCCCGAATTAACTGGGGGAGGTTACTTTAAAATGTTTTACTGGATCATCCTTCCACATCCACCCCTCAGATGAGAGGGGAGCGAAAGTTTGCTGAATGCACAGCAGGGGGCAAACTACTGAAACTAAAGACCAGTAATTCCAGGTATCTGGGGAAGGGGGGCAATCCCAGCCAGTGCCAGGCCTGTGCCAAAGTACATCTCTTCTCAGAACTATCAAATACCATGGGCACATCACTACTGTAGATATTTGCATAAAATGGTGTAGCCAGTGACTCCACGGTTACCGTACTGTATAGACGTGTCGTACCTGCTGAATGATCGGCTGGCGTCGCTCAGCTCTTATTTGCTTAGGTCACATGACCGAGCATCTTCAGGGTTGAGTTAGCCTGTGCTGTCAGTCTGCAGCACACCGCAGCAATATTGTCCGTGTCATACCGATGTTTGTGTTCAGCACCACTTCCTTCCTCGGGCCTCGTCTCGACGTTGATCTTCGCAGATCAAAGGACATTCACCCGAGGTAAGGAGCTTCAAGCTAGTATGTTCTTGTGCACCTTATTTAAATCGGCGGAGCCAGCTGTAAGCTCAGGCGGCGCGTGTGGCCGGTCGCAGGCGCACGTTAGCTAATACTGCGTATGTAAATGTGCTCACGTTGGGGGGGCCACGTTGCCTGGAAATGCTTTGTTGCTTTTTCAAAGTGCTGGTTCAGCGGGACCCTCGTTATCGTTAAGCCGCAGCATCTCTTGGGAATTGCAGCCGTTTAAGCAAAAGGAAAACGGCGATTACAAGAGTCCTCATTTCTGTAAAAAGCCATTAGTGTGCAACTAACTTTGTTTGTGTCCGAAGGGCAATGACGACGGATTTACTTCTCCTTTGCCGCCTGTTTAATAAAGTATATTAACTAACCACCTATGCACTCTGCAGTCCCTTGTGGACCCCGATCCCACAGCACAGGCCCCCCTACCTATTTCAGCAGGATTTATAAAGTGAGCTTATATTATTTATAACCAAAGCAGTGCATAGTCTGCAAGTCGTCAACTATGCAGTTAGCTTTAAGTCCAGCTCCCCCACGACAGTGGTGCCGAGCTCAGCTGTAAAGGAACGCCTTCACCTGTCACACAAGCTTTCAACGGGACAAAGGAGGGCGCTGTCAGACAGCAGCATTCCCCCCCCCACACCCCCACCAAGCCAGCAGCCCACCCTGCTCCACAACATTTTGAAGGAAACTGCCGTGACTGTAGAGATTATAGAGGTCAAAGCTCTTTTGGCCAAGGGCAAGAACAGCACCGTTGCCATGGAGACAATGGTTGGCAAGGGGGGGGGGGCAAAGCACCAGCGGAAGCCGTGCGCAAAAATACTGCCATTTATTGAGTATAAAAATACACTACAGCACTGTGGTGGACTGACAGTGAGTTGCTCAGCATTCGTTTCAGGTTATGTGACGTTTCCGTGACAACCTTATTCTTTGAAGTGCTTATGCATATTATGGGGTCAAAGGTGGTGTCATCGCAGACAGGGTCGCACGCTAGAGCTCCACCCTCAAAGCCACTCCGACGTCTTTCTGCCGGCTTGTCGAACTCCGCGAAGCCTGGTGAGCGCGGCCTAATTAGCGATGTGCTGTCCCCCCCCCCCAGTATCCACCTCCAGTGCACGTGACAGACACTCACTGCCGCCTTTAACTCTGCTTCTTCTGCGACTCCTGTATCATGGCCTCGATCTGCTGCTGGTGGCTCCGGGCGAATCGCTCCATCTGCCTCACGGAGAACGAGGACAGACGGAACCATTCGGGGAAGAGGATGGAGAGCGCAAAGTGCTGTAGGGTGGGGAGAGAGAGAGAGCGAGAGACAACTGGTCACATGACCCTAAATGTAACCCTGTAATGCGGTGATTCTCAACTCAGTACTCAGGCCCGCTGATACTGCACATTTTTGCTTCGGTAGGGAGCTGGGAGGGAGCAGAAATGTGGCTGTGTGGGATTCCCCGAGGACGGGGCTGAGAAGCAGTGCTGCAACACATAGCTCAGTAGGTAGTGATACTCCCTGTCCTACACTAGGTGGCACTATGGAGTCCACGCTGAACATGTGAGAAACACGATTTCTGAGTCGTTCCCCTGGAATTCAGCGAACTCCCAAATGATCCCATCGTCCCAAGGTGCTGAAAGTAAATGGTGTCCAGGAATTGGCAAGGGCCCAGTGAGGTGCATGTCTCCAATTCTCTGACCTGCAGGGCGTGTAGCACGCAGCCGCTGGTGAAGCTGGAGTAGCCCACGGTGTTGAGGGCCTCGTGGGCGTAGGCCGGTGCGCTCTTCACGAAGGCCCCCACCTCGATGTTGTAGGTCATGTTTGTGGATACGATGAAGGGAGTCACACACTGGGTGAGAGGCACAAAACACAAACACCTTAACACTGGTACGGAACGCTGGTCTCGCTGATCGTGCTGGGCACGTGCTGGTCTGGAGTTCCGTTCTGAATTTCTACAAGGTCGCTACTTGACCTTTGGGTCAGTATGTCCTGTTTGTAATGGAATAACGTTTGAGTAAGAAGCCAGAGCTTCAGTAGAACTTTTGTCGTCGCTGCTCGTTGTCTGTTAAGTTCATTCAATAGTAATGACATCAGTCATCCATCATGGTGGATTTCGTATCGCGGGCTGCAGCAGCAGCTTCGACACCTGCCCGGATACCTGCACTGTGATCCCCTGGGATCTGTACTCCGAGTTGAGGCATCTGGAGAAGTAGGTCACGAAGATCTAGTGAAGGAGAGAAACACTGCGTCGGTAGAGCAGTCAAAAGCCGGAACTCGGGATGTGGTGCAACAGTGTTAGCCACAAAGCTAAATGCTAACTGCTGAAATCCAGTTGCAATTCTGTGTACACGAGGTGCTGCACGCACACACACACACGAGGACCAAGACTAGCTGCATGGATTTCAGAGGACAGAGCCAGAGCATATTGGGCAGATGGAGAGTCAGAAGTTGTCTCCCAAAAATCGCTGCACAGTACTTCACCCGATGGACACAATCTCTCATGGCTTCCAAGTGCCGAACCCTGCCCCCCCCCCATCCCAAACACTCACATGCAAAAAAGGAACCTGAGGAACAAGGAGAGCCCATGAGATAGACCACAACCCAAAAAGATGAACAGAACCTCAGGGGCACAGCAGGGCCGACCGGCAGGACCGAAGACCCAGAGGCTGTGGAAAGGCGGCGAGCAGGAAGGAGGAGCTCACCTTGGTGGCCGAGTAGAGGGTGAGTAGGGGCTGAGGCACAGAGGCGGCCTCTGAGGACACGTTAATGATCAGCCCTTTACGCCTGCGGGAGACGTGCTCTCAAAGTTAGAATGCAGTAACTATGAGAAGGACAACCTCAATGTCCGCAGGCTCAGAAACCCCTCATGGGAGTTTTACTTACACAAAAGTGAAAAACAAAAAATGATGGTCCAGAGAGATAACCAATCAGATTGTAGAGGAGGTGGGCCCAAGCAACTAGAGGAGGTGGGACCAAGACATCTGATTGCTTGGACCCACCCCCTCTACAATCTGATTGGTTATCTCTCTGAACCAATCATTTTCCGCCTTGCCCTCAGAACATTTTTGTGCAAGTAAAACTCCCATGAACACAAAAGTCACACCCCTGGCAGGGTGAGCATGGTGGGAGGTGAAGTTACCTTTCAGCCATGTGTGGAAGAACAAGTCGGGTCATCTGGGGAGGAACGGGGACATGGCGTCAGTCACATGATCACCGCTAGGGTTGGCGCCATTCGGGAATACATTCACTAATTCAAATCCAGATCAGGAAATGGAACTGGAGTTGGAGTTTAAATCTCCTTGAAATTTGAATTCGATTCCAATTCTGTTCCCCATAGTTTTTTTCCCCTCAATCCCAACTCCAGTTCCATTTCCAGATTTAGACTGGAATTGATGAAAGGCCCCAACCCTGATCACCACCATCATCACCATTATCGGGTTCACCGTCCACATCCTCCCCAAGCGCTGACACCCCACCTCCTTTCTGTCACATGCTTCCCGCTACTCTTATCTGCTTGTTTGTTTGTTTGTTTACACCTGAAGTAACAGTCATACGTGCCCCACGGACTCAGGTCACGCAGAAGGTCTCCGCCCCACAGGGTAGTCCCATCAGGGCTCTGTAGCAGAACCACTAACCCAGCGACTGAAGGTCAAACGTAGGTCATCTAGTACACCGATGAGGAATAAGGCCGACATGCGTGAGCTCCTGTCCTCTATCAGAATCAGAGTGTGAACTTCATAAATTGACAGTAACTCCCTGACACCCACCAATGAAACACGGTATTTGTGAAATCTGTCATTCCTCTACTCAGCGGCAAGATTACCTGGCAAGACGTTTTGCAGCCACAACCACCCCAGGCAAATTTTACTGCCAGCACCTCATCACACACCCGCCCACCCCCCCAGCCAGCACTAGGGTCGGGATCCCGGAGGAACCTCTACAGCCCCGACCTCAGAATTCAAGATGGCTGCGCTCATTGATCAACAGAAGTGAAAGCTGTAATTATATAGTGTTTATTAGCACTTATGTGTCATGTGTGTGTCATTAAATTAGTTGTACATACAGTACTGCCCAACCTCTATCTGTGGACTTGTTAGCGTGTTTGTATGTACAAAACACCACTTAATGCATTGTTATTGACCGGTACAGCTAACAATGAACCGGCTAACCGGCTGTACCTGCTATTGCCAAATGGCTTTCCGACTTGTACTGGAGCGGGGGTGTGATGTCTATTCCATCTCCGACTTCTAACCTCTGAGCTAAATGGGACGCAACATAATTTTGATGGTATTTTAAAAAGCAACGCTATTCCGGTGTTTTCTAATAAAATTTGCATGGGGAGGGGCTGGGGTATTTTTGGGCGAACATTTTGCAGTATACCCAAACCTCCGTGTTATACGGTATTACTGTAATACCGTCCAAGTCTAGCTAGCAGCTCCCCCTCCTGGTAGGATGTCTGCTATTTTATACAGCTTGGGGAAAAGGCGCCCATCTATTCAGCAACACTGTCCTCGCAATGAAAGAGAACCTAGCTGTAGCCAGAGCAAGTAGAGAAGGAGTCAGTGGGAAGAGAAGCAGTGCGTGGGAGATGTGGAAATGTGCTGTATGTGTGTTTTTGATCACCATGGAGATCAGAGATAGCCGCCGCTGTCAGATTCAGCTGGAAAGGACACCCTCAGACACGCCTCAATTCAGTTAAGACACGCCAGCTTTCTGGTTAGACAAGATAAAGTTATTACGTAACCTGACGCGTAAACTCTCAGATTTAGCTCCTTGAGGGAGTCTGTTCCCTAGCTGCAGTGTTCATGAAGCTCTCTGCGGCAATGCGACCGCAAGCAGAGGCCGCCATACATGACAAGGAGTCCAGGCACGCTTACCTGGGTGACGGACAGGATGTTACAGTTGATGACCTGAGTTATTCTCTGCCAAAAGAGATGAGACATTTAGGTAAATCAGTGGTAGGAACGTTCCTATTTAAAAGCGACTGGGCCAGACGTGCTAAGCAGTGAGCTCTATTAAGTGTTTCAGGACCTCATAGTCGACCCCACCGCCACTAAACATGTTAAAGGACTCGTTTGAAAGAGGTATCCTGCTAATGTGTTTGTGGGAGGCTAATATCTCATTGATTTTTAAAAAAGGATGGTGTCTCCTATAGGCCAGTCTCTTTACTTAGTGTAGACCTGAAAGTCCTTTCCAAAGTTCTGACTACACGGCTGGAGAGCTCACTCCCCATGCTTATCAATGAAGACCAAACTGGTTTTATTAAAGGTGGTAGCTCATGTCACTAATCTGCGCAGATTACTGAACACAAATCAGATTTTTCATCAGCAGTCAACAGATGGTCTGACTGTCTCTTTGGATGCCGAGAAGGCATTTGACCACGTGTCTGTACACTTTGGCAAGATTTGGGTTTTGGGGAACAATTCATCGGATGGGCTAAATTACTCTATAATAATCCTCTCTCTGTGGTACTCAGCAATGGGCTGAGATCTCCCAATTTCTGCACCCAGAGCGGCACAAGGCAGGACTGTCCCCCCCCCCCCCCGTTCGCCTTAGCTATCGAACCCTTGGCCGAGGCTCTCAAGATGAACCATAACATACATGCCTTAGCTACAGTTCATATACATCACAAGATAACCTTCTATGCTGATGACATTCTGATCTTCAAAACTAAGCCTGAGATATCCATCTCTCTGACACTATCAGTAAGTTTGGTGTCTTTTCAGGTTATAAAATTAATTTTAGTAAGCCTGAGGCGATGCCCTTGGGCAGCCAAAAGCATCAACCTAAAACTCTATGCCCCTTTCCCTTCAGATGGTCTCCAACAGGCTTTGTACCTTTGGGATTATACATCATCCCTGAACTTGACAAAATGTATAAAATGAATTGTGTTCCTCTGCTTGAACGCATTAGACCAAATTTGGAGAGGTGGCATGCAATTCCTATTTCCTGGCTGGGTCGTGTGGCTCATTTAAAAATGAATATTCTCCCTAGATTGCTTTACCCAATTCAGATGATCCCAGTTATTCTCTCACATAAAACCATCCAAAGTCTGAGTAGCTGGTTTAGTTCCTTTATATGGGCTAAGAAGAGCCCCATCTTAGACTAGCAACAGCATGCCTCTCATCTTCAGAGGGTGGTCCTCACCTCTGTTTCATTACTGTCGGGTACACAAAGGCTCTATCTCCCTCTGGATAGATATAGAAAGTTCCATGTCTAAATTACCTCTTGTAAACTTACTATTTATAAGAAAGATCAAATCTCTAACGGATGTGTGTTCTAACCCTATTACAGTGTGCACTGTTAGAGCCTGACACATTGTTAGAAGATTAGAAGGTAAGAGTCAATTTACCTCCATCTTCACACCACTATGTGACAACCCTGACTTCCTAAGAGACCCTGGTTTTCGGGCTTGGGCCAGTAAAGGGCTTTACAGGTTAAGTGATTTGATGGATGGATCTACTTTGATGTCATTTAATCAGTTAACTGAGAGAGGAGTTTTTTTTTTTATTTACAAATAAGGGATTTTGTTAAAAGAGATACCACTGTTCTCTCTAATCAAAGTACTTCATGCATAGAGCGGCAATTAAAAAAAAAAAAAAAAAAAAAAAAAATCACAATTGGGACGTTCCAGCGGTTTTTTTTGTATGGACCCCTTAAGTATAGTTCTGGCATATGGTGGGACAAGAGATAAATAAGATCTTATCTACAAACTTGTAGTGCAAGCCACAGTGTATGTTGCTTGGAATCTCAAACTGCTTTATTACTGACAGAAATACAGGAAGCAGTTGTGCAAAATGTTAATTTTCTGTGCCAGAAAATGCATTCTCCTGAATCGGACAACAGATAAAGTCCCCTCTAGAAGAGAGTGGCATAATCTCATATTAAAATACGTATCTCAGGACTATTTGACATGTATGTTACATAACAAAGACAACACCTTTCATAGAATATGGAAACCTTTATTGCTATACATTGGGATGAATATTGCAAGCACACTTACAAGGAGGTCTATATAGGACAAGAGTGGATGAGGCGTGTAATTGATTACTTGTCATTTATTGTTTGTTTTTATTTTGTACCAATATTTATTCCCGTGTCCTTGTGTCAGTGAGCAGAGTTGTTGCTACATTGTTTTGCTGTGTTTGTTTTTTCCTTTCTTTGTTTTTGTTGAAGCTTTTAAAGTCAATGAACATTATGTAAAAAAAAAAAGAAAAAAAGTCAGTGGTCATTTAGAAGGAGCGTTTGGACAGAGGTTCTTACCTGCTCAGGGTCTGGAACGTCCAAAAAGCTGACCAACATTCCCGCATAGTTCATACCCACGTTGTTCACTGGACAGGAAGAGAGAGAAACAAAGGGCACACATTTCACAGCATCAGTTAGTCAGCAGTATCAGGGATGAGCTTCTGTTTAGTGCTGGTCTCTTCAAATCCGGCCCTCGATTACAAATCCAGGCCGCATTTCAGGTCCTCCCAGGTACTTATTTTAATAATTACTGATTCTGATTGGTCAGAGGCTTCACACCTGGTTCATGGGTGAAGGAAGGCGGGAAAATCAGGAGGGCTCAGACGCTGAGGACCGTGATTTGAATAACCTTGGTTTAGTGCACGGGTATCAAACTCCAGTCCTGGGGGGCCGGAGCCCTGCACATTTTTGGGTTTCCCCTCATTTACCACACTGATTCAACTCCTTGTGCTAATTACCACGCAGCTCTTGAGCTGAATCATTTGTAGTGGAACAGGGAAAGAACTAAGGTACACAGCGCTCCGGCCCCCCAGGACTGGAGTTTGACACCCCTGGTTTAGTGGATGGTAAAGTGGCTCAGTGGGCTGCACTAGCATTTCTAGGACTGTGGGTTCGAATCCCAAGTCTGTTGTCTGCATGTTCTCCCCATATTGCGTGGCTTTACTCCCCCAGTCCAAAGCAAGCATCTGGCATCTATAAATTGCCTGTAGTGTGCCATTATGCTTGACAATGTATGCAGAAAACTAGCCTTCTGTCCAAGGTGTCCTGCCTACCGCCCCCTGCTGCTCGGGATAGGCTACAGCACCCCCCACAACCCTGTCATGGAAAAGCAGCTGATGGATACAAGGGTGTCCACTGTCTGTATTGTTACAAACTCATCTGTTGCTACTGTCCCAGGGTGCCTGTGGTTTCCATGTGTGCCTGCAGTACCCAGAATGCCGATCTCCAAGTCCTGCAGCTTCTCTGCGATGCGAGGATAGATCTGCGGCCCCTCTGTGAAATCTGTCTGGATGATCCGAGTCTGTCTCCCATACATACTCTCTGAAACAGACACAACTGGGTTATGCATACACCCCAAGTACAGAAACAGCTGTCTTCTTGACACACAGATGCCCCCACCCCGCACACCTATCTCCTTGGCAACAGCCTGCAGCTTCCCTTCTGACCTGCTGACCAGAACCACATCCAGTCCTCTGCTGGCCAACTGAAAGGTGAGACAGAGACATCATAGACGGACAACAATAAATAACCCTGAGTGGAAAGCAGAACACGGTGCCAACATTCAGCCGTCCAGTAAGGTTACCTCCATAGCGTAAGCTTTTCCAATTCCAGAGGTTGCCCCAGTAACAACTACAAAAAAAACAAAACAAACAAGGAGGTCAGAGCACAGGTAGGCTAAGTTACTGCACCCCAAAATATTGGGTAATCAGCTAAAAGCTAAAGTTCCAACACACATATGTCATAATGACCATGTTAACACAGTAAAAACCTAATGTCATATGTAAGTATTGTGCTAAAATCTTAGGCAGCCAAAAAAATGTTTAAATCATCTTTGCTAGTGTAAACTATGATATTACACCTGTCGAAGTTACTGCTTAGCGGTTTCAAGACCTCTGCTAAAATCACTATATTATTTCCAGCAACCGTGCAATACAACCATGTACGACTCGACCACTATCACACTTCATATAGCTAATCAGTAACTCATTGACATTTTAATTAGTTAAGTTAATTAAGTGAGCTGGTGGTGAAATTTAATAAATATTTGGAACGGCTCAGGTGCCCCTGAGGAGAGGTTTGGGAACTGAAGCGGTGTTCATCTAGCCATCCAGCGAAGTTTCAATAACTTTTCTGAGAACAGAAGGGCCGGTTCGCCCTATAGACAACGCAGCTACTCAGCAGGGACACCGTTTCATTTGGAGGCACAAAAGAACGAATATGTATTTTTAAAAAAAAAATCAGAAGATATTTTAATATCAGAAGAAATACCTCCGATTGCATTCCATGACATTAGTTATTTACAGTATATCCATCCATCCATTTTCCAAGCCGTTTATCTTACTGGGTCGCGGGGGGTCTGGAGCCTATCCCGGAAGCAACGGGCACGAGGCAGGGAGCAACCCTGGACAGGGGGCCAGCCTATCGCAGGGCACACTCACGCACCATTCACTCACACATGCACACCTATGGGCAA
>JAUMHC010000067.1:3862176-3881907 GCA_032359785.1 Heteromormyrus szaboi
GGGAAACCGGAGTACCCGGAGGAAACCCCACGACGACATGGGGAGAACATGCAAACTCCACACACATGTGACCCAGGGGGAGACTCGAACCCGGGTCCCAGAGGTGTGAGGCAACAGTGCTAACCACTGCACCACCATGCCGCCCCCTATTTACAGTATATTTCTGTATTTTTCTTGTCAATCAGACGTGAGCTAGCTATTAGCAGCCAGGCACCATGCGCTGGTGTAATGTTTTTTGATGAAAATAAATTGGCAAAAATTAAATAGTTTTCTGCTGCTATGAGGAGGAGCTCACCAGAATCCTGCCTAGGGCGGCAGAACACCCAGGTCTGGCTTGATCACATCTAAGTTCAGGGATAAAACACAGGTAGAATTTAAAAACATATCTGTTTATTGATATTCCCATTTATCCAGAGATAATATACATGTATTTTTCTTGGATTGTTATACTGGTTTTGGTTAAATTGTTTTCTCTAAAATGAATCACACAGTCGTGACTTTTGCATTGCCCTGAGGAACGACAACTGGACTGCTGCACAACAATACGTACAACGTACAGCACAGGCCGGGCATAATCTCCTCCCAGGAACCGCTGGAACAAACAAGAGCCGATCTAGCCCCCCCTAAGGTTCACACAATGAGCCAACGCATTACATTTTGCCCTCGGAAGCTTTATACGTTACTAAAGAACAGAGGAAGAAAGCCAAGTAAGCCGCTGATAACAGCACTATTCAGGAAAGTCATTAGCGGGGAGCCGGAGTGTCCCACAAAGCAATCATTCTTTTCCCAGGAGTAATCCAGAGGCATGATGTTTGTATGATTTTTTAAGTGTTAAAGGGAACTATAATGCGCATGTACCAATTCACGCGCTGCTTCATACAAAATAAACGAACTGACCTCTAGTTTCAATGGCGAATTTATCACAGGCGGTTGGAAACTAACAGTAATAATGCATTTTCCGTCTGCAGCCTGTTGCTCAGCATTGCCAGCAGGGGGCGTCGGAGGGGCGTGGATACCCCAAGCAGATTTTGGGGTCCAGCCCTTACAGGGGTCCTTGAGTATGCAAAATGAGATGCAAAATTGTACGGGGGGCAGGTGACATTTTGTCAGGGGCGCCAGGATATCTAGGTATGGCCATGATAAACTTTTTTTGGTGTCACATACTCTCTCGTTCTTGATCTAGCTGGTCATCACCATGATGTTATTTGTCATCAGACAACAAAACGGAAGGCAGGAATCAGGGCTGGTTCTGGGGGGGCAGTGCCCCCGTGACAACATGCATGCTCCCCTATGGCCCTCATAACTTCGTATGCTACTTATGTCTGAAATATAAGTATTATTGTTGTTGTAAAATATATATATAATAATAATTATTATTATTATATTTTATATATTATATATATATAATAATAATAATAATTCAAGTCAATTCAGTTGGTGAAAAGCGAGGTTAACGACAAAAATAAATTTGTCAAGCTTGAGGAAGCAAAACAGCATGAACAAGAAAGTTACATATTTGTAAAAACTGTAAAATGTGACTGCAAAGGACTGCGTAAATAACACTGGTTTTCAAAATTGTCTTTTGCTTCTTAATCCTGGCAATCTAGTGTAAGTAATACCCTGAGGCCATTATGGTCAAATGCATCTGCCCCCCCTAACAGGACAACTGGCCCCAGTCTGGCCCCCCAGAACAGCCACCGGCAGGGCGGCATTGGGACTGATGGTCTCTGATTTAAACAATTCAGTTAAAGCTGGGGAAACAAGAGTAAACAAATCCGGCTTCTGGCTAACTTAAACAAACCATCTTTAGGTGCTAATCGCTGCTTGCATTTTTCCTGTCTGTACATTTGTCCCGAAATCTTATTTCGGATCAGTCACCTGCCCATTAACTGCTCTTACTATTTTCTTTTCACTCGTCTTTATCCGTCCTTTAATACGTCATTTCATAATAAATTTTATGCTGTTTCAAGAACACCAAAATTGTCACCCTTCTGTTTGTCCTTTTAATAGCTACCATGTCATTCGCTTTTTAAGAACGTGAGGGGTATTAATGAAGCCCAAACTAAGAATTAGATAATGCAGTAAAACATCCAATAGCGGACCCCAAAGTCCCAGCAGGTCCCACATCAAGGTCCAAGTACCCGGGACAGCATGGACCAGATCACATCTAGTTCATTGTAAGATACTAGATCTTTAATCTAAAAATATAAAGTGGCAACAGCAAAACAAAACAAAGTCTGGAAAAAGCAATTTGATGCATACAAAAATATAAAACACCAAATAAGTGCGGATTGTCTGGGGTAACGTGTCGAAAGTCTGTTTTGAATTTAATGAGCTACTACCGACTACCAAGCTTCGGCAACTGCAAAGCGCAACTTGCTTCAGCAAACGTCCACTTCCTATTACTCGCAGGTACTAATATTCTTTATCGTCTGTTCGCTGTCAGGCGCTTATGAAACATCCCCGGCTGGGTGCCCGAGTACTCATGGCTACAGGTGCGTCGGTCCCGGTTCCGGTCGCGGTTCCTGAACTTACCGGCCCACTGTCCATAAGCTCTCAGATCCGCTCGCCAGTACTCTGACATCACGTAAACCCGAAAGCCGCGCCAGCATTTCCACGTGAATTTACAGCAATAAAACAGAACAGTGAAACCCCCGATTACAACCAGGGCGCGCAGGACAAGCGCCGATTCTAACAATGTCTCCATTCTGCTGAACGTTTCCAGCCACGGCCAGCAGCCCCGGGTTTGCTGGTATTTGCCTGATGACAGACCTTTTCACACACGGACCATTTTCACGTGTTCGTCGCCATTGGCTGAGCGCTGTTAAATATTCCCAAATCCGCGAGTAACGCGAGCGATTGAACCCGCCCCTTAAATTCGCCCCGACTCGAGTAAAGGATTCACACTCGTTTGTTTCCTTTTCATATGCCTATTAATAATAAATAATTCATGTTGTGAAGATTCATTATAACTTACGACAGACATTTACAAGCCCTTTATGTAAAAACACAGCTTGTTAAAAATGTTACACGACTTGTTTGTCATTATAAAATCTATAAAATTCATAAATCTCAAAAGTAGTAGTAACTTTTACACAAACATGGTTGATCACAATTATGTAAAAGGTTAAAATTACTGAAGTTAATCAAAACTGAGTATTCGTCGATAGTCCTGGTTGTCCTTAATCAGGACAGCAAAAATGCGTTTATTGTGACATTAAGCTGATTTCTTCTTTATCTGTAGACGGTAGTCTACCATATCTCTGCATAGCTGTCATTTATTGTGACCTCTTTAAGCTGATGTCAGTTGCCAAAATATTTCACCTAGAAGCGATTTATTATTTAAATATTGGAATTGGCTACACCGGCTATGCCGGTTCATGCCTAGAATTTTTTAAAAGAAAATATGACTCATTATATAAATACTGTAGCGTCGGCGAGATATCCCGCATAGCGCAGCCACAGTCAGTGCGCCGGGCATGCTGGAAATATTGTAAATAGCCCTTATATGTATTATACTTGTGTTCTGTTTCATGTTGTCGCCTGTATCCTTGGCTGTGCTATATGCCTATATCTGAACTCTGTCCGGTCCTCGCGTGTCTGTATAGTTCAGTAGGGTGAGTATTACGACAGACATACCTGAATTAGCACTTCTGGTATTATACTCTGAGTTTTTTTTCCTTAAAATAAATAAATAAAATAAACCCCAACAGAGTATTAGATCGATGGTATTCATAGCCTTGGTTTTATTGAGCTAGTATCGGGAAAAATTCATTGTAGAGTCTTATAGCACTTAAGTCGCTCTGGCTAAGGGCGTCTGCCAAATGCTGTAAATGTAAATGTATTGTGAAAACGGGACACCAGGTAAAATTGGACAGTTAAACATTGCAGTAATCTATTTGTAATACTTTATTTTCTCTTCTATATAGTGTCCAAGGGGCATTATTGTATTTAGAATGGTATCAAGTTGGGATTCAAGACATTGAAGTAGATTTTTTTTAAATTTAGTGATCAGTGGTCATTGTTGACACACCACAGCACACAGTGCACAACAACGAAATGTGTCCTCTGTATTTAACCCATATGTGACATCGTGACATAGCAGGGGGCAGCTAATTCAGCCCCCAGGGACCAGTGCTTGGGGCTGGTACTTGCTCAGGGTACCTCAGTGGTACCTTCCTGGTCAGGGATTCAAACCTGCAATCTTTCAATTACAAGTGTGCATCCCTAACCATTAAGCCACCACCATTACTTTTCCAGACAGCAATTTTCCCATTTTAACAATACTCACCTTAGTCCTCAATCCAGGAACAGGATTGAGAACCAATCCTAGTTACTCACCATGTGTGCCTAAAGTCCAATCCATACTTCACTTTTCTGCGCGCGCTTTCAGATGAGGCATAAATTTCATCATCATGGGTTGACTGTGGATGACTGTGGATGGTGCATGTGCAGCCTAGATTTTTATGTCTAGCAGAAACCTTGCACATCCGTGGGCATCGACCATGCCTGTGCAAGATAATTGATTAGGTATTTCCAGTAGGTGGCAGGGTGGAGTTTCACAGATCAGTGGTCAATAACGAAAGCGTAGAGGAAAAATAGTTGTTGCGGTGGTAGCAATGGAGAGTAGCTGCAGGAGGAGGGTCGGATCTAATTTTTCATACTGTCCAGACATTATACCAAGGTATACAGTATTTTAAAAAAGGAGCAGTATTCTGGTATTTTGAAATCTTGCCGATGAAATTCGCCAAGGAGATGGGGAGTGTAAGGATTTCAAAATACTGTAGTATGCCTTATTACCGTAATACTGCCCAAGCCTTAGATAATAACTATACAACTTCATATAAGCTTGCCTGTCTCACTGCACTGCTTGTATGTTGCAATGTGTTTGTTGCAATATGTCTGCCCTCTCCTGGTCTGCTGGAATATCACTGCTGTATGCATGCACCAACCGCGACCGTTCACCTCCCTAGCCAAATGTAGCATGTACACAAGCTACCGCCTGAAAGCACACGCACAAAAGTGAAGCATGTACTGGGCTCACACGCACAAAAGTGAAGTATGTACTGGGCTCACACGCACAAAAATGAAGTATGTACTGGGGTCACACGCACAAAAGTGAAGTATGTACTGGGGTCACACGCACAAAAGTGAAGTATGTACTGGGCTCACACACACAAAAGTGAAGTATGTACTGGGCTCACGCGCACAAAAGTGAAGTATGTACTGGGCTCACATGCACAAAAATGAAGTATGTACTGGGCTCACACACACAAAAGTGAAGTATGTACTGGGCTTTACTGTCCAGCAACCGATCTCCGTATGTTTCCCTGTTATGTGTGTCAGTTTGGTGCCTGTGTTAGTCTTTTTAAGGGCTAAATAATACGCCATTCTTTCCTGTTACAATAAGCCTCCTTGTTTCTTGCCACCGCCGCCATGCCTTAGTCTGCCAGACATTACGCTGGTGTCAGAAGTGGGACAGCAGAAGCAGGTGACCTGGACATTGCCTTGACAGCCTGCTCTAGCTTGGCTGACCTGCAGGTGGCTATGGAGCTGCAAAGTGGAAGACACGGCGGCCGAGTTGTGCCAAGGCAGGCTCAGCTGGCTCAGGAGCGCCATGAGCTCACAAGGGAAGCGGTGGCAGAGCCAGCAGCACCAGCAGCAGCTGCACGAATCCCTGGAGCAGGGGCAGGGTGGGAGCAGCTGCACGAGGCCACTGGAGCAGGGGCAGGGTGGGAGCAGCTGCACGAGGCCACTGGAGTTGTGGACCAGCAGAAGCAACAGCCTGGCAGTTGGCAACAGGTCCCCAACAAGCCGCATTAGAAGAAGGGCCAAGGCCCAGGGGGACTGGCACCACCAGTGACTGCTGGCAGCTCAGAGCTCATTAGCAGCCCGGCTCTGCCAGTGGTCCCCGGCTGCTCAGCATGTCCACAGTCACCTGAGAGAGAGCACCGGTGGCTGCTGCCAGACCTTTGCAACTTGTTGCAGGATATGGTGGAGGACTGGCTGTAGTAGTTGCCAGGATGGTCGACTTTTGGGAGGGGGGGCAGTGAAGCACCTGTGACATGGCTCCGCATAGCGGAGTCCAGTTTGTATGCAGAGCATGCAGGGAATATTGCAAATAACCCCTGTGTGTGTTATAGTAAATACTAGTGTTGTATTCCTTATTGTCATGTGAGTCCCTGTCCATGTCATAGGTAAACCCTGTGTGATCCTCGCGTGTCTTTGGCCGTATAAATTACCCACTATGGGTGTCCCTTACTGTCTGGTGTCTGACCTCCCATGTTTCCCTGTTGTGTGTTGTTTGGTGCCTGTGTTAGACCTTTTAAGGGTTTAATAAAAGGGCATTCTTTCCCCTTACAATAAGCGTCTCGTTTCATGCCACAACCACAATGACACGGTCTGCCAGACTATGCAATACTGTTGCAGAGGAATTCACCACGACCCTGTGCTGGATGCACATTTAAGGAAGATGAAGGAATAAATATTAGAAGGAAATCAGCTATAAAATTCACATGACATTTCCCAATCTATAAAATGTTGGCATTTATATGTATATTGATTTTATTTTTTTAGGCTCAGCCGACACACGTAAGATCACGTGATAAACATACAATAATTGCAGAAAATTCAGTGACGACAGATTTATTTAGTTGCTGAATACTTGAACATGACCTTATGTGTACTCACTACGATATTTTTTTGTGTTCCCTCAATTTTGCAGAACAACAGAGAAGTGATGTGATACCTCTTTTTTCTGTGAAACCATTTTTTTCACAGCGCGATTTGCCATTTGGTACGGTTTGTCCCAGTCCTCTGCCCGTTGCCATGCTTTTTGGTGGCTTGAACTGCGTCTGCGCGAATCTTATGAAGTCGGCTTTTGCACAAGTTGTCACTGGTTAATTAATATTAAAAATAATCTTAACTTTTTTGTAGAAGATTACCGATTCCCCAGGAATCGACTGTACGAAACATCACATCGTACGTAAGCTGGCGAGATAGAGTTTTCCTAAGTAAGTTTTATTGGGAGCTAGCCATGAACCAATTTGACCAGTAAGTACACCGAAGCTAACTGCTACTATATAACAAAACACTAAAGCAGTTCCTCTTGTTTAACAGCGCTTGAAATAACATCAACATATTGAATATGATCGTTTGAAATTTACGTTAATTAAAAATGAAGCCTGATTGGCAACTGCCATTGAGGAGGGGGGGGGGTTACAACCAAATAGCAGAGTAGCTATCGATTCCAGCAGAGTTAGTTGCTTTGCAAGTGTAAGTTATTTCACGAAGAAAAAGTAATACAATATATTCCTCATTAATATACCGTTTCAGTTTGAAGGACGACGACACCGGAGACCAGGACAGTTCGATAGTCCCGCGGGAAGAGAAGAGCGACGCGGAGAGCAGCTCCATCCCGAACAGCAACGGGCGGCGGAAGGTGCTCACTGAACTCTGCCCTTCATATCTGATGGATTGTTTCCGTTGGCTTTTGTGTGTAGTAAAACGTACTACAGTCGATGCTGTCCATCCCCATTTGATGGTTTAACTAGGAATCTTAGTTGGTAAAAATTCACTTTAAATGCATTCATTTAAAATGGGTTATACTGCAATAATAAACTTAGAGCGATGTATCGGTATCCCTATGGCCAGACCATCTCCCCGGGAGCAGGGGAGCACCCTCTGCAGTACAATTACACCTTCTGGTACTCGCGTCGAACCCCGAGCCGACCGGCCAACACGCAGAGCTACGAGCAGAACATCCGGCAGATAGGCACTGTGGCCTCGGTCAGTAATCATCCCTTCTGCTTCATTACACATTTCTTTTTCCTCATTAGGGCGATTCAGACGGGGACTCATTTCTGATTTGTAAATTTTTTTAATATTAATGTGTTGTTTCATGTTTCCCATCCACCAATAAAATCAGGACTGTCTGTTGTAGCATGTAAATGAATGTGGCTTCGAAATGTTCATCTTTCCATCTTTTGTTTTGGTGTACAACTCACCTTCCCTGTTCTGGGTGTCTTAGGTGGAGCAGTTCTGGAAGTTTTATAGCCACTTGGTTCGACCCGGAGATCTGACGGGTCACAGTGACTTCCACTTATTTAAAGAGGGCATCAAGCCCATGTGGGAGGTAAGTACAGGGCCGCACAGTGTTTCCTTATACACTTTGGTCACTGGATTGTTACACTGGTGGGACGTTGTGCAGTGGCCTGTTCTTAGCACTGCGTCAAAGCTGGGTGCGTGATGTTCCAACCACCGCAACTGTTGCTCCATCGCGGAGTTGCTCATGATCATGCATATTTTAATTTAATCTTTTAATTTGATTGGGAGGACGAAGCCGAACGACTCCCTGTCATTTAGACTTTTGTTCTGGCTGCCCCGTTTTCAAGGACGAAGCGAACAAGAACGGGGGCAAGTGGATAATCCGTCTGCGGAAAGGCCTGGCTTCTCGCTTCTGGGAGAACATCATCTTAGCCATGCTGGGAGAGCAGTTCATGGTGGGGGAGGAGATCTGCGGGGTGGTGGTGTCCATCCGCTTCCAGGTCAGCCAGAGATGTGTGTTTGGGGAGGGGGGCGTCTGAGTAGCGGAAGGACAGGCACAATTTGTGCCGTCGTTTAAGCTTCCTTCCCAAGCCAGTGTGGGACTGCATACAGAGCTGGGAGTTGATTGCTGATTGGGATGCATGTTCTGCTCATGCGGGACTTTCGAGAACCAGTAAATAAACTACAAATAACACAGTCAATGTCTGCTACTTATGTGTGAATGTCAGATGGCTGTTACTTCAATCGAAAAGCAAAGGCTACAGATTAGCAGTAACATTACTGGTGCCGTGGTTATTTAAGCAAATGGCCTGCTTTTCTTTTGCTTTGTTATGTCCTGTTACGGCTGGAACACTTTGTTTCTGTTGTACTGTTTGAACTGGATTGTCTGGGATCCCGTGTGGCAACAGGATGTTGATCTTTGGTGTGTCTGTGTGTTCTGGCATGTCCCTGCAGGAGGACATTCTGTCGATATGGAACAAGACGGCCAACGATAATGTGACCACCTCTCGGATCCGTGACACACTGCGGCGCGTTCTGAACCTGCCTCCCAACACCATCATGGAGTACAAGACCCACAACGACAGCCTCAAGTACGGAAGGCGCACGCAACTAGAACAGAACCCACTAACAGCAGGTTAACATACTGCTCAAGGCTTGACTTGTGGCTGTATGTTAATTATTAGTGTGTGTGTGTGTGTGTGTATACACCACATATATATACCGCAAGGCCATCTGCTCAAGCAGCTAGAGGCCTTTGGTTAGATTAGCATTTTCTAATGGCACTTGTACCTAAGGAGAGTCAATGACTTAATTGCGTTTTGGCTTCAGTAGTTATAGCAAGACCAGCAAAGCACATCCATGTGATTAGACAGTCGCCATCCCGCACTGCACTCCTGCCGTCTGTTTTCTGCACACCGGCCCCCTACTCCGCTCTAACAGCTCCGCTCTTCCTCCTCAGGGACAATTCCAGCTTCCGCAACACAAAGATCACGTTGTGAGAGCAGCGAAAGCGGCCAGAACTGAATGCATCCCTCTCCCTCTGCTTTAACCAAACAAGACTGACTTTGGTGTCACTCCAAATGAATGGGAACACATTAAAACGGGACAGACTGTTTCCACGGACTGGGAGCAACCGCTGTGTACACTGATTCTGCTTCTCCAGGAACCCCCTTGAGACTGACATCATCCATGACTTTCACTGTTGATGGCGTTTTTGTTGGTGTCTGTTTCCTTTTTTTTTTTTTTTAAATGTTTGGGAACAACCCATATAATTCCAAGTCCCAAACCTATGAATTTACTGTTTACACTGTTCTTCAATGAATGGAGAAAAATAGGCATTCAGATTAACCTGAATTTATTCAGCCTAAATTAATACCAGTTCATCAGAGGAAATGTTCTTCATCAGAAAAAGACGTGATTTTGTTTTAAAGATAGTTACATTTGTGCTAGTTTCCAGTGTATATTTTTGCTGTAATTAACTGTAATTAAGCCTTTTTTAAGACGCGCGGTATAAACGACGACAAATGTGTGAAGTTGCAAAATATGCCCAAACTAGTTCATGAATGACGCTAACTTTTATTGTGTGGACGTGAATTTTTAATGTTTAAGGGTGTGATGTGAGACGTGTCATTATGATATCGGTACAGCTGCAGAGATTGTATATCTTGTCCGTAAGCTGCGATTCCCGTTCGGACCAGTCTGCCAGTAAGCATAGCGGCGTTACTCATAACATTCACAATCGTACAATTGGCACATAACTCATGAACGGTTAAGCATAAAGAAGGCAGGTAATTTGATTTTCTTCTTTCATTAGGGACTGGATTAGTTTTTATTTTCTAATTGAGCGCAGCCATGTGATTTTGCCGCGATGCACAGAGATTGACATAACTGGTACACAAGTACGAATTCATCTTTAAAAGCGATACGTGCGGCAATCGATTAATATAACAGCGCAAATGCGTACGTATTTTATGCTAATTTGCGCCGATATGACAAGAAATTACCGTGCATTTTAACCTCTATGCCGCAAATGAAGTACGAATTAGCATATAAAGGTTAAAATGCACGATAATTCCTTGTCATATCGGCAAAAAATGCTCATAAATATGAACGCATTCACAACAATCGCTGTTAAAGGTGAATGCGCACTTGCATACCAGTTATGCCAATCCCTGGTTATGCGTCATACGTTGGCGCGCTGCATAACGATCTTGTAGTTGGTCAAGACTGTGAACTTTTATTTTCGTTTATTTCCGTTTAGCTTTAGCTTCAAAGAGGCAGTCAACTTATACGTGGAGTTTCGACGAACTTCATGAGCGAAACCAAAAGTATCTGATTTCACTCCTGTAATGTGGGGGAATCCCCTTCGATCCCGTAGGGGCTTGAGGAAGTCACTCGATAAACATTTTGTTACATATATCGTTGATTTCTGAATTATTTTTCTCCGCTGGATCAATTCGAAAGGCGATTGTCACTGTCTTCCGGTAATAGAGGAATTGTAGGTATGGCGCTGCTTACTGAATTACATATTCTTAAAAGTACGTCTCGCAATTTTACGAAAGAATTTTTATTAGGCAAGGCCCTAGATTCGGGTATGGACGGTAGGGACTTACGCGACTTTGAAGGTTTCAAATGATAACTTCTGAGAGCCTTTATTTTATTTTATGTCTGTAATGATTAGGTGCAATAATATTAGTAGGGTACAGCAAGGTAAACTGCCGTTTAAAGTATCGGTTTCCTCCAGGAAAGAATTTCAGATTAATTTTACACCTCGTGTTAAATTGCGCCCTTCTGTTTTTCCTCTCTCGAAGCAGACAGACTAGCTGAAGAAACATCCCAACCCGACACCATGAGCGCATCCCTAATGGTGAGTTTGGTGACGTGTATCTGACCTGTAACAGGCAACCAGACACCCAGTCTGGCTTGTACCCTGAGAAGTGGCTGGGCTTACTGGTTCCAAATCCAGTACGGATTCTGAATGAATTCGATTTAAAGTTACCAAAATACGGATTTAACGTAATTCGGCGTGAAACATCATTGTGTGTAAACTCACGAAAGCTCCCAAATCTTGGTAAATGAGCACTTCCCAGCAGCGTTGATGATGTTTGCTCACAGGCTGGTGCTTTCCCCCTGCCTGTCTCTCTATCCCCGGCCAGTGCCCGCAATGCAACCGGAGCGACGGCAGGCACGTGCGCGGCCAGCGCGCCGTGTGCCCGCGCTGCTCCTCCAGCTCGCGCCGCATCTACCAGTTCTGCAGCTCATGCCGCCGCAAGTGGCGCGGACACGAGGGCAGCTCCTGCGCGCTGCCGTTTTGCCAGACGCGAGCCGCTCTCCTGTCAAGCGAGCGCATCGCGAAGGAACACAGCATGGTGAAGGGCTGTCCCTTCTTCCGGATCTGCCCCGCGTGCAGGACCCTTGTGACACATTCAGGTGAAGGATGCCCGAACATCCAGTGTCCTGAATGTGAAACTCGTTTCTGCTTTCGTTGCCTAACGTGTGACGTGGATGAGGATGATGATGATGATGATGATGATGACGACTACGACGACGATTACTATTTATCCTGCATTGATGGTTTGTGCCCTATCACAGATAATTCTGAGTCAATCACAGCATTAGATGAAGCTGGGGCAGGTAAATAAAGGTATTTGTAACATATCAGAGATGTAACTATAATAATATAAATAGGAATAAAAACTTGGTACAAGCAGCGTCTGGCATAGGCTGCAGACCCTCTGTATAACACATCAGGGCATGGAAAGTGGATGGATGGAATAGTGGATGGATGGAAAAGTGGATGGATGGAAAAATGACAAATAGTGGAAAAGCTTTACAGACAATTGTGAGAGTAATTATATAAAGTATTTGTCTCAGGTGTTAGGTATCTGGCTGTTACTGGACACCCTGGTCTTCATCTCACTGGATATGCATTTCAGTAATCCGTCATTCTTAATAAAGCCTGCATGCATTTTCAGGTCTTCTCTGATTCTCTGTAAATATTGCTTAGCTGTAAATCATAATAAATCATTTTGACATTTCAGTAGTGCGTTACACAATCACTTTGGGAAATTACCCTTTAAGAATACATGCCCGGACCTGCTTTTTATTTTACTTGAATGCAAATTATATGAAACGTATATGATAGTACAATTTATTCATCTTACTTTCCTGGCTTACTGACAGAACTGCCCATCAACTCAGGCATTGTTTGCACTGTTTGCACTACAATACTGTGAGGCTACGGTTCTTTTCATTTATTTACAGGATTCCACATTATTGGTTTTCTTACTGTCAATTACTACTTATCTTAAGGTTTGGTATCTTATCCTATTTTTATTTAACTGTTCTTTTGTGCAGCCCTGCTGACAATAATTTACCTTCCTTTTTGCAGTCCAGTAAACAAAGGTGAAAACACAATAACACAATAAGAATATGGTCAGCGGTCAACCCTGACGGCTCAACACAAACCACTCGCCAACCTAAAGATCCAAGCTCAGGATTCTGCTCAAAGCCTCACCTTAACTGCAGAGTGTAGCTTCCTAACAGCTGCAAATGACACTTCTATGGTAACAGAGAGCTTAGTGGTTAGGACTGTGGTCTTATTACCAAAAAGCTGCTGATTCAAGTTCCAGGAATGGCCCTGCTATAGCATCCATAAGGAAAGGTGCTTAATTCGAAATATTTCAGTAAAATATGCAGCAATAAAATTGGATTTAAAATAAATGTAAAATCTAAGCATAATCACTTAACTGAACCACAAGGGGGAGTGTTTCTTGGAATAGCCCACCGGCTCTGAGGTGATTTGAATAACTTTTCCACCACCTGCTCCGCACCAAGGATTTGGGAATAGAATTCCACACTCCCTTTAAATGTTCACGTATCCCACAATGGACACAGTGCACAGAGTTATTCATACATATATGCTCGCAAGACAATCATATCACCACTTATAAAATTATACGACCGTCACATTTAATATCATTTACTATTAGGTAAAAGAAATGTCATGCGTATTTCATGGGTCTGCTTATAATTAAAAGTAAAAAGATGCCAATGCAAATATGCAGATCAGAATGTGAGATAAAAACAGAGCAGAAGCTTGCCATTGCCCTTACTGACTGCTGAGTCAGCAAGCCCAAACTAAACCTGGATGTAGACTGGTTGGCTTGACAGACTTTTGCAGAATCGCATAAGTGATACTCAAAACCACAGCACAACTACACCACAGGGCAACTACATCACAATAAACTGATGTGGTTGCCCTCTCCCCTTGAAAATAAAATGAAAATAAATGTGATGACCCAAAAAAGACTTTTTAAACGTTAACCTTGGTAAACAGGCAGATACTGTAAGATACGTGAACTCCTTTGAGTAAAATCTGAATATTTGTAGATAGGTATCACCATACAAGATAAGCCGATAAATTACCAGCTGTCAGCTTCTGAGGCTGAACAAAGAGGAATAGCAGTGCACATGTTAGGCAGGGCATTGTCTAACCTCTAATTTAGTTAAGCTAACATAAACCTTTGCGGGGGACAGGGTGTGGAGGCGCTGTGTCAAAGCAGGAAGATAAATCATGACCGACAATCCTGTTATTTTTGTTCTTTAGCTCGTCGAAAAGGTACCACACACCACCAGAGCTGGGAGTTCGAATCCGGCCTCACTTCAGATTCCATCCGCAAGCAAAGAGGTGTTCCTGATTGAACCACGGTGTGTGTGTGTGTGCGTGCCCTGAGATGGACTGGCACCGTAGCCTTTCAGACAGACGGGCAGACAGAGAGTCAGACAGGCAGACAGACGGCACCACCCTCACCGGGTTTCTTCTCAGTCTGCCATTGCCAAGCATTTAACTTCTGGAAAAGTATCAGAAAAATTTGGGTGAGATTTGGCCGTGTCACTCTGTGCGCCTTGAGCCGTAATTAAGGCTTTTATGGCGCTGCCATCTCCCTCCCCCTTTACTGTAAACATCTGCTTCATTCTTTTCCAGCCCAAGGTTGTGCACCAGTACAGCTGGTCCTGTTAGTTCTGTCAGCGCAGAATGCATTCTGATTAGCAGGTTCCAAGGAGCAGCACAGTTTAGCAGGAGCCAATCTGAGTAATCTGCTTATCAGAGCAGGACTCTCTACCTCTCTAGCACGTACACACACACACACACACACACACACACACACACACACACACACACACACACACACACACACACACACAGAGAGTTGTGTAATCATATCTTTTTGGGGACCGCTCTATGGGAAAAATGCTAATAATATCCAGGCCTAACCATGACCATAAGAAACCAAGCAAAATACAAAAGTTTTTGTATTTTTAGTTTTTTCATTGTAGTCACGGATTTTAATAAAATTTTATAAAATTGAATTTCTCCTTGTGGGGATCAAAATAACAGCTTCTTACCACATTGGCCCATTTAGTCCCTACAATGTAATGTATACCTGGACCACACACACATACACACAGACACACACACACAGACTCGAAGTGGCAGTCATGGTCATTTACATTTACATTTTGTTTCACTTTGCACCTCTCCTAATAGCATCAATGCCCATCTCTGTGTAGCTGTGTCTCCACACCCTCAGTGGCTGTCATTCCTGGCTCAGTGACCCCTGTCCCCTTCTTCCGTGTGACCCCCGCATACTCACCCCACTGTGTCCTGGAGCTCACTTCCCAAGGTTGCTCTCCTGTGGGTATTTTCAGCCCAGTTTAGCTTGGGAGCAGATGCCTGACTAAATCCGTTTCACGGATCCAATCTAAGCACTGGGGTCTAAATTTAAACCAATCTTAAGGTCGTCATCAGTATTTTTTATACTAATCTTTCTGGAGTTTTTTCTGTATGCAGGAGCCAAAAGTGAGTGCAATAATCCTTTTGCTGTAATCACTGATACAAGACATCTGTGGTGATTTGCCGTACAAAAGCATGAATAAAAATTCTATCATACACAAGAATATGTCGCGTACAATACTCCATGTTCGCAGGTAGTAGAAACAGTTTGGCTGGTACAGATTAACAAATAATTATGTTTTCGATTCTATCATCCATTCATTGTAACAACCTGTCATGTTGTTCTCCTTCCTGCTGATGTAATGGTCATGATATACAGTATTGAAGGCTCTGGGTGAATGGAATATATTCACAAAGTATATTATGGTCCTAGACACTGGAAATAGCTCTTGAAAAATAAATGTCAGTATTTCGCTGTGTCTCCTGCCTCGATTACCAACACATAACCAAAAATATCAGATGAGGATAGTAGATAACTGAGGAATCTGATTATGGCTAGCTTCTGCAAGGTTTGTCTCACAAGTATGACAGCAAAATATCGGAGTGTTTTTCCACATGAGGAAGGAAATTTGTTTCACAAAAGAAAAATCTCACTAACTGTTCATTCCTAGTCATAAATACTTCTGTCTAGGTAATTTTATCTTGCAATTAATTAACACATAATACAATGCATTTTCACAGACAAAAACCAGCATGACCTATGACATTTTATCCAGCTCTTGAACAGAGTGCTTAGTTCTGCAATAGAATCTTCAGTTTCATCAACAATAATGCATGATCTTATACCATATGCTATTAGTAAGCACTGTTATGACGCTGTGTTACCTTGCATTTAACAGAATATGGGACTTTTCATTGTAAGGATACATTGGTGTTGCAGAAAGAGCTTTAAGAGAATGTACTACTAAAAATTACACACTTAGGGATATTCTGGATTAGTCACTTCAGTGAAATTTGTCATTTGTATTTGTACTGCCAAGTGATCTGCAACAAATTTTTCTTGTAGTCAGGAAAGTAAACGTGAAATGGGGACAATAGTAGGAGCTATCTAAATATTTGACATGTGGACTGTTTGAGGGTCCCTGAAGACTGGGTTGGAAAACACTGATCTATAACAAATATAGTGAGGCAATGCTGGCACTGTTCAAAAGAGGTGGACTCTGTGTAGCCACCTCACAATAAGAACCCACCCAAACGAGACAGGCACATACTGTGAGGGGCACCAACATGCTGGACCCTGGGGGGCCCCCCCCCCCCCCCCAGCTGTGGTTTCATGGATTAAAGGCTAAAGAAGACTGAGAAGTGACTGATGTGTCTTGACCTGCTTTGCCCTACATTCTCTCTCTCTCTCTCTCTCTCTCTCTCTCTCTCTCTCTCTATCTATCTATCTGTCTATCCAATTTTAGTGAGGTGAGAAGCTTGGAGTTACAAACCCTAATCCCTGGAGCAGTGTTTTCTGTTGATCAGCCTTTGGTTTGGGGCAGGTCCCAGTCCAAAGTAGCCCAATAAATTATTATTGAATAATAGAGGAAAACCGAGTTTTTCATCAACTTCTGTCTGTTCTGGAAATTTTCCAACAAGTCACAATTTTGTTTTCCTTCTAAAATGGCTTTGCACTGAAAGGGACTGCACCCAATTTCATTGTACTTCGTTGTAAAGATTCTGATTCTTTGATTAACAAGTCGCTATTTGATTCACTTCAGGAAGGCATTTGATGCATTCTTCCTAAAGAGTTTTTATGTAATATAAAGTAACAGGCAAACCGAAGGGAGATTAAAGATCAAGACAGATCTCAAGAGTTTCAAACAAAAACAAAAAATCGGAAGCAATGGGACCATTGATTCCGGAATATCATCTGTTCATCAATAATACTTCAAGATTTCTATGATCCTACTGATCGCCCTGAAAGGCTTTCATAAACATTCTTTTCGACTGAGACAACAATAGGCCCACTAATCTGTGATCTCCAGGGTCTGATCACTGAGGCATGTAAACACACAGCTCCAGGTAAGAACCATCATTTCTAAAACATGTTGCTTTGACAGAATAAAATTTTGATTCATAATGTAAATTTATCGTTTTTACGCTAAATTTTTACAAGCCCAGCACTACGTAGTAAACCACTGACAGAAAAACAACGGATAAATACTTTGCAAGATGCTGAATCCCTTCAGAAATTTCAAGAATTGCGTAGTAGTTGATCTTGTATTTCCAACAATCTCACGCATTCAGAGTAACTTTCCCTCAGGAAATTCTTCTGCCTAAGTTATCTAAGCTATCCATTGTACAGCCATAGTAGATTACATCTGGAATGGAAACTATGAAATAGGTATATATTATAGTACAGGAATGCCTGCGGAGCAAGTAAGTGTTAACTATGAGTGCTCTGGAATACTATTTTACATTAAATAATATTGAACACTGAGATGATTGCAGCACTGAAATGGCAATACAACTTAGAATTTAGGGATCAATTGTCATTGTTGACACACCACAGCACACAACAATGAAATGTGTCTTCTGCATTTAACCCATATGTGACATAGCAGGGGGCAGCTAATTCAGTGCCCAGGGAGCAGTACCTTGCTCAGGGTACTTCAGCAGTGCCTTGCTAGTCAGGGATTCAAACCTGCGATCTTTTAATTGCAAGTGCGCATCCCTAACCATTAAGCCAACACTGCCCAAACAAGCAATGCTTTTGCTGACTGAAGCTGGTATACTATAAGGACATTTTGGTTTCAGTATTGGTAAACACCAGACAGCCCTGAACCCCCCCACCCCCTAAATACTCCCACATTATTGGTACGGCCATGTCCCCACCATCCATATACAATCTACACCATTGTGATTTACCATTATTAACCTCCTGGAACTCAAACGGAGTTAGATACTTATGGCTAACAAACCATCATTTACTGAACACAAGACGGAACCTCTATAAGCAAAATTACTTTGTAATTATTCTTGCCTTCAGTCACTAAACTTTTCAAGTTTGCTTACACTAACAACTATATTTATATATAAGTATGTACACAGACACACACACGCACATAATTGTTGGTGTTTTTAAGAAATGGTTTCTTATGATGCAACAGGACATATATTTAGATTTTATATATTTATATATTTTGGTTTAAGCTTATCTTGTTTACTTGTGTGGCAGGCAGCTTGCGGACTCAGGCTCCCAAACAGGCTTGTGTAATGCTTCTTGCGCCTATTCATTCTGGGTTAATTGAAATTCAATCGGCCCATGCAATTCGACCCCAGGTGATGATGCCCTGGCGCAGGGTATTAAGGTGGCTCAGCGGAAAGTGTCACTGACTTGGACCTTTGAGGTTATGGGTTTGAATCCCCCATCTGTGTGGAGTTTGTACCAGTTATTTGGGATTTATCTTGTTGTCCAAAGCTTTTGTCTGTACATTTCCAGTAAGGTATGATGGACTAGCATACTGGGTACTGGATAAGCAACTGGAAGATGGATGAAACACTAGGCTTATACAGAAAGCAGCATAAAATCTGAAGGCTTGTACCCCAATAGGACAACTCACTATCGGCATCTAAAATGATCTTAATGCACATCACTGCCAAAAAAGTGAATTTTGCGAAAAATCCAAACCTAGGAGTGTAAATTAGTGAAGCAACAGTAACACTTGACATAGCACAAATCACATAGTATTATGCTATTAATTAACCACAAACTAAGTCTTAGTCACATACTGATGTCATATTAATTCATCATTGAATTGTGGCGCATGTTTTATTCCAAGCAGTTACTATATTTGTTACTATATCTGTAAATTCTATAAACCTTTGTGAACTACTGAAGGAACAAGTCATGAATAACATGAAATACTGATCTCATATTTGTTCATCATTCATGAATTATGATGCAACTTTTTATCCTAAGCAGTTACTATATTTGTCACTATATCCGTTAATTCTGTAAACCACTGAGAGCACCTGAAGGAACTACTGAAGTCATGAATAACACAAGTGTAATATTGATCTTATGTTTGTTCATCATTAATGAATCGTGACATCTTTTATCTCAAGTAGCGACCATATCTGTCTATGATTCGTACTTCAATAGCAGTTATTGCTAAGTATTTGTGCCCCGTCAGGAGAAGTGTCACCAAGTGAGAAAGTACTGAAGAGGTGGGATAATTCACCCAGTTCGAGGGGTCCAGCTGTCAGATTCCTGACCAGGATGTCATCATGCTTAAAGTGCTGAGTTATTGACACTGGCAAACAACTCTGTCAGTAAGAGAGACGACTGCATTGCTGCCATGACAACCTTGAACAGTAATAGTGTATTAGAAAAATCCTGCTGTCAGTTGATAATTCTTCAAGAATCATCAGTTGTGGGTTTGGGGGGGGGGGGGGGGGGG
>JAUMHC010000067.1:3883026-3898148 GCA_032359785.1 Heteromormyrus szaboi
GGGAACATAGATAACATAGGGAACATAGATAACATAGGGAACATAGATAACATAGGGAACATAGATGTGCCACACACATACTTATAAACCTATAAACCAGTAAACCTGATTCTGATTCTCATTATGATAAATGATGTGAAATATCACCCAAAGAATAAGGAATATGCTACCAGTGTTGGGCATTTCAGGTCCAAAAGCTGATTTCTTCCTTGTTAACACATTTTTGTGTTTTTTCTAAACATAATTATTTACCAATGAATGAATGAATTAATTTTGAAAAGACACCTGGTAAGATAGCTAGCTGATGGCCATGCAGCTGCCTAGCAGCGATGTCACCGGTTTGGTGGGCAAAATACAGACTGAAGTGAACGTAAAAAGATGGGGAAGCCTGCTTGTGTGTTGTGTTTTTATAAAAGTAATAGTGCTAAGGGCAATAGTGCTAATGGCAATAGTGCTAGCGGTAATAGTGCTAATGGCAATAGTGCTAACAGCAATAGCGCTAACAACAATAGTGCTAGCGGTAATAGTGCTAACGGCAATAGTACTAGCGGTAATAGTGCTAACGGCAATAGTACTAGCGGTAATAGTGCTAACGGCAATAGTGCTAACAGCAATAGCGCAAACAACAATAGTGCTAGCAGTAATAGTGCTAACAGCAATAGCGCTAACAACAATAGTGCTAGTGGTAATAGTGCTAAAAGTAATAATGCTGGCTTTCTTTCTTTTCCTTCTCTTTTTCCCTGTTTCATGTACCATTCTGTACAAATGATGTAATAATGGATTGCCACACACCCCGCGCCTTGTGGTGACTAAAACTCATACATTGCATTGTCTTTTGTCTTGCACTCTCTTGTCTTTTATTGTGCTGTTGTTTTGTCCTGTATTGGGTTGTTGTTTGTCCCCCATGCACCTGTCCCCTCCCCTGCAATCATTGCGTAAGCATTTAATTGCGTCCCTCAGAACATGTGTGACAATAAAACTTGAAAGCAGAAATGTGAAAGGCCAAAGCCGGTGCTTTTCATGTAGAGTGAGCCAACATGAGCTGTTGCATAAGCGAACCCAAGACTAATGGCACACTAGGTCCACTACCTTGGATTGACATGGCTGCTTTTCGCTGGCCCAGTGCTTGAAGTGGGTTGGTACTAACCAGTATGCACTTCCAGCACCTCTTTGCCTTTGTTTGGGTACTGGCACCTCTCAATATCTGCGGGTGCTGAATAACAAGGGGAGTACCAACACCATCAAGAACTGTTTGGATCACATGGTGCTTTGTGATTTTCAAGCTTGGAGAGTAGCCATTTTTGATTGAAAATATTTTTAAAACAGACGGATGGTTGTCTGAGCCGGTTTAACTGGCGGCTGTGTCGTAATGGTGACACTGCGTGATCTGGTTTAGACAAAGACCTGCTCCTGACATGGCGAGCGGCTTCACTATTAAACAATATAACTATATTACCAGGAATGATAATTAAGAAAAGGACGTGAGGGCGTATTTCACTGATGAAAGAGGGAAGTCAATGAGGAGAACAACACCTACGCTTTTCTGTTCAGGATGTGGATGGGCGTGAGCTGGGCATTCAGGAAACGAAACTGTGGCAAATCGCTGACTCGGCGTGACTCCTTAAGGCAGGTTACAGAGGCAGCCTCTGAGGCCTTAAAGCTACTGGTAACTAACTAAAAACTCACATGTAACGTCTTCTCTGCCCTGGACCTTCAGTGGGTGGTCATAAGCGCACACTCTACTGTCACCTGATGACCGGAGGTTTCATCCCAAGCAAGGATCCTTGAGAGAAACTCAGGCTGAATCACTCACTTACAATATCCAGCCATCTTCATTGGGTAAATTCCATAAAAGGATGAACAAGATGGCAAATTATGTTAACACCATGTCAAAATTCCGGTAGCAAAACTGGTCTAGTGTGTTTTCACAGCACCTAATGTGCAGTCACTTTTGTGAATCCACATGTTTCTTACCATAAATATACAAAAGTCAGACCAGCTTTTAGATGTTTTACTGCAGCTTTGGAGTACGAATGAAAGTCCATCTGGCTGTGTTTTAACTGCTTATCTCCCTAAAAGTATATATATTTTTTGAAGATGTCCCTTTCAGCGGCACATATGGGGGGATACAGGAAGGATGAGAACCTTCAGATTGTTAAAGAGTGTGGGAAACATTTTGATGGATTGGACCCAAAAATGTATATTTGTAAAACGAACAACAAAATGGACAGTGTGTGTCTTAAAGTTCATAAAGTGATATAGGTGGAAATCCCAAACCGACAGGATTCTTGTTAGTTAATTGATTTAACACCAAAGGTGCGGCCGGTGACCAAAGTTCTCAGATTCTCTGTCATATTTTCAGACTGTTTTGCAGATGATCTAAGACCCACTTTGCAGTTTCTGCATTGCAGACTCACCCATCCTGTTTCGGCGCCCTACGCTCTTTCTCTGATCTCTGTCACACAGCTATGTTTCTGTTCATTTATGTGTTCCTCATCTCCCCATCTATCATATGGTCTGGCTCACCTCTGCAGATGCCCCACCTGATATTCTCCTGCTTCATCTGTTTTCCTAGTAATACTCTGAGCATTTAATAGGCTTGCATGGCATTAAAGGAGCAGCTTTTAGTTTATTAGTGACTTTGGGCATGCACTTTGTGTGTCCCTCATTTCTTAAGCTGTTTACAGGGGATTTTCCATCTGTGAAGAAGCAGCAAGGGTTTGCTGATAACTACCAACCAAACCTGTGTGTAAACATCATCCACTTCCTATTACCTTCTACATTTACTGCTACACAGGGGTTTTAAAACATACCCCCGTCTCACTGAGTATGTCTATGTCTGACTTCAGTGTGTTACTAAACCTCCTGACCTTCACTCAAGCGGCAACTAATGTGAAACATCTCTGCCTCTTTCTTCCCCTGACAGCGAGCCCAGTGATGCTCCAGCGTTCAAACACACAGGCAGCCGTGGGCTAGTCCCCTGCACCAGTCAGTGGAGAAGGGCAAGGAATCCAGAAACCCTAATTCTGCCTAGTCACCCACCAAGTTGACCACCTCCACCCAGAACCCTTGACTGCGCCTCCTGCTGGCAAACTGAGGTAGGTGGCACCATGCCGAGCCGTACGGATTCCTGCTTCCTCATCAGCCTTTCCAGTCACCCCCAGTGGCAGCTGGGTGCCATTGCGACCAGGAGACGAAAGAAGGATGGGACACGCGTCTCTGCTACGGATGACAACCCATTTGCCACAATGTTCTCTCCATCACTCCACACAAGGAGCTGGTGCAGCAACTGGATGTTCATTCCCTTGCTAATGGCTGCCTACGTGCCCTGTGCATGGAGCACCACCTACAAAATAGCCATTGTTGGACCCTGGAGATGTGACCCCTTCTTCTCCAAAGCCTTGCCAGACCTGGCAGCACAGCTCGCCATGAGTCACATCAACAAAGACCCTCACTTGAGCAGAGGCTACTGGTACGACTACATCTTGGTCAACGAGGATTGCCAGAGCTCCCGGGCGCTTGCACGCTTCATCGAGCTGCAATTCTATGCCTCGGCCTTCCTAGGTCCTGCCAACCCAGGCTACTGCTCATCAGCGGCCCTGTTAGCCAAGAACTGGAACAAGGGGCTGATGTCGTGGTCCTGCCTGAAACCCAACATGGAAGGCGGCTCATATCCCAGCTTCCTCCGGCCACTGCCCCTCTCCTCCCATGTGCTGTTTGCCGTGCTGCGCTTCTTCCGTTGGGCACATGTGGCCATCGTCACTTCGGGAGAGGAACTGTGGGTGGCCACAGGGCAGGAGCTGGCCTCCTCGCTGAGAGCCCTTGGACTACCTGTCGACATTGTGGTCACCATAAAGGCAGAAGCAGAGGGTCCCAGAAAAGCCCTGCAGAAAATCCGAAACACTGATCAAGTCAAAGGTACAAAGCAAGCGTTCTTGTG
The DNA here is from genome assembly GCA_032359785.1 of Heteromormyrus szaboi. Classification (NCBI taxonomy): domain Eukaryota; kingdom Metazoa; phylum Chordata; class Actinopteri; order Osteoglossiformes; family Mormyridae; genus Heteromormyrus; species Heteromormyrus szaboi. The sequence goes on from JAUMHC010000067.1 coordinate 3,886,967, forward strand.
ATATGATAAGTGCACATTGTTGGGTAGTACTGGACAGGAATCATGGAAACCAAAGGCTTTGAAACCCAAAAAGTCATCAAATGGCTTAACCCACTTCTTGTTAGTTTATTGGGTCTGATTGGGTCAAACTAGGCGGCGACTGACCATGTGTGGTTATCCCAAACCTGCTAGGTTTTGATGCTCCTTAGTGAACCCTGTTCAACATTATTTTTGCCATGCATTTTACTTGTCTGCTGGCTGGGGTGTTTGAGATGAGCTTAAGGAAAATTCCTGGAGTGTTCAGGGGGGCTAAAACAGCCTAGTCATTCTGAAGTCTTTCATGTCTACATTGTCATTTTTACCACAAGGAGGTCTACAGAACCAACAGCAGGGACCCATGCTAAACAATAAATCTCTCTGTCTCCCCCTAGTGGTCATCATGTGCATGCACTCGGTGCTAATTGGTGCAGACACTCAGCACGACCTCCTCACCACGGCCCTGGACATGCGGATGGTCGACCGGGGCTACATCTTCATCCCTTATGACACGCTGCTCTATGCCCTGCCCTATAAAGATGTATCGTATCCGGCCTTGGCCAACGACAGCAAGCTACGGCAGGCTTATGACTCTGTGCTTACCGTGACCATGGACTCTGGGGACCGCAACTTCTACGAGGCTTTCAGGGACGCCCAGGAGAGCGTGGCGATCCGGAGCAGCTTGGCGCCACAAGAGGTAAAACAGCGAACCCTTCTGTGGAGCTCACTGTCCCAACAGTGCTGGCATGAGGAATATATTAGCGACAGTACCTCTCGCGCTTTAGCACGCTAACGGAGCCTCACTGCCACCCAAACCTACTTTGATGTTCTGCCAAGGTCTGTACTCCTTATCTCCACATTCCCCTGCTCCCACCTTACCCAACCCAACCCCTGTCCTTGGGGTCGACAGGTATCTCCTTTCTTTGGAACCATCTACAGTATGCTGTACTTCCTGGCCATGTCTGTGGAGCAGGCCCGGCTGGCGGCGGGCCGCTGGGTATCCGGGGAGCTGCTGGCCCAGAGCCCAGGCGGTTTTGAATTCCCAGGGTTCAACCAGCCGCTGTTTGCCGGGGCTGACGGCGAGGGAATGCTAGCCCGCTATGTGGTCCTGGACACCGATGGCGAGGGCACTTCGTTAGCTGTCACGCATGCCCTGGAGGCCGCCCACACGCATGGCAAATTCGGCGGGCTCAAGTACCTGGGCCGACCCATCCACTTCGCTGGCAGGACCCCCAGCAGCGACGCCAACTGCTGGTTCAGTCCCTACATTGCGTGTGGTGGAGGTGAGGCTGGCGCGCAAGGGACCGGGAGGGGGCGTGTTTTTAGAATTCAAGTGACTAACGCAGAAATATTTAAAACCACGCAATAATTTAAATTGAACATTTCGGTGTGATTAATAAAAGGACCACACCAAGATGACCAATCCAACCCAGGCTGATTACAAGGTCTTTATGTGCCAGCTTCTGCCAAATAAAGTAAAATTCTCTTAAATTTCCATTTCCATTTATTATTTTAGCAGTCACCTTTGTCCAATGTGATGTGCAAGCGAGGCTGATAATACATCATAAGCATACAGCTGTCATGGAGCCGCACTGGCATAAGTGCAGCTAGGCTCAGCTTCCAGTGAATGCCCAGTGAATGAACTTCTATAGCTCTCCTTCTCTACTTCACCAGGAATCGATGGAATCACTGTCTTCTTTTTGTTCATCCTGTTCTCTTTCCTGTTGGGGGCTGGAACAGCCTTTGCTTTCTTCGTCCGGTAAGGCACGTTCTGAACTTTATGGTCATTTTCGTTTAGCTAACCAGTCACGTCCCTTCACCTTTACACGTCACGACCTCCGGTTCAAGCGGCCCTGCTTGTCACTGGCTGCTTCTTTTTCTGTTCTTGACTCTCCCTGCTGGCTGTCGGTCTTGCGTTTGCCCCCAGGAAGATGATACAGCTCGGCTTAGGGCTCGGAGGGGGGGGAGGAGCTCCCACCAAAATAATCCTGACTTTGGATGACCTGGTCTTCATCAACACGCACGTCAGCAAAAAGGTCTGCATGCAGCTATGTGAAGCAGGGTGTGTGTGGGACTGGGTAGGGGTTAGGGGCACCACAAAAGGGGGCAAAATTATGATGATTCCAAGGGCCCCTGAGTGACAGGGCCCAAAAGAAATTTGGAACATAGCTGACATTGGCCTGTGTTGGGGGTCCTATACAGAGGTGGAAGGTTCATGTGCAGAAAGTACAAATCCAGATCAAGATTTTGTTTCAAACAACCAACCACTTGAGTATAATTCACCACATTTGTAGAGTACTTAACTGGTTGGTTAAAATAAAATCTTGGTCTGGATTTGTGGTTTCTGGACATGAACTTTCCACCTCTGGCCTAATATGGTACGCTTTCGTTGGACCAAGGGCATAACTTTGGTTTGATCATTGGGGGGGGGGGGGGGGGGGGGGTTTAGGTCTCCACCCATTTAGGGAAACCACGATTATTAGGGGGTGGGGGGGTTGTATTGACCAGTTTTGTATTGACCATCCGTCCCATAATTTACGCCCATGCACGAGGCCCAAATCTCCTGTTGCACCCCTGATTTTTGTTGATGCCAGGAGTGTCTAAGTGCACAAAGTGAGCTGGATAACAAGCCACGTTCTGCTCTCTGACTGGCCCGCAGAAGCTGAACGAGGACACGGCGGCCCGGAGCACGTTGGACGTGAGGACGCCACAGCACTCCGTGTCGGGCCGCAGCTACATCGCCAGCACGCACGAGACCTCCAACATCGGCATCTTGGAGGTGGCCGGAACGTGGCTCTCTGCAGGCCCCTCCCACACACACCTCCCATTGGTCAATGCTTATCACATCACTGACACCTGGGGCTGTAGGACTGGAAAATTGCTATTTATTATATTAGGCATGTGCCTGAAAGGCACGGTTCACATTCACTGGCGCTGGAAGTACAACTTAAGGGAAGCTACTGTTTGTTATACAATTGCTTCAAGAGTAGATGAAATCTACATTCAGAGAAGCCTTTCTGTATGCCACTGTTGTTGTACTTGTGCTGCCTGATTCTCTCTGTCCCTGGCCATCCTAACAAACTTTGTGTGACATCACAAAGGTCACCACTGAGGTCACATGCTTGCAATACAGACGGCAGTACGAACTCCCAGTCCCCAAATCCACAGTCTAAGTGTTTTTAAACTAACGGCTGACTAACATATGAAAGACCAGCTGAGGTGCCCTGCTACACCGTACATGCCACACGTGTGTAGCACGCGTGACGTGGCCCCATGTTCTTCAGGGAGACTGGGTCTGGCTGAAGAAGTTCCCAAATGGAGACTCCGTGGTGGAGGTTAAGGAGAGCACGCAGGCTGTGTTCAGCAAGGTGGGTGAAGGATCTGGAGACGCAGGGGGAGAATGTCACCTAACCATGCTGCTGTAGCTGTACACCAAAGGCTGCTGAAATCCTCAGCATTCGCACATGTACACTGTACATGAACTGGACCTGGAAGGTTTTAGCTCCTGACAGCAAAACCAGGTGACACCGTCAGTCTGTAGAGTGGCGGTGATCTTGTTTGTCTAAGGTGCAAATGGTCCACGGCCTGAAACTAAGCAGAAACACAGTTGCATCTGGGATTATGTTGTGGTATGGGATTCTATAATCGGAAGGTTATTAGTTCAAATCCCGGGGTCGGCAGCGTGAGTTTGCCACTGGACCCCAGGGCAAGACCTTTAACCCCCAGTAGCTCCAGGGACTGACCCTGCTTTCTCAAATGTCACTTTGGATAAAAGGTCTGCTAAATTAAACATAATGTTCTATTAATAGACCAGGATAATCCCTCATATTCATGTCCTGCTGTTTGCCCTCCGCATCTACCTGCCCACAATCATCCTTTCTATTCCTCCTTACATATTCATCCTTCCCAACATCCCCCCCCCCAGCTAAGGGACATGCGTCACGAGAACCTCAATCTCCTGCTGGGGATGTTCTTCGACGGCGGTGTCTTCGGCGTGGTGATGGAGCACTGCACCCGCGGCAGCCTGGAGGACCTCCTCAACAACGAGGACATGCGATTGGACTGGATGTTCAAGTCGTCCCTGCTCACCGACCTTATCAGGGTGAGATCGGGGGCAGATAGTCTCATCCCAGCACACACGGGTTACACTGTCATGTCTTCTGGATGTTAAGTACCTCAGGGGACATCAGCAAAACACAAGCCAGCGGTAAGCTGTAGACACATTGCTCTTGAAGAGTTATGAGGGAGGGAATCGACCAATCAAACAAACCCCTCCCACAATCCACAGCTCTCTTCTCTCCATTGTCATACATCTGCTGGATGCTGATTGGTCACATAGCTTCCTGCTGTTCCCACCCCTCTCAGATACTAGGAGGGAATTAATCAATCAAACAAATCCCTCCCATAATCCACATTTATTTTCTCCCCCACTCTGTGTCCTTTTGACGTTTGGGTTCCATGACCCCTTCCCACAAACAGGGGATAAAGTACCTCCACCATCACAACATCGTCCACGGTCGTCTCAAGTCCCGCAACTGTGTGGTGGATGGCCGCTTCGTGTTGAAGGTGGGGGAGTACGGCTTCAACGAAATCACCCGTGCTCAGGGGCTGGTGACACCGGAGAGTCGGCCTGAGGGTGAGAGAACTTCTGAACCCGCCGTGGGCCCCAACACCGAGAGTCTGCCTCACCCGCTCCACTAATGTTCATTAGCATTTAGCATAGCATGTGTGCGGCCCATCCCCCACCCCCACACACGCAGACCTGCTGTGGACGGCCCCTGAGCTCCTGAGGAACCCAGCGCTGGAGAAGAAAGGCACTTACAAGGGGGACGTCTACAGCTTCGCCATCATCATGCAGGAGGTCATCTGCCGAAACGCGCCCTTCTGCATGCTAGACGTTCCCGTCAAGGGTGAGAGAGGGGTAGACGGGGGGGGGGGGGGGGCATGGGAAATAGGAGTGGGGTGACAGCAGGTGGAGAGGCATCTTCGAGAGAAGTCCAAACTACTAGGGGCCTTCATCAGGGTGACAATACACCCTCTTTTTCCCTGACTTGTGTGGAATTTTGTTTTGTTTCATGCTGGCATTTGCTTTTCCACAGTTGGAATACTTACTATGTGCATATTTGCATCACCTCGGTGCATCTCTTTACATTCCTCTTTTTCAAAAACCAAAATACGGTCACCCTACATTTGTTATAGGGAACCACAGGCGTGGTTAGTGATAGCTGCACTGAATTCCGTCAGTAGGTTGCAACTGGGGTGGGGTGGGGGGACGGCAAATTTTCGTTTTACAGGGTAGTTTGGGGAAACTCATTAATATTAGATACCTAATTGATGGGGGAACTCTGACTAAGGCATTCACTGGCCAATCAGGAAGCGCTCATGAATATGAATGCATTTTCCCGAAGCACCCTATGAAACGAAAATTCGCGGGTGGGAATGGGTGAAAAAAACAGGCTGGTGTTTAATCCCGGCCCAATAAGTGAGCCGTGTTCCGTGTCCCGTGTTCCACATCCCGGCTGCCGCAGAGATCATCGAGAAGGTGCGGTCGCCGCCGCCGCTGTGCCGGCCTGCCGTATCCATGGATGAGGCGCCGCTCGAGTGCATCCAGATCATGAAGAAGTGCTGGAGCGAGGAGCCGGAGCGCAGGCCCACCTTCGAGGAGGTCTTCATTGAGGTGGGGATCGTGTAGGTGCAGGCCTGCTCTCTGCCCAGATGCTCATTTATTATATTCATTAATAGTAATGTAAATAATTATTATTACCATCATTAACCTTATTCTCACCATTTTCAAAATGCTTATTTCCTTAAAATTCTATAAATTTTCTGTTTTTTCAGGATTATACAGTATTTGTATACAGTGTACTGTATAATTTGTTTGCACTACGTTTGTTTGCACTACGTTTGTTTGCACTATGTTTGTTTGTACTATGTGTACCGTCCTTGCACTTTGTTTTCCCCTAAATGTATGGTTGTTCATGCCCCATGTATCTCGCTGCTGTATGCAAAAGATAAAGTTTATCTAGATGCGGCTAAATCAAATCCATCCATAGTGTGCATGCTATTTATGGCACCATTGGGTCACACATTATTAACCTCCCCTGCACAGTTTAAGAGTATAAACAAAGGAAAGAAGACAAACATCATAGACTCCATGCTGCGGATGCTGGAGCAGTACTCGTCCAACCTGGAGGACCTCATCCGGGAGAGGACCGAGGAGCTGGAGGTGGAGCGGACGAAGACCGAAAACCTCGTGGCACAGATGCTGCCTAGGTGACTTCTACCCAGAGTTCTGTGCTCGACACTACCTGCAATTTCCTGTTAAATCAACAGTTTTATTTAACAGCCAGAATTACGGGTGTCTCTCTTGACCGTACTTGTGTTCCCGCATACTCGTTTAACATCATCTTTTGATTGTCGAAGACCAGTTCCGATACTCAAGAACAGAAGTACAGAGGACGGTAAAAATCCCCTGATGTCGTTCTTGCCCCGCCCCAAATATCAAGGATACACAGGTTGCATCTTCACCAAACGAGACCAATCCCATGATTCACTGCGTTCCAAGTGTTCCTAAGAGGCAAGTTAGCTTGACCAGTCTTGCCAAGACCACAACTACGGTCTTTGCGTTCCTGGCATTGAAAAACACCCTATGTGTTCTACACAGAGTTCTACTACCCAGAATTCCTTCTGCTACCCAGAATTCCTTCTGCTACCCAGAATTCTCGGCTTTTTGGCTGCTACATCACACTAAGCATGTTCTTGCACATGACCGACGTTGCGTGTCCCTTTCAGGTCGGTGGCCCTGGCTCTGAAGACGGGAAAGCCCGTGAAGCCGGAGTACTTCAAGGAGGTGACGCTCTACTTCAGCGACATCGTGGGTTTCACTACCATCTCGGCGCTCAGCGAGCCCATCGAGGTGGTGGACCTGCTCAATGACCTCTACACACTCTTCGACGCCATCATCGGGCAACACGACGTCTACAAGGTGACCCGCATGCCGACCTGGCCGTGTGTACAACTGGACACTTTGCGTGGCTTTATTTCTGCATTAGATGTGTTTTTTGCTAATTGTATATGCGCAGTAACTGTGTTATAATAGTACGATGTATTTTCGCTAGAGTTTGTCTTCCCACACCTCTTGAGTACGTTTGCAGACAGGCATGTGTGTCCATCTCTGTGTTTAGTGAACACCAACCCCCCCTGCTCACTTCCCCTTCCCCCCCGCAGGTGGAGACCATCGGCGATGCCTATATGGTGGCGTCGGGTGTCCCGAACCGCAACGGGAGCCAGCACGCGGCGGAGGTGTCCAACATGTCGCTGGACATCCTGCACTGCATCGGTGCCTTTAAGATGAGGCACATGCCCGACGTCAAGGTCAAGATCCGCATCGGCCTGCACTCGGGTGAGCCACGCTAACACCCCCCCAAAACCCTTCACCCATAATGGCCAGGTTTCAGCAAATTGATGATTTACTGTAGAGAAAGATAATTCATAATTCAAAATGCACCCGATTGGCATACAATGTGCGGCAGTTAGGATACGGTACCGGTTGTTGGTGATGTCATCCTAGTGGGCCGGACAAAACCTCCATTCTCATCACCCACAATCATAATTTGCTAACAGTGCCTGTATTCAAACCATCAACCAATCAGGGCATCTTAAGTAATTTTCCTTACGGCACCAGTAAAAGAGATTCCTACCACAGCTAATATGAAATGCGCCATGAAGGGTCCCCAGAAGTTTATGAAGGGTTTTGAGGGGCATGTGCCCCGCATACAGCTGTGGCCGCCTGCTTGGCTCCCGCCGCCCGGTCCGCTGCTGACCCGGCCTGCCTGCCTCTGCCCCAGGTCCGGTTGTGGCGGGGGTTGTCGGTCTCACCATGCCCCGTTACTGCCTCTTTGGGGACACCGTCAACACGGCCTCCCGCATGGAGTCCACAGGCTTACGTGAGTATTTCCCGCGATAACAAACCGACGCCATCATTTATACCCAATGCCTACAACGGTGACCTTTTGACCCTTGTTGACCCCATCTCTCTGTCTTTATGTACCTTGGATGTCGGTCGACATTTTTCCCCAACATTTTGCCATGGAAACCTGTGTTTCCAGGAATGGGGTGGGACATTTGGTCTGCTGGGATCGGAGGTGACCCCTTTCCCAGTATAAATAATTTACCTCTGATATAACGCGATACTATCGCATTATGTTTTTTTTTTACCTAGACCTGTCTCTTTATATTTAAACCACTGAAAAAACAATCTAAGAGCGCATTAGCAGTCAGCTCTACAACATGTACAGTATGAGTGGGGAATTATATAAGAGCAGCTCTGTGTCGGATGTTAGCGGTACAAGTCTTAAGCTAACAAGGCAGCTTTAACTGGGCTGAAGCACTTCAGCCGTACTGCAGTGTTACAGTGCACTGAAAGCAGACATATTCAGTGCTGATTTCAGCATCATGACTGCCTGTATTTTTATGGTAATTTCAGAATGTGTGTGTGTGTCTGTGTGTTTTCGTTACCTGACAAACTCAGAAGGGTTTCAGAAGTGAGCAGCAATCCTTTTAGGTTATCAGCAGAATTAGTGGTCAAATTCACTATTCATCGGCATGTCCTGCCTCCACCTAATTACCAAGTGCACATGTGTCACGAAGGACAGAGTCACCCCGTGCATGAGCACGAGATGAAATCATGTACGTGCTTAAGTACACAGCCAGAGGTTACAACTGAACGGTGGATTGTTCCCTATGGTTTGGGGCTTGTAAAAGTGGAGAATTGTGAGAATCGTTGACTGTAAAGTCTTTACAAATATTTTGCAAGTTTGTTTTCAAGTCAGCCGTGTCTATAAGGACTTTTCAAGGACAGTGACTTCTGTGTTTTAATTCATGCGACAAAGAATATAAAAAATAAAGTGATGCTTGTCACTGTTCTGCAGCCTACAGAATCCATGTGAACCAAACTACGGTGGAGATCCTGCACAGTCTACAACTCGGATACAGGCTGGAGCTCAGAGGCAAGACAGAGCTGAAGGTACAGCGATCTGCGACTCACACCCAGGGAGTGTCGTTTTTGGCCCACGCAGCAGGCGATCCGTTCCCGCAACAATGCGACTCTTCCTCAATCCTTCTCTGTTTCTCATTTGCTTCAGGGGAAAGGAATAGAAGACACCTACTGGCTGGTTGGCAGAGCCGGCTTCAATAAACCACTGCCTGTACCTCCAGACCTAACCCCAGGGTAAGAATCTGCTTGACCAACCGTTTCCGCCTAGCTGCATTCCTTTTCGCTTAGATGCACAGGGTGTGTTGGAGGTTTGGATGAGCTGCATCACGCATCAGTGTGTGACACCTGTCCCGGTTTTTGTCCTTTCAGAGCCAGCAATCACGGCATCAGCCTGGACGAGATTCCTGCAGACCGACGGCAGAAATTTCTTGACCGGCAGAAAATGATGAAGTGACAGCTATAGATAAAACCAGAGGAAGGATTTTTTTGGCATCAAGGGGTCTCTGAATGATTCGGTCCTCGGTGGGTTGACCTCTCTCTGTTTTCTCAGACGTCTATAAGGACCAGGGTGTCTTCATGTGCCGTGAGGCATGGAGAGCAACACTGGGGGGGGGGGAGGTGGAAAGATGGTGTGGGTCACTTTCCCACCACCAAGTTATACCAGTGCAGCAGCTCACCCCCAGGAATCGCGCCAAAGCAACAGGAACCGGAACAGGAACCCGGAACAGGAACTGGAACAGGAACCCGGAACAGGAACCAGCCACATCCATCCATGACTACTCTGGCACATTATGTCCAAAGCCACCTACAAGTTAGGCAGATGTACCAGTGATTCCTGTTTCTGTCAATGCTTTGCCTTTTCTTATCGCACTGCCAATCACATTAAAGATGAAGGTATGCCAACTGCGACTGCAGGAGCTGCAGAATGCAGTCAGTTTATGGCTCTAGTCTGAGTTGCAGGGCCCGGTCCACGAGAGTGAAATGGATCCCATTCAGAATAACCCATTAGTAACTGATTAGAAACATTTAATGTCACTGTATGGGACAGATGCATCTCCTTTGTGTTCAGTTTAATTGTACAAATATTTCCCCTTGTTTCAAGAAATAGTCCATAGACCAAGTGGTGTGTGAATGTGAGAAATCATTATTCATTTTTATCAGATCCGGAATGTACGTATGCCTGAATTTATAATGCATGTTGTCTTATAAGCTATACTTTTACTTACACTTGAACATGGAATTCATCTTCAAATGAAAAATGCATTGTTGCAAATACACTGGGGTTGGGCACTTAAAATGTAACTGAAGTACTGTGATCTGAAAATATACAGTTTTGTTTTGTAGAAATGTAAAACACCAATGTATTTCAAATGACTACGAATTTATAACATGTAGAATATTGTTGTGCTTCTGCAAATAAATTATGTTCTAGTGAGTCTATCTTTTTTTGTAGATTGCCAGACTGCATTAGTCTATCACAGACCGAACAAACACATTGCATAGGAAGTGATCAATTAATTGCTCGCAAAATGAATTCTGAATAATCTTATTGTGTGAATGTACAGGGGCTGGACAATGCAACTGAAACAGTGGTGAATAGTGTTTGCGGTTTCACGGCTATATATGTGCGGGGTGGTGGCTACTGTCCTTTGATTGCACATTCCATCAGTAAGAGCAGAGTGTGAAAGTTGAATTAGCGGAGCAATAGCACAGCAATTGCAGGCAAAATGTTGCAATACATACAACATAATGATAGACATGTCAGAGGACAAATTGTTGGTGTGCATCTTGCTGGCGCATCTGTAACCAGGACAGCAAGATTTTGTGGTGAGAACCACGGTATCCAGGGTAATGTCTGCACACCACCAAAAAGTACAGACCACATCCGATAGGAGAAACTGGACAAATTACAAGCTGTCTGACAGGGATGTCCGGGCACCAACCTGGATTGTATCCAAAAAAACAATAAACCACAGCCGCTGACCAACTCACTGCAGAATTAAATCAACACATCAACTCTCCTGTTTCCATCAAAACTGCTTATCAGGGGCTCCACAGGGTCGATATTCACGGTCAGGCTGCTATATCCAAACCTTTGGTCACTCATGCTAATGACAAATGTCAGTTTCAATGGTCCCAGCAGCACAAATATTGGGCCGTGGACAATGTGAC
>JAUMHC010000067.1:3906525-3920139 GCA_032359785.1 Heteromormyrus szaboi
TATATATAGTACATTTTTTTAATGTTTTTTTTATTGGTGCTTAAGTTTAATTAGTGGACAATCATTGTTTTTGATGTCATTCCTTCTCAGAAACTGCACTGATGGCCCAGACACCAGAGATACCCCCCCCCTTCCCCCCAGCCTCACCTGTCGAGGCCTGTGATTGGCCCACGGTTCGCTTGCGCCAGCGAGGAGTCGTCCCTGGGGCGGGCGATTGGTCGGCGGACTGCAGGAGTCACGCTCTGGATGGGAGTGGGTGGGGGGCATACTGTATGACATCGATAGATACGGCAGACGAACCGCATAAATCACAGAGGGGGAAATCCTATGACTTCATGTAGAACAAAGTTGCAGTGATGATGCAGTAATGGAGCAAGCAGCCTTTGACTTGGGAGCAGGAGATGAGGAGACTGGGGAGCATATTAATGCCTGGAGATGGTCCTGGTCTCACAGCGTGGTCCTCAGTGCACCTTCCCGGCGAGTCGGTGATCACGCACAACCCAGCGAGATGGACGGAGCCTCACTGGCATACAGTGGTCACGCACAACCCAGCGAGATGGACGGAGCCTCACTGGCATACAGTGGTCACGCACAACCCAGTGAGATGGACGGTGCCTCACTGGCATACAGTGGTCACGCACAACCCAGTGAGATGGACGGTGCCTCACTGGCATGCCTCTGCTGTGGATCGGCCTTTTCGTCTCTGGCGTCTCCTGCCCATTTTGGTAGAGTCCAGGTCATCAGTAGATGTGGGAAATTTCCTCCGTCTCTGAGCACAATATCTAGCTTTAGGTGCCTGTATAACCCCAACTTCTGTTACACTAGAAAGACACTTAATTTAGGGAAAATTTATATATATAATAGGTTATAGGTTTTGCTATCTAATCTTTTTATGCTTTATATATTTTTTATAACGGTAACTCAGTGATTTTTTGCTGTTAGGTCTAGACTAACTTTAAAATCCTTGTAGATTTTTTTTTTTGTTTTGTTTTGTGTTTAAAGCGTTTTCTGTAAGTGTGCATTAAAGGACTGCTTTCACATGCCACAGCTCCACACGCGCGACCTTGGAAAGGTGTCCTGGGACGCCGCAGAGGGTAACCTCAGCATCAGTGGGGGTTTTCCTGTGGACTTCACACAACAACACATGGGGACGTGACAAAACGTGGAGTTTTCACTCTGTGAAAACATTAACGTTAAAGCAAATGTAAGGAAAATTAAGATATTACAAGTCATATAAGCAGAATAAAATATAGACTTTAGCAGATGCAAGAGACTCTTACACTCTGGTTTCCGTGGCCTTATGTCTGTCAGTTAAATTGATGTAATTCGCTATATTACCGCGGTAGAATCGTTGCCTCGTTCGCTTTGCAAAGTGAATAAAGAGACAACGAAGCACCCGTTCATCTTCCAATAACTTATCCTGGTCGGGGTACAGGGGGCCCAGGGGTCTACCCTGGACAGAATCACAGTCTGGGATTCGAACCAACAACCCTGGAACTTTGAGGTCACCATGCTGCCCACAATAAAATGTTTCACAAAAATATACATTGCTCCGAAAATGTTAATGTTTACATGTGATGCAAGACGACAGCAAAGCGGCCATATGAATTATTGACGATTTTCCCCTTATGGACTGAATAAATAAACAAGTAGTTTTTTTTGCTGCATTTCAATTAGCAGAACTAGTTACTTGAAAACAGGTATTACGAACCAGTTCTACACCGGGAGTGTGTTCGGTTCAGATAAACACGTGTATGGCGCCAAAGACTGGCATCAGGCACATAGTGGAAAGACAAGGGGGAGAGTGAGACGTGCGAGAATGAGATGGGACACGAGGAACGTGGGCGGGTTTGTCCTCATTTACATGTCGTTTACGTTCAGATATTAAAAATGAAACCAGACCTTCGCCTCAACAAACAGGCCGCCGCTTCTGTCCAGTTTACTTCTCAGCGATGACGTCTTCCTCTCATTCTGTCCGCCCTCCTTCTCATCTGAGGTCAGTAGATCCTTCCCAGAATCTCCTCCCATTCCCCCACCTGCAGATAGGTGATCTACCCCCCCCCCACTCCATGACACCCCGGTTTTCGTGTACACGCGCCTGTCTCTGGATGTCACACGATACGCAGTGGGGGGTTGCTGGGTTACGGTTAGCAAGACTGATGGCAGTTAGCGAGAAGCCGCTAGCTCTGGTGTCACCGTTCAGCTCTGGGCCAATGAGACTGTAGCTCCCTCTAAGGCAGCATGACAAGGGCTCCTAAGTGCCACAGCCATCTCCATCCATCCATCGCCTGACAGATTATCATGCTCACGGTTGTGGGTCTCTGTGTCTCAAGGCCACTACTGTTGGTTGGGTTGGTACCCAGGTCTTTGGTGGACAGTAATTAGGAGCATGATGTTGATCACCACTGACCCACTGACTGATGTATTTTCATTTTTTTTTTGTGTGTAAGAGGTCAGTGGCTGGCCACTTTCCCCCCTGGGTACCACACTGGGTTTTGGCCAGTAGACAGCCTGCTTGGAGTTTTTCCTGCAGATCCTCATTTGAAAATGATGGAATCGCTCTCGGGAGTATGAGCAGTAGTGAGTTCAGTCCTCTGCACCAGAAATCTGTTGCTGGCCTCCTAACCCCATTCATCTTGCCCTCACTAGCGCCCCCTACCTGCCGCATGGTGGCAGATACTAAGTAGAGTGTTTGCGCTCATTCTGTTATGTCTGGCTGAAGCACGGTCCTAATGGTGCCTGTGTATGTGTGTGAGATTCAGGCTGGTGGCCTCAGCGGGCAGGCAGAGATTTGTTACCTAGGGAACAGCAAATTTCCAGACCTTCCAGGGATTTAGTGTCAAGAAAAGTCACATCTAACAGCAGGAATCTATCACTTTATGTGAACAAAAAATGGGGAAAGACCCTTAAAAATTGACCTGGCACTAAATTCAGATACCATCTCAAAACATCCAGTGCAGGGGCTATGACTGAACCCTGTCTGTTAATGATGAATGCGTTTAAAGGCAAACATATAAAACTAAATTGAAGTAGTATATAGGCCTATGCACGTAAAACGTCATGTCGTTGAATTCATAAAAAAGACAGTAATATTTTTTACGATATATGTAGTGAACATATATTTTACTTAATATCTAATTAAATATTAGACCCAAACTGTTATGCACAGAAATGTACATATTTCTCGTCTTTCTAGTTGTTAAATGTTCTCCGGTTACGGACCGTACTTTCTGAATTACCCTTGAGCAGAATTTCCCCAACAAAGCGGAGGGTTTTACTTTTGCTTTGAAAACGTCACGAGGCTGGCGGACTGCGAAGCCGAGGTGACCCAGAAAGGCAGCGAACCGAACCCGAACGGATCACGAGGAAACCCGACGCCGGGGAGCCGAAGAAACGGACGACGGGCCGATCGGCAGCAATTATGGGTAAGACTTCGCTAACGTCCAAAAGCTCAATGCGGCAGCAAGAACGTACATTAGCGTAATGAAACTGCACAATATCCCTAACGTCAATATATCGGGTAGATTATAGGTTTTTTCCCCAATCTTCGTTATAAAACTGACCTACAGCAAGTTATATAAAAAGCAATAATCTTAGAATGAATCAAGCATCCGAGTTATGTATTACGTTGAAAGTCACAACAGAGTAAACGTTAAAACGACAATCATTTCATTTCTGTTTTCGTTCAGTGGTGGAAAAGTACTTTCACATTTAAGTAAAAATACAGATAACACACGGTACATGTTACTCAAATAAGTCGTCCAGTAAAATACTATTCAAGTTAAAGTTTTAAAACACCTGGTTTTAAAAGTACTTAAGTAAAAATTTCTACGCATTCAAATCTAATGATCTTACTCGCAACTAAATTACAAACCCAGGAAACCAAACCTGCTTCCGTACAGTAACAATTTATGCTTCGTAACTTTACACCTCTGGTTTTGTTTAGATTTACCAAACGAAGCATGTCAACTTCACCCCCCAAAAAAGACTAAAGCCTCTCGAGATGTTAGCCGGAATGTTGCAATATTACAGACTTGCCAAGAGCGTTTTTTTTTCCCCCTCAACCGGCTCTTTCTCTCTTCTGTCTGAAGAAAGAAACGCAAAGCACTCTGGGACTAAGGGAAAAGACAATAGCAAAGACCAGGTAAGGCAGAACCTCTCCGTTACCCAGCTGCCTGGCCCAATTTACGCCCCTGCAATCAGTCCTGATGCTCAGGTGGCTCTAGATCCTCCTCCTCCTTCCATAAAATTTGTCAGAGCCTAACTGCTCAGACCAGAAAGCGGGGCTCCCTCTGCACCGGGGTTGACATTAAGTGTTGTCGATTGCTGGTTGCCACATCATCCCCCCCGTCGCACACCTACATGTCAGGATTCAAATTGCGTGATGGAATTCTTCAGCGATAGGGCTGGGAACTGCTGACCCGGCAGTTTTCACGCAGCACGTTCCGAATCCCGCAGCAGGAGCGCGGCAGCGGTTAGGCCCGGAGCGCCCTGCAGGGTTCCGGCTGCCCGGTGCTCCTCCACCAGTCGGCAGGGATATAGCTTGAGTGTTGTGATGACAGCTCCATCTGAAGCTTGGCGTGGGAGAGACCGTCATTCTGACACCCACCGTTTTCCTTGTCTGCGTCTCTAATGGTGACTTGACTTTAGGGACATCGGCCATTTTTGGTACCACTTTGTCAAACACGTTAAGAATCACGACTGAATGACTCTGACCATCTTCCTGCTCCCCCCGCTCCACAGTGCCCCTCATGCACTGGCAGACTCCAGCCTTGCCTGGACAGCACAGGGCGCCCCCTGCAGTACGTCCAGTGCACTGCGGGCGCCAGTTCCCACCGCTTCTGCCGCTCCTGCCTCTGCCCCTGGGCTGCCCCCCGTGATGCCGTCTCCGAGAGCTGCAGCAACGGCTCCTGCCAGTTGGTGGCCACGC
Organism: Heteromormyrus szaboi; assembly: GCA_032359785.1. NCBI lineage: Eukaryota > Metazoa > Chordata > Actinopteri > Osteoglossiformes > Mormyridae > Heteromormyrus > Heteromormyrus szaboi. Next base: position 3,911,456 of record JAUMHC010000067.1, read on the forward strand.
TCCTCAGCTGCGACACGGTGACGGACCCCAAGAGCCGTGTCTTCGGCTGCCCCCTCTTCCGCGCCTGTCCCAAATGCCACGGCCTGATCATGCACGATTCCGGCTGCAAGTATGTCACGTGTCAACCCTGTGGCCTCAGGTTCTGCTTCATATGCCTGCAGCGCAGCAGAGAGTGCAGGAAAACAAAAGAGCTCTACTGGTCGACAGCATGCAACCAGCCTCAGGCAGCCAGGCAGACGTTCATCACAAAACGTCACTAATGCACGTGGACATCGGTTTCCATTGTCTTGCTGTAATGGTAGAAGAGAGCGAGCAAAGGATGGCTTCCAGTGCTACAACATTTAAATCAGGCAGATAATTTGCGGAAGGAACTGCAAGGCCTCTCAAAAGCTCGTCGCTGCCACCTGGAGGCACAAGACACCTTGAGAAATGACCCAATATCAGTCACCGCTTCAGTGATATTATTCTTTAAAACATTTTAAATCATATTGTAAAAACAATACTATACTACAATAAAAGAAATAGTTTGATTTATATTGCAATATCAGCAGCTGGTTGAAAAAATGAATTTTGGATGACAATTTCTTTTATCATCTATAATAAACGGAATCATAAGGTTTAAGATTAATTAGGATAAGGGGTTGCTTTGCTCTTGTCAAAATGAACACTAATTTACAAATCAGCAGCTTGGGAGACCATTCTGAAATGTGATCTGCTATATTGACCAAGACCATTGAGGTTCACTGTTGGTAGACAGTCTATGCAACATCTGGAACATCTCAGACATCAAATCCATCAGTCCTTCGTCAACAACTCAACTTCGGCCAAAACAGGACGCCTGAACTGTCTCTGGATCGTGGGAGTACACCAGAGAGTTCACCATTACCCCAAATAGCTGTGTATACAACTGCATGTCATATGAAAAGTCTCCTCTTCCAAGCTATCTCAATGGATGTAAATGCATAACCAGGTTTGTCAGCAGGGGGCGCCACACCTGGGGTACAGGTGCACCAGTCTTCAGCTGCAATGTTTTCCTCATTCCACCTGAAGCCAGTCTTCAGCTCAGTGCTATAGTTGTGTTTCATTTGATAGGCAAAACCTGGAATATTCAGGGCAGAAAGTATTTTGAGAACTCAGCATTATTATTTGATTTATTTCTAAATAAACAGACTATCAATTAATTGCTGAGAGTCCAGATTTCACCCAACAGCGATACAGTGGCTGCATTTCAGGGACACGCCAGACAGCACACCATCCACCTGCTATTTCAAATTGAAAGCCGACTGTAATTAAGACGCTCTCTGAAGGCTCTGTGGTCCTCTGAGACTGAGATCTGCACCTGCGCTCCAAGCTTACACCCGACAAGGCCCGTCTCTGCTCTCTGTCACCTCGGGTGACTGATGGCGAGAGAGGAACAAATACGCACAGTTCAGTCACTGGACCTTTCAGTCTGTACTGTAAAGTAGCGAAAATACAGGAAGCGCCTTAAATCACAAACTTTCATCCATTTTTTTGTAATCACTAATCTAATACTGCAGTGTTTCCCAATCCGGTCCTGGGGGACCCCCAGCGGTCCAGGTCTTTGCTCTCTCCCAGCTCCTTGCAAAAACGTGGACTGTCTGCGGGTCCCCGAGGACTGAATTGGGAAACACTGCAATATTAGGTCACAATGAACCTGCAGAAGAAAAAATACAGGTACGGGGGTGCTGTGGAGGCGGGGGGTTCGCAGGACCATCACAGGTTGCATTAGCCCACGCACGCACACAAACAAACACGCTCCATAAACACCAACCTTTTTTTCTTGAACCCACGGCTTTTCATTCATGTACAGTCACTGGGTACAGAAAACCTAAGAGGCACCGTAATACTGCGAATCATCACCCCCCCCCCAAGCATACAAACAGCAAATATGAGAATATGAGTTAGAATAAGACACAATTAAATATGAAAACCGCCAGCGAAGCATCTGTGGGTGAAGAATTCCCAGCTTAACGTGCACCACCGTCTGAGCACGGAGAAACGCGAATGGTTTGGCTTCAGCCCCGAGCTCCCACAGAGCGAGGCCGGGAGATATGTGCCGCCTTCGAACCCGCGCCGGAGCTGAAGTGGCTAATTGCCAGTCCCTTCATACCCTCAGATGTTCCCGGTCCCTCCATCAGGAAGTCTGCCCTGTTGCTCGGTTCACGTCCATCAGCTGCTTTCCAGTTTCCCATGTCCGGTAAAAATAACCCTTCTCCTTCAAGGACATGAACCCTTTGGTCATCAGTAAGATCCAACAAATTCTGAAATTTAGAGTCCAGTTAAGGCCTGGACACCAACGTCAATAAATCTATTGATTGTTTTCATACACCATTACATTCTGTACAAATGTTGCGGAAAATTATTACAGTACATATGTAAGAAAATAAGTTAGAACAACCAAACCAATTTTACCACAACTGGCAGAAACACAGCACCAGTAAGGCAAATTACCAGCTTAAGAACGCAGCAGACACACAAAGTGTTAATAATAAAAAAAAACCACTCATTTTCAACACAATATATCAGGGCTATTCAGATCACGGTCCTCAAGGTCTGAACACTGCTAGTTTTCCAGCCTTCCTTTACTTGTCAGTCAGGTGTGAAGACTCTGACCAATCAGAATCAGTAACTGTTAAACTAAGTACCTGGGAGAACTAAAAACACGGCCTGGATTTGGAACCGAGGTACAAATTTGAAGAGCCCTGCAATATATGTTCGACATTATTTAAATCATCGATCCTTCCATCCAGTACAGGGTTTCAGGGGCCTGGAGTCTATCCCAACCATCAGGAGGTGCCTGGCATGGGATGTCCAGGAGGGGGCGCCAGTCACAGGGTGCACACATACACTCAATATGGGCAATACAGGAACACCAGTTTAGACTTTGGGCTGATGGTGGAAAATGGACTGAAACCCCGGATAAATAAAATGAAAAAGTGAGAGGACATTCTGAATGATTCGAACCTCCAGCCCTGCGAGTGGGAAGTGTTACCTCACATAAAATAAACCAACATTGGTCAAAGAAATAATAGTAATTAGTACTGATAAAGTAATAAGTTTTGATAAATGAATTGACATACCTATGGTTTTTGCCCTATTATCCACACCAGGGGGCTGTTCCACAAAGCAGGATTTCTTGCTTATCCGGATAACTTGTCGGATTTAAGGTAGTCTGGGCTAAATGAAAGAGAATGAAAATAAAGTCCATTTAGCCCAGACTACCTTAAATCCAAGGAGTTATCTGGCTAAGCAAGAAATCCTCCTTCATGGAATACCCCCATGTGTACCCAGAAGGATACACATCCTGGCGTTCTGTAAACAAGCTGGATGGGAAACACTTAAATATAACATAGTATGTACTTCCCTGCTCTGTGTTATTTTCCACGTTTGATCCCAGATTTGAGCCCCAGCTGCCCTGTAAACCTCCATTTCATCGACCTCCCCCCTCGTCCCAGGTCCTCCTGGCCACTAGAGGGCATCAGCCATTCCCCTCCAGGGAGTGTGAACGCTGGTGGAAGCGGAGCCCCCCGCAGTTCCGGAAGGTCTTCCCACACAGACTGCAGGCGTACGGCTTTTCTCCCGTATGAATGCGGAAGTGCCTCGTGAGCGCCCACGAGTGGCGGAAGCGAGCATTGCATACGGTGCAGGCATATGGCCGCTCGCCTGTGTGGATGCGTTGGTGGATCTTCAGGTGCTCCATGCGGTTGAAATCACGGCCGCACAGGGAGCAGTGGTAGGGGCTGCGGCCTGGAGGGAAGGCCTGCCGTCTCGGGTGCCGGCTGGATTTAGACCCGTGGACCTGGTTCTGACTGTGGTGCTGGCTCCGGTGCCGCCGCAGCTCCTCCTGCAGGTGAAACGACTCTCCGCAAATGCGGCAGGAGTGGGTCCCGCTGGCAGGGGGAGTGACACTGGGCTGGCTGACATCCGGGCCGCTCACCCGGCTGCTGTAGTGGGGATGGGGAACGGGGCCCGGATGCTGGTAGGCTTTGGAGAAGGCGGGAAGCCCACTGGAGGATGGTGCATGGAGGTCGAGGTCGGACAAGTCAGTACCAAAAACTGGAGAATCAGCTGGGTGGAAATTAAAAAGAGCATAAGATGACAGGAACACCTGGTAACTCGAGACCCAGGTCCACATGCCCCGCCTACTGACACACCCAGCCCCACCCCTGCCCAACCATACCCTGCCCCTAGCATGAACCTGAATGGATTTATCTGGATGAACCCGTAAACCTTTTACCCAGGTCCCCTCGCCCTACTGCTGAAACACTCAGCCCAAACGCATATGTTTAGAACCTGAGCTGCAGAGTACAACAGGATCCAGACTATTCTCAATGGCCAGGTCCCCATGCCACACCCACTTACACATAACTCCGCCCCCAGCCTATACATGCCACGCCCATTGGCACATAAGCCCACCCCCAGGCCACTCCTCACCCCTCCCACACTCACACAAGGAGTGGCTGGTGCATGCGGCGAGGGTGTCGGTGTCACAGTTCTGTAGGTGCAGCGGTTCTGGCCTCCAGTCCTCTAGTAGGCGTGACTGAGCCAGGGAGAGGCTGTCCGGGCAGAAGTCATCCTCCACCCCAGCGAAAGCAGCCGGCACGGAGACGCAGCCCAGCTCCGGGGGGGCACAGCCTCCCTCTGGCGACTCCTCCTTCACCTTGATCGGCTGTTCGAGCTTCGGGTTCGGCAGGCTGCCGTCTGGTGGGGATGCCGCTTTAAGGAATGCCCCAGTGTTACTCACTCCCGGCACAGTTTCTGGGCCGGGCTGGTCAAAGCGCACTGTCTCCACCTGGGTGTCGGAGTACATGCGTGTCTGGCTGCTCTTGGAAACTTGGAAAACAGAGAGGTGGAAAAACATTCAATATTTAAAACATTTGGCTTAATTGCAACTTGATTCTAAACATCGACAGAGACAGAAACTGGCGCGGTTTTGACATTACACACGGTCACACACCGGCTGCGCCTCCAGGCTGGCATCTGGACGCTGCCTGGCCTCCTGCGTCTGGGGTCAGGTCGTGGGAGCAGACCTGACCATCCTCACGGATCTCACAGAAAGACCTGTCCCGATCTGGGTCCGCCTCAACGCTGAGAAAGTCGAACTTCTCCTCCAGTAAGATGTCAGCGGGGTCCACGGGCGCGCTTACGGGCGCCGCCGGCTGCTTCCTGAGCTGTGGCTCGTCCTGGGGGCCCGGCGGTGGTGGCGGCGGCGCTCTGCCGACCGCGTTTGCTTTGCGCACGGCGCCCAGCTCCACCTCGGCGCTCTGCAGCCGCTGCTTCAGGGATTCGTTCTCCCGCAGGGTTTCATGCATCTGGTCGCGGACGTCGCGGAGCGCCTGGCCCACCAGCTTGGTGACCTCCAGCACGGCGATCTCCAGCGCCACCCCGAAGGCGTTGTGTATGGTGGCCGTGAGCTCGTCCTGGAAGGACAGCGACAGATCGGCCACCAGAGCCGCGCCGGTTTGCCTGTCGCCCGTCGCCGACATCCCCAGGCCGGATGTGTTCCCCACACCGTCGGTCCCGATCCCCCGGTTTAATGGGGCATGCCGGTGACCCGAATATCCCGGGGGGATGCTGCTTAACAAAAAAACCCCAAACTCCTATATAACAGCGCTAAACAACAAAGCACCGGGAGAAGCCGCAATGCAAACAGCTGACGCCCAGTTTAAACCGGACAGAACCGCGCCATCAGGAATAAAGATGCGGCACGTGCACGGATTCTGTGAAAATAAGAATACTTAAGAAAAACATTCATATGTTTCAGCAGTATACTCCAACAAAGTGGACCACTTCAGCTAACCGGCTAACTACCTAGATTTACCTTGAAGAAGATCGCCAGTAATAATATTCAGCATAACTTCCATTCTACACACATGAGTTTGTGTATAATATATCTGAATATTACAATTTAAATAGCGATCACACCTGGCTCCTCGATGAATTCAATACAACAACTTTCCTTATTCTTGTTTGGGGTGTCGGCCAACCGGTTTCGTTTCCTGTGGTGGTCGATATGCCACATACGCGTAAATAGATCTATGTTCCTAAGAGGAAAAAAAACTATATCAATTCATTAACATCAGCTTTTAAAAGCTTTTTTTAAATGCAATATGTATGTTACTTTTATTACACGTATAAAATGCAGAATTCCCGAGGGTCAAAAGCTTCACGTGTGCAACGCCGGAATAATTTATAGTTGACCAGCTATCCTGGATATTGCCTCCAGATGCTGACCCTGGATCAGTTTTCGGTGTTTAAAGAAAGCTGACTGGTCTGAGGGTAGCGCCTGAATTTACTGTTCCAGAATCGGTGTTCTGGGCCACCGGCAATACTATTAACTGGCGATGCTTTACGCTCGATTATTGCTCAGTAAATAATGAGAGAAACCGAATAAAATAATAAAGATAATAAAAATTTAAATATCAACGTAATAAGAAGTGAAAGTCATAACAACGGTATTTCAATGTATCGCAAAAAGCAAGCATCAATGATCAAATTTAACCTTGTTTTTATCTGGAATTCTTTTTACCGAGTTAGGTACAGTGCAATATCCGAGGGAGGAAATTAATTAAAATTACTTATTTATTAGTACCTAGCTAATGATTTGAATTTTTTTTTAATTTCTGAAAACGACAAGATATAGAAGCAATTCACATAAGAATGACTATTTTGTGTTACATATACAAAAAAAGAAAAAAAGACTTCAGAGCTATAAATAGACAGTCCATTGTCTCCTTGGAGGAGCAATGGAACTGAAGATGGAAAGGGCCTCTTTCAAAGACAACCATCAAAGAAGCTCTCACATAGTGAACGTCACCTTGGTCTAAAAAAAAAAAAAGGACCTTTGACTTCTCTCGAGTAACTGTCAGAGGAAGCTTTGAGCACAGGGCGGAATTACTTTTTCTTGTATCTTCGTTTTGCACACAGAGGGCTAAATTTACATTTGTTTATTTGGCTGTTACTTTTTTCTCCCCAAAACAACATACAATTGAGAAAGCAGAGTCAGAGGTTAAGGGCCTTGCTCAGAGACTCAATGGTGACATCACTCTGCAAGCCTCAGGATTCGAGGCCTAACCCACTATGCTACACATCATCTCATATTGGAATCCTGCTTTGTTAATTGGAAGAGGATGTGTAGCTCTTGCTATAGTACTGCTTACACTCATACCCAGATATTCATTGGAAACACAGCTGCTTAGCTGCACTTATGCCTAGTTGACTTCTTTGTAATGTGCTAACTGTTCATGTGTACATTACTTTAGACAAAACTGTCTGCCCAGAAAGGCATCATGAAAAGCAGCTGTCTCAATCCATCAACAGCCTTATAGCACTGGTCTGAGATCAGTGAGGAGGCCATTTATTCTAGAGGGAACAGCAATGTTTCTGAGTTTCTTTTGCCTGATGACACACCTTTTGGTGTAGTGCTGAATGAGTATCACAGCATCATATTATCCAGAGCCCCGCGGATTGTTTTGTCACACTTAAGCATTCTGCTGAAACCGTTAAGCTTCTCGAAGCACATCGAGCTGCCCTCGTTCCACTTTGCTACCTGCCGAGATGGAGATTGGACTGTTGACTGTCGTCCCGGCGGATCTGAGCAGAAATCAGGAAGTGTGTGGTCCTGTCTCAGCACTAGAGGTGACCGAGAACAGCTGAACGAAGCTTTTGGCTTCCTAAGAAATGCGACGGTGGCCTCTCATACAATAGTGTTAATTGTATCGTATTTAAAATGCGCTCTGTCCCGTGTGCTTCCACTGCGCCCCGCTGCACAGGGGGCACCCTCGCTCAGTGCACAATGCACATTGTTCCCATCTGGAAGCAGAGCCGTTTGGCACTCAGGTGAGAAATGGAAATAAGAGAGGGATTGTTGGGTAGTTCCTCCCCCCCCCCTACTTCCTGCATCTGTCGTTCCCCTTGCCGTGTGCCGGCATCGCAGCTGCGTGCTTGGCCCCATCGCATTTTCTCCAGTGAAAATGTCCAGCTGTTACATAACTGGGAAGCAGAGGGCCGCAAACGCGTGTAGTCAAAGAACGCGTTCCTGAAAACTGCCGTTCTCGGCAGGTGTTGTGCACATAATGACCTGTTTGCTAGCTGGGAAATTAACATACTGCCAGGCCTTCCTGGAAGATTTTAGGCTTATTTTCACATTTATTTAGCAGACAAAACACACATTTTGGAGACTGCAGGATCAGCCAGACCCTGAGACAATAGGGGGGTTAGTCTGCTCAAGGGCCTGACGGTGAACTCATTCTGCCCACCGTGAGATTTGAACCACCATCCTTCCGATGAAAGGCACGACATCCAGGCCCACTGAGCCACACCCACTCGTTCGTCCTTTTTTTTTTTCCACCAGTGGTCATGAATGCGTGGCATGGACCCATAATTTGTCATATCCATCGATTTCATATATGACCCAGCTCATGTGTTTGACATGTTCATGTAACCACTGGGGGCGGCATGGTGGTGCAGTGGTTAGTGCTGTTACCTCACATCTCTGGGACCCGAGTTCGAGTCTTCGCCTGGGTCACATGTGTGTGGAGTTTGCATGTTCTCTTGTGTCGCCGTGGGGTTTCCTCCTGGTACTCTGGTTTCCCCCCCACAGTCCAAAGACATGCTGAGGCTGATTGGAGTTCCTAAATTGCCCATAGGTGTGCATGTGTGAG
>JAUMHC010000067.1:3932903-3945832 GCA_032359785.1 Heteromormyrus szaboi
GGCAGTTCTGAAGGCGAAAGGGGGTCAAACACCGTATTAGTATGGTGTTCCTAATAATCCTTTAGGTGAGTGTACGTACACACTCACCCAAGTTATACATGATGGACAATTTATAGAAGCACGGTTTATTTCTCTGCGTCGTCTCTGTTGGTGCCTGATTAAGCGAGACAGATCATTTTAAATATTGTCCGTAGATATTTTCCTGTATAAACGCCTAAAATTTTAATTTGTTTGTAATATCCATGTCTGGCAAGCATATAAAATGTGAGATTCTGACGAGAAACAGAAATAAAATGTTATTTCACAGGTGGAATTAGCAGAAAATACCTCGTTAAGTGTGACTTACTCCACATTAAGGAATTAAAAACGCGCCATTATCCTAAAGCTCCCCGGACAGACGCGTCCTCTGTTACCTGCGTGTCAACTGCGCACCCTGGTGGTAAAGCTCGGTATTGCGCCGAGCGCAGGCACGGTGCCGAGACCACGTGCTCTGGCCTTGCTCTCGAGTGGCAGGCGGCATGGTAGCCCAGATTTGACCCGCCGTCTATAACGTTTTTAAAAATAATCGTACATTTATCCATTTCGCAACCATGTATCCAGTACAGTGTCATGTTGAGCCCGAAGCAAATACCGGGACTCTGTGGAAGGGATTACCGGCTGTCCCAAATCACATATACGCACAGAGGCAATGCAGACACACCAAGCAGCCGAACAGCAGCGCTGAGCACAACCACTGAATCACACCGAGCAAGCAGCCATTGGAAAAGAATTAATTAAGAGTTCTCCTGGAACAAAGCAACAACACAGTCATCCCACTAGACCAATGTATAAAGCAATATATATCCAAAAGCATTTTGATATTAAATGCAAGAGCACGCCATCACAATGACACGTTTATAAACGTTATTCTTATTATGCTTTGTCCTGAACAGGGAATTAAATTCATTGAAACCAACAGAAAACAAAAATTTGCACAGTAAAGATAGTGACAGATTGCTAAAAGTATTTCGCTTTGAAATAAGATTTAATTTAAATGTGTTCCGGGATCCGATGTGCTATAAACTTAGTTATTATTGAATCATTAACTAAAAAGGTGCCTTTAAAGGCTGACGAAGCAGGACAGGACGTTCCGGATAAGTTATACTCGTTTGGGGAAATGTAGCATTATACAAATTACAGGGAGGTTTCGTTCCTTAAATTATATGCGCCGTAAAACATCAGTTTCCTTTGATGATCAACGATTGTATGGGTTATCTTGGGATACATCTTTAAGGGGCGAGTGTTCCCTTTTTAGTGTGTTTTTCCTCGTAAATCCACAAGGATAAGGCAGCATGATATTAACCACTGGAGCTTAAAAACACAGATAGCTGGTTGTCAAATCTATACACTGCATCTGTACTTACCTCTAAGAGGCATTTCGTTTTCTTTTTTATAAACCGAAAAAGCAAAAATTTTCGAAACGACATTGGATCTCCCTGCTTCTCCCGTATCTCCATGTCTTCCCTAAGGGCCAAGGTGCGAAAACAGAGCCGGCCACGCTCGCCGGTCACCTGCGTCAACCCTGGGCGTAATGGCGCCAAACGACCGACAGGAGCCGCAGAGGCTCTAATTTTATTATTTATTTAAAATAGATGAATCGACCGTCAATTCATGTTGACATTGATTGGTCATAAGATGGCGCAACATTTAATCAGTCTATTTTCTTTACTTAATTATCCCAAATCGTTTTATTTAGTCTAAGTTAAGTGGCATTTTCTATTAATGACATTAATGTTTCATATGCTAAAATGTATTTGAATACATCCAACTTACTATTAGTCTCCCGTGAGATACTGTGTACTTACCTTTTAATTATACGTAAAAATAACAGTATGATGTGGACTCATCTTCCTATGACAACATTAGCCATTTTGTCCCTGCTAAAGAGGGGTGTCGTTTTGTGAAGAAAAAACCGTTAGGCCTATTTGATGCTATATATTTCTCAGCTATAGAAAGGTTATTCGCTTAAATATATATATAAATAATTATCGTTATACATAGAATATTGACCTACTAACTACTTGCTTTTTGTAATTAACAATTAATTCACACTTTGCAAAATACTAAATTCCCCATGTTTTATGGTGTGTTTCCATTTTCCATCTCGGATTTCCCAAATGGCTGGCTGATCATACCGCAGCTGATGTACGTGAGTTCATGTGAGTCGCTCGACTTGCGCCGCTTCGAGAGAAAAGCCGCATTTGACAGACCGTGAGCCCAGTGTCCATGCGCCGCTCCTCGCAGTCACTCACACATGGACAGGCGCTGACTGACAGGGTAGCGGCACAGGGGGAGAGAGTGATGGGGGCTGTCAACTGGAGTCTGCACCAGTGCAACGCAGCCGACGGGATTAAACTGCCAAAGCAACTAAGCGATTAGCAGCGGCCAGTTTTGGGGAGACGTCGCTCGCCGCATGTGCACGCCTGTCGGTGCCTGTGTGCCTGTTTGTGTGCTTGCGTGTGTGCGCGTGTGTGTGTGCGTGCAGACGGAGGCTCTCTACGCAAAACACCCAGCCGCAAAGACAACATAAATTTAATACTAATTGCAGGCACATCCAAGCTCTCCGCTCTTCTGTAGGCGCGTTTCTTGAAGGAGGGAGAGGGAGAGGAGAGGGAGACGTGGTCGGCTATGATGAAAGAAATCAGATCGCTCAGCGCAAGAATTTAAAAGCACCCAAGAAAAACAAGAAGCGTGCCGAGCAATGGAGAGCCAGGCAGCGGAGCAGCAGAGCTACCAGGACGTGCGGATGTGCGGGTACCTCCGCAAACCGAAATCGACGCACCGGCGGTACTTCGTGCTGCGGGCCGCCTCGGAACGCGGTCCGGCTCGGCTCGAGTACTACGAGAACGAGAAGAAATTCCGCAGCAAGGCGCCCGTCCCGAAGAAGACAGTGAGCCTGGAGACGTGCTTCAACATCAACCGACGGGCGGACTCCAAGAACAGGCACATGATCGTGCTGTACACCCGTGGCGAGAGCTTCGCGATCGCGGCGGACAGCGAGGAGGTCCAGAACGAGTGGTACCAGGCCATGTTGGACCTTCAGTGCAAAAGTAAGCCAGTCAGACGACGAGGACTGCAGTCCGAGACTCATGCCCTTTCCCTCAACGTGCGGTCTGTCGATACGTGGCAGCAACATGTAAACGTGTTATTATCTAACTATTACTGTGACATCTGCCGAGTCAGTGCGGTTGCAAATTAACTGGGCTCAGCAAATTTATGATCTAGTAGTTTTGAAGCTGGAAGATGTTTAAATGCTATTTTAAACAGCGTTAGGGGAGGGGGGATCGCTTAACATATAACACCGCTGGCGCGTCGCTTGCAGTTGTTTTGGATGATAACGTGATGGACAGCGTAGAAATAAGTGGTTACCAGTGATCAGGAAAGTGTGCGTGTATATACGATGCATTGAGTTGATGACTTTGTTGAAGCGACTATTTGACAGCACCTGCTTTTAAATATACGCATGTTGTGCGCCTAACCTACATCCCTGCACACCAGCGCTGCTGTCAGGGAGGAGAGGGGTACTTTCCCCCGAGCGGTGGTCGAGAAATGATGCTCGGTCCTCCTCGTGTTTACGTCGCCGTGCCCTTGGATCCACCCCGTTTCGCGTCTGCTGATGCCTAGGGTAAATCACGGAGTTAACAAGCGACGAAGCGGCACCGGGAGCCGCGGGCGTGTCCGATTAGTACGCGAATAATCGGGCAAATAATCGCCAAAAAGCCGCGTCCGTGCTCTTGGGCTGTGCAGCTTGTTGGGACCTTGTTGGATCGTAGCGTAGATGCTGAATTAATGCAAACAGGAAAAAGACAACGCCGCTTGTTTTTATCGTAAAGCATCTGGGTAGATTCATGCTGGTGCGGTACTGGGAGGAGGAGGAGGAGGAATGGTGGGTGGGTGGTGTGGTGTGGTGTGGGGCGGCATGCAGACCTTGCAGTTGGCGTCCCTCAGACGCAGCAGGCTTGGTTAACCGAATAAGCAGCTGTATTCCGGTTTTTCCATATCGATTCTGAGAATATGAAAACACGAGTGTTTTTTTCCTCTCTCCATTCATTTCACGTGTCAGTTTGTGAACGATGGGGCTGCCGCTAATTGGGCTCCAGTAAGGCGCACTCTGCATGTTTTCCTCGTTATTTTCCCGGTGCCTCACGGTTCTAGTTTTGGGAGGTGCCCTTCACTGTATCCTTTCGCCCAAAATCTGGAAGTAGCAGAATACAGGAGGAGTGGGAACAGCACAGATCTAGGCGTGGGGCTGTCAAGGGCAGTGCCGCCGAAGGTATAGACAGCGCTGACAGAAAGCGAGCGTGTTCTGAAATAACTCCTTTTGCAACTCTTAAAAAAATGATTAAACATATAATCTTGCTCACATCCAGCTGTCAGACTATAGTCAAGCTTCGAGTTTTATGGTGTGTGATGGATACGACATTCAGGGGTTTGTGACCTTTGTAATTAGAAGGCAGTCGATTCAACCTTGACTGGAAATCGCGTGAAAAATGTTTACTTACAATGCGACTTGGATGGCCTGTTTCTGCAGTTTGTCTAATTAAAAAATAACAGCTGGATGGTGGTACTGAGGTATTACAGGTTACTCAAGGGCACATTCATCCCTGGATCTGTTCTGGTGAATTTTTGGGCAGTGCTCGGACCTCTATACATGCTTGCTTTGGACAGGGCAGCGGTACTGGCAGAACTCTTCTGGTACTGGGCGATCCTGTTAGGCACCTCGCATTTGATCTTTCGCCCGTGATCCAGGTGTTGGGAACATCGTCGCCTGTGTAAGAAAACACCCCAGTATCTTTGCAGCTATGCCCCCCCCCCCCCCGCCCCGCCCCCCCACCTCAGCCACCAACCAGGGAAATCCAGAACAGCTGGATGGTTTGTACTGATGTTTACACAGCTGGAATGGGATGCAGCTCAGTGACACGATACCTACACAAGTACAGGTATTAGATGGCTGGGAGCCTCAGTGCCCCTCTGTGAACCGTGTTTGTGCTCCGGTCCGTAACACGGTCGCCTAGCTGGACGGGCTTCTCGTGTTCTTCGGCCCGCTGAAGTCTCACGATCCCTCCCTAATGGGTGAGATTAATTATCAAAGACGACGTGCAAAAGATACGCCAGGCCGAATACTGAGAAGATGTTTTCTGTTTAGTTTGGCTCGATGTAAGGAATTGGGGACCCCTCTGTCCTCTGTAATGAGGCGCCTGGCGGTTTTACGTTTCATTTTGTTATTTGATTGCTTGGGGGACACCTTTACAGATGGAAATTTACTGTGGCGGTCTGCGTTGAGTACCGCGTATGCCTGCAGTGACCCCTTGTGGATCTGAACATGCAGCCATGTGGTTGTAGGTCAACTTCCTTAACCATGTACATGGCCAGATGGCACCAGAATAAGGGTGTCAGGTAGAGGTTCATCAGGCAGAGTGTCTCCTGATCATACCTGCAAGTCCATCCCACGAGTCCGCTGTACATACAAAGCACCAGGCTGCAAAATGCATTTGGGGTTGGTACCTGTCCGCACAGATGTGCGTTTTTTCCTGACCTGATGCCCTGATTTACATGCTAACCGTTCGCGACGGCATCAGCAAACAGTCATGTGACACTGAGAATGAAAGAAGGGATGAAGCACGTGGAGTGCAGTTGGTGCAGAGGAGTGGAAAGGAAAGATGACCGTTTCAGAATTTCAGCTTCGGGGAAAACGAGTGCAGAGGTCCGAAGTGGCTATTGGGTGGAGGCGGGGCCATAGGGGCACTGCTGAAAGCTGATTGGTCTCAGGAGTACCCCTTCCCTATCACTCACTGATTAAAAACATATCATTGGCTAGTGGAAAGGTTGGCCCCTCTGTATGAATTGTACCCCCTCTTATGCACTCTACCTTAAAAAAATCCTATAATTGTCCCTCCTGTTAAGTCACCGAGGGCTGCAACCGCATTCTTGGCTGGACATTTGGGCTCAGATCCCAGGAGTGAGAGGAAGCGAATGTCAGACTGATATAATGTCTGGGAAGCTCAGCTGAAATGAATGGATGTCCTCATCGTTTTCCCTAACCTACGGTGACCACGCCCCCCAACCCCATCCTATTGTACATTATTTATGTTCCACACAATTACGTCGTTTGTAAACTCGTAAACAAAACTGTAAACTCCCATAAATCCCCAAATGCCTGGAGTCATAGCTTCGGGCAGCCAGAGGTGGGGTAAGTGATGCATTTCTGAGGTGAATACTTCCCAAGCAAACTGCAAAGTGCATTCTGAGACAGACGGGGAGAAGGTTTTGATGACAACCATCTGCTCAAGTTATAGCAGAAAAAAAATGCTGATTATAACTCTGAGTGAAATACATGGCCTGAACCTGCCTTCATGTGTAACTGGCTCTGAAATTGGCCAAAGTGTGACACTGCGTCACTGGGGCCATGTGAGGCACCTTACGGCTTCCAGTTGCTTATTTCTTTGGCCCCACTGGGTTACACCAGGCAGTGATTGGCAGCAGAGAGTAAGAAATGGGGGGTCGCCAGTTCAAATCCCACTGTCAGCTGGGCTTTTGGGCAAGACCCCTAACCCCCAATTGCTCGAGGAACTATCTGACCCGGCAATCAGTTATACGGTGATTTGGATAAAAGTGTTTGCGAAATAAAAGAAATGTGAGGAGGCTTCAGTGTTGGCCCGTTCCTAAGAGTGTGGAAGTCGCTTGAGGGAAGGTGACACTGTGATGTTGTGTTCTCCTCAAGAGCTTTTGGTTTGTTCACTGGCTCAAACCTTCAGACAGCTGTCTGACTGTGCTGCAGAAACGTAAACAAGGAGTAGAGCCATGCATGATGGGATTAGGGAGATGCTGGAGCGAGAGGACGATTGCTGGCGTACAAGGTGTCGCTCATTCTTCAGGGGTGGCGTGACATTTCGATTTTGTTCCTGTGTAGCATGTCTGTGGTTTGAAATGATCTGGCTGTCATTCAAGGGAGGATTGTTCTGGAGTAAATTTACCACAGATCGCTTAATGCTCGCAAGCTAGTACTACACTGTGATAAAATTACCATAGGAAATTCAACACGAGTACTCTTCCGTGATAAATTCATCACCGAATGCTCAGACATACCCAATAAAACATTTGCATAATTCAGACAACACTGAAAATGGAATTCGTGCAATATCACTCGTAAATGAAACCTGTCGATTGGACAGGAGTGGAATCGAAAGTGAAAGTGAGATGGTCCACCAACGCTGAAGTCTGGATCCCTCGCGGTCCATGACGAGACTGGACTGAGTCACCCAGATTGTGAGCAGTGAGCCTTTCATGGTATTGGCGTAGAAAACAGCACAGCCTCACCTGATATGGGTGCAAGGGTTTCTGTGTTTAGACTTTTTTTTTTTCCTTTTTATGCTTTTTGTTTTACCATTTATTTCAATAATTTCTTAATAAAACACAATTGTTCTTAAAATCATAACAATAAAACCTGAAGAATAGATGAAACAAAGAAATGCATGAAAAATTCAAATAACCATGTCTGTTACAATGATTAAAACCTTAAATGCAAGCAGTTAAAAAATGAAAACCTTTAAAAGAGCAACAGACCCAGAGAACTCCTTCCTTTGCATAATGGTCGGGCTAAAACAGGGACACGCACATGTAAAATCAGCGATTTCAGGAATAATACAAGGTTCACCATGCACAATGCAAACACACCAAATACAGAATAATATTGTTAATAAATTAAGGTTAAAAGAATACTACACGTGATCTGTTTAGACGTAGGGAGAAATGCTACCAGAATGATTTTAAGAATTCACAGAATTGAAACCAGGTGTTCCACTCTTAGGCTCAGGAGGGGGCCTTGGTATTTGGCACCGCGGGATCTTGAATGCCACGTCGTAAGCTGTGTTGGTTGTTTTGGATGAAGTCTAATAAACAAATAACTTTATTCATCATCACAACCTCAACCCTTGGAAGTCTCAGGGATGATGTCCGGCAGAAGCATGGGGTCTAAGGTCAGTTTATATTCCCAGAATGCATTGCGGCAATGTTACAGGATGCTGCCGGGAGCTTGGTCACACTGAGGGAAGCTGAACGCTGATCTGATGTGCCCCCCCCCCCCAAGAGCAAACCCATCCCACGGCTTTGTAAACCTGCTACTGATGCCACTTTCGTCTGAGTTATGTCTGAAGGAGGTGATTTTTCAGCTCTTGAGCCAAAAACGACTCATCAGTCACAGTCTGTCTGCTGACGGTTGGCTGTTTCCTCACAGATGCTCGTCAGGCTTATATTTCCACTGTACCTCTGGTTTGTTATTGTCTGTGTATCTGACTATTGTAAATCTGTTATGCTCGGTCTGTGCGTGGTCTATTTGGTTATTGTTTTTTTTTTTTTTTTTTTTTTAATCTGTGCTTTTTTTAATCATTTCCCAGGCAGGACTCCCAGCGAGGGCAGTGGCGGTGACATGCCGTCTCCAGGCCCCCCCTTCAAAGAGGTGTGGCAGGTGAAGGTGTGGCCCAAGGGCCTGGGACAGGCTCGGAACCTAGTGGGCGTCTACCGGCTGTGCCTGACGGACAAGACGGTGAGCTTCGTGAAGCTGAATTCAGACGCCGCTGCTGTGGTACTGCAGCTGATGAACGTGCGCCGCTGCGGCCATTCTGAGAACTTCTTCTTCGTGGAGGTGGGCCGCTCGGCTGTGACCGGCCCCGGCGAGTTCTGGATGCAGGTGGATGACTCGGTGGTGGCCCAGAACATGCATGAGACACTGCTGGAGGCCATGAAGGCACTGAGTGAGGAGTTTTGCCAGCGGACTAAGGCCCAGTCAGTGGGGGCTCTTGCCGGTGGCGGCAATGCCTCCAACCCCATCAGCGTCCCCTCCCGACGCCACTACCCCAATCCACCTCCAAGCCAGGTGGGCTTTACACGGCGGCCTCGCACTGATCCCCCCGGGACTGGAGGGGGCAGCAGCACCAACACTTCCCCCACTTCTCGCCACAGTTTCCCCAGAGCACGCACAGCAAGCATTGGGGCTGGGACGGAGGAGGGCGGGGCATCAGCGGGAGGGTTGGGGTCTGGGTACAGCCTGAGCGGCTCCTGTTCCACCACTCCGAACATGAGGCTGAAGTCCCGTGCCCCTACTCCGGCCAAAATCCCACTGAGTTTAGCTTGTTACTCCTCAAACCCTGTCACCTCCCCGGCACCAAGCCTGTCCTCCAGCTCAGGCCATGGGTCCGAATGTGGGATAACTGGGGCAGGGTTAGGAGTGGCAGGGATCTATGCCTATAGCCGCTATGTTCCTCAGGGGGTTTCTGGTTCCCCTAGTGACTATGGCTCATCAGATGAGGGTGGCTGCAGCCCTGGCGAGAACTCCTTGCTCACTCCAGACCTCCCGGGGGCTTCAGCTGGAGGTCTGGGCTGCCACTCCCCATTGGAGGAGCCGTCAAACTACATTGCGATGGGCCAGCGGGTCATTGGTCCCTCACGCAGGCTGCTGCGGCGCGCCTCCAGCCGGGAATGTGAAGCGGAGCGTCGGCTACATAGCAAGAGGGCTTCTTTGCCCCCTTTGGCTCTGGAGCGGCCCTTGGCCAGCGAGGCCAGGGACGAAGATGGCAAGGCTGAGGACTATGCCGTCATGTCCCGTAGTCACAGCAGGGAGTCCTTCACTTCATGTAGAGACTCTGCCACAGGTGCTACTAGCAGTGGAGGGTATCTGGACATAGCAGGGGAGGTCACGGCTAAGGATGAGGGCCAGGGTGGAGTGGGAGGAGGAAGGGCAGGAGGAGAACGGATGGTGGATAATGGGTATATGACCATGTTGCCGGGGGTGACTTCTCCTCCCGTTCCCCTGTCACTTTCCCTTTCACCCGCGGTCTCAGCCCCAAAGGCTGCCGGCAGTGAAGAGTACATGGCCATGACCCCCAACAATAGCGTGTCCCCTCCTCGTCACATCCGGCCTTCAGGCTCTGAGGGGTACATGGTAATGTCCCCAAATAGCAGCTGCTCCCCAGACCAGCATGGGATGGGTTTGTTAGGCAGCGGCTGGGGAAGCAGGAGATCAATGGACGGTAGAGCGGGAAGTGACTACATGAACATGTCTCCCATCAGCCCTCGCTCTGCCAGCAGCACACCCCCACAATACCATGGGCAGCACCTGCAGCAGCCACCCCCGAAGATGGTCTTTTCCTACTGCTCACTGCCTCGATCTTACAAACACACACTATCTACCCCTTTCCAGGATGAGCTTGGGCAAGGCACAAGGCCAGGATGTCGTGGGAATGATGACCCGGAGTGCCGGAGCAAGGGGACAGACCACCCTAGCAGACCGGAAGCTTCCACAGGCCCTAAGGAAGGCCACCACCTGTCCCTTTCTTCCTCCTCATACTCCTCCAGCTCCGCCAGCAGCGAAAGCCTTGAAGAGAGGCATGCTCAACTCGTTGAAGCCATAACGGGAAAAGGAAGACTTGGATCTTTTGGAAACCTTGGCGAGAGCTTTAAGGATGGAGCACTGCAGCAGAGGCGTGTGCCAGTGGGGCAAAAGCAATGCAACTTGCAGCCAATAAGAGGCCGGCCATCCAGCCTCTTTGTCCATGTCTCCAAAGCCAGCACTCTCCCTCGGGTGCGGGAACACCCTCTCCTTCCTGCAAATCAGAGTCCTGGGGAGTATGTCAGCATTGAGTTCAAGGGAAACATGGCAGGGGCACAGGGGGGACTGGCACGTGGACCATTACACAATACCCCTGGACACTTCCGGCGACCTGCTGCCTGTCTGGCTGGCTCATTGACACTCCCCCGTAGCGTGTCTGCTCCCTTGGCCCCACTTGCTGCCTCTGAGTATGTCAACATGGAACTGGGTACTTCTCCTGCTTCTTCACCTCATTCTCTGATGCCCCTTGGCTTCCGTTCCGGCAAGAGCCCTCCCAGCCAACTTGCTGTCGCCCCAAAGGCTCGCCGTGAGCGCCAGGTGGGTCCTCGGGAGGGCGAGTTGCCGGATTCTGGCCAGGGGAAGAATGGTGTACCTGTGGCCATCACACCGGAGATGGCGTCATCTTGTGACTACACTGAGATGGGCTTCACCTTTGGTGCCGCTGTCCCATCGGAGTGTGCCAAACCAGGGCCTCCCAAGGCTCCCGTTGGCCATACATCTTCCATGGAGCTGGGGATAGACTACCTGCCAACGGAGGTCAACACTGGCCCAGAGCAAGGCCACAAAACAGTCCGGGCAAACGCCCAGGCTCGGCGACGCCACTGCTCGGAGACTTTCCTCGCCCTCTCCTCCTCTTCCTCCTCCACGTCTCCTCCGTCGCTGTTTCCCAAGCATGGCCAAACAGTGACTCGGAGGCAAGCGATGGATGGCATACTGTGGGCCAATGCTGCAGCCTCTCCATATGTGAACCCCAGGCCTCCCTCACTGCCTGCCGCCCAGCCATCTTCCATGGAGCAGGGCCTCAACTACATCGACCTGGACCTTGTCAATAAGGAGAGTCCTCATTCTGCACTTGAAGGTTCATCTCCTAACCAGCCTCTTCCAGGTCGCCTCTTCGCCTCCGTCCTGGGTGGTGGACTCAGTGGGTGCGTAGGAGGGGGAAGCAGCGCCGGAATAAGCCTCAACACTTACGCCAGCATTGACTTCTACAAGTCTGAGGAGCTTCGGACGCACCAGAATGGTGGAAAGGATGGTACAGGTAAGACTTCCTGGAACATCAAGGGGAGAAAGCAATAGACATGTTGATTTCTAAAGAGCATGAAGTTAGCATCGCTGGGGAATTCTACCTGTTAGGCTCAATTCAGGATGCAGGAGCTAGTGCTCAAGATTCAGTCTGGGTACTGAAGTGGGAGGCTGGATTGATTTCGTTTTTGTAGCTTGTAGTAGAATATCAGTTTTTTCTTATCTGTTTTTTCTGTTATTCTCATTTCCCTCCCCTGGATTTTTGTGTCAAACAGGGAAAAAAAATATTTACACAACACCATTTTGCCTCGGCTCGAGCCAATCTGGCAACAATTTAGTGTTTTTTATAGCTAACTTTATCCAGCACAGATAAATGAGTCAAAGGTTGATGATGAAGTTATGAGGTAACTGAGGTGCAGACTCCAGGAGTTGGTGGTGAGTTGTGAGGTAACTGAGGTGGAGACTCCAGGAGTTGGTGGTGAGTTGTGAGGTAACTGAGGTGTAGACTTGTCTCCAGGGGTTGGTGGTGAGTTGTGAGGTAACTAAGGTGTAGACTTGTCTCCAGGGGTTGACTATGAAGCAGCTGCAGTGGAGACTGCAGTTGTGAAGTTGTGTTTGTACCCTGAAAATACACAGAATCCTGATTTGGTCGCAAAGCCTTTACCGATCACTAGGCTGGCGCCTTAAAATTTTATATTAGTTATATAATTTTTCTGGACCTTAGAAATTGTTGAAAATGCATCAGTGTGCAAAGGGATATTTAAATCATAGAATTACGAAATGTAACAAGCTGGTTTATAGTTTCATCTGCAGATTACAAGTATTCTCCAGAGCCTTGGATACGGAATTCGGCATAAAAGATGTTTTAGGAAATCGGGGATGTGCACAAACTTGGAATGTGTGACAGGAAATAACACTTACATGCTAAAGCAGGAATGCATTACACAACATACTTAAGAAGCGGGATTTCTTGGCTGGAACAGTTAATGTAAGGCTCAATTTTTAACCTTGTTGGTTTGTATGACTAGATATATTTACTGAAGTAGGGCAGCCCTCTTTCTGAATTTGAAATCCAGCACCCAAAGCATTAAGCTACCTGATAGTGTGTAAATTCCTGCAAAGGTGAGTGATGCATGGGTCTCTCATGTGGCATTTTGGCGCTATGAGGTATGATGCTTCTTTCTGTATTTTATTATATACAGCCAGGTGCGTAAGTTCCAGGGGGGTTAGAGGGGGTCATGACCCCCCCCAATAATCATGTTTC
>JAUMHC010000067.1:3984036-3995130 GCA_032359785.1 Heteromormyrus szaboi
CCCGAATAAACCCCGTTTCACCGTCTTTCTGGCTTCCTGCCTCTGCTTACCCGTTCATCGCCCCTCGGATCGTAACATGGTTTAATTTGAACAACCATTTTATATGGTTACCCAGATTCTGTTTTGATTATTGAATCTCAATAATTTGTCATTTTATACTAAATTGAGATGTAATGAGATAAATTATCAAATGCAGACTAGCTAAATATATGTTGAATAGTGCTTCAAATATAGTGCTTTCAAAGACACCCAAAGCGCTTTACAGAACCTATGGGGAGCCACTTCAGCCTCCCCCACTGTGTATCACCCACCTGGATGATGCAACAGCAGCCATTCTGCACCAGTACGCTCACCACACAATAGCTAAGGTGGCGAAGGGACACGAGAGAATTCACCAGTTAGATATAGGGGATGATTAGGAGGCCAGATTTGAAAGCACCACAGTGGGAAATTTAGCCAGAATATCGGGGCACCACCCCTACTCTTTCAAGAGATGCCCAGGGATCTTCGATGACCTCAGAGAGTCAGGACCTCGGTTTTACATCTCATCCGAAGGACAGCACCATTTTTACAGCACAGTATCTCTGTCACTGCACTGGGGCACTGGAATCCACACAGACCACAGGGTGGACTAACCTGTTGGCCCAATGAACACCTCCCAAAGCAGCAACCCAGCTTTCCTAGTCGGTCTCCTATCCAAGTACTGGCCAATACAAACCTGCTAAGCTTCCGATGGATTACCTAGCCTGAACTACAGGTGGTGCAGCAGCAGAGACATGGTTGCTGACTTCAGCAAGAACCCTGCTGCTCACTCTGTGTTGAACATCAGCAGCTCCATTGTTGAAACAGTCAGCAGTGTGAAGTTCCTGGGAGTGCACGTGGCAGACAGGCTCTCCTGGACTTTGCACACCACCTCCATCTCCATGAAAGCCCAGCAGTGTCTCCACTTCCTACACAAGCTGAAGAAGGCCAGCCCCTCCCCTTCTGTCCTTGCCACGTTCTACCAAGGAAACATTGAGAGCTCCCT
Source organism: Heteromormyrus szaboi (assembly GCA_032359785.1). Classification (NCBI taxonomy): domain Eukaryota; kingdom Metazoa; phylum Chordata; class Actinopteri; order Osteoglossiformes; family Mormyridae; genus Heteromormyrus; species Heteromormyrus szaboi. Next base: position 3,985,064 of record JAUMHC010000067.1, read on the forward strand.
CTGCTGCTGTATCACCATCTTGTTTGTGAACTGCAACATAACCCTAACCCTGCCTTGGATAGTGAGGACAGCAGAGAGGATCATGGGGGCTCCACTCCCACCCGTCACTGAACTGTACAGGATTCATGTCATCTGCTGTACAAACAGCATGGAAACAGACCCCTCCCATGCATCCCAAAGACCACCCCCCCCCCCCCCAAACCATCACTGCCAAACACTGCAACAGCTTCTTCCCCCAGGCAGTCAGGCTCCTCAATACCCTGCTGGCCCCCAAGGCCGACACTGCCCCCACTTGTCACCCCCCCCCCCCCCATCCTCAAAGACTGCCACTACCCCTATGAAAGCCCCCCGCAACTTCCCACTAATTATGCTGATATTTCTTATGTTATCTCTTTATCTTTTCTTTTATTACTTCCTACGCTCTTCGATTGCACTGCTCTGCACATTTACACTACACTGTACACACGCACAAAATTAAATCAATTATATATATTGTATTGTATCGTGTTGCGGATGTCATTCACTTATTTATTGTATTTTCATTTGCGTGTAGCATTGAGTATTGAGACTAATAAATGCGGGTTGGTGACTCGCTATTGATCTGCTCTCAGGAGAATTATAATTTCATTCCACCACTGGAGGGCGATAGAGCATCAGAAAAGAACTTCAGGTTAAACTCCATAACCGATGTTACCGGGTGACACGCTCAGTCTGCAGTGGCTTCGCTGTAAGGCCGGCTAGCGGAACCAGAAAGGTGCCATTTTTGTAGTGATTCCAGGGTAGCAGATTTAATACACATATTTATCTTAATTCCAGCATATATAGCACTTTGAAAAAGGCTTAGGCCAGGGGTCATCAACTATATTTGTCAGAGGGCCAGAGTTTTACCAGACAGTCTCAAATAAAAATCTAATTTTGGCTTAACATTATGTTTAATGTTTATAGTATAGTCATAAATGATGGTTATTCTGACAAGAGACTCAGTTGTTGTTATTTTTAGTTGCTTTAATAGTGTGGACCAATTGTGATCCTCACAATTTTGGAATCCAGTCGCGGCCCGGATTGAACGGCTCAGTGGGCCGGATTTGGCCCGCGGGCCGCCAGTTGATGATCAGTGGCTTAGGCTGTTAAAGAAAATGTGTAAAACTTCTTATCCGGGTAATGAGGGCATATTTACTTTTAAGAAGCACAGTTTAACATTAGAAGATATGAAAATTAAGAGTAAGACAAGAATTAATACTGTTCACCCAAAACGTTACTGATATCTAGTTGGATGGCTAGATGAACACCACTTCAGTTCCCAAACCTCTCCTCAGGGGGACCTCAGTCATTCCATGTAATTGTTACATTTCAACAACAACTCAATTAATTAACTAGATTAGTTTTAAAAGTCAATGAGAGATTTGATGTGCTAGTGTTCTAGTTCTTAGCAGCAAATACTGAAGTTTCTTTAGGTTTTGAAATGGTTAAGCTGGCATGCTTTTACAGGCCAAATATCAAAGTTTCACATCAACATGAAAATCATTTTGTTTTTCTTTGGCTGCCTGAGACTTCTGCACAGTACTGCATGTCATTTTTAGATAGATGAGATTACCCTTGACCACCCTAGATTTTTATCTTACATAAATGCTCATGTACCCTTATGATAACCACTGGTGTACACTGAGCATGAGAGCTGTCTAGGGTAGTCAGGCTAATCCCATCTATCTCAAAGTGACGCTTTAAGGCTTAATAAAATTTTAGATAGTTCCTTGTCACTTTGGCATGTCTGAGAAAAACATACAGAAGCTTTGTACCTTACAAACTACAGTCTGCAATTGATCTTAGTAGCTGCAGTTTCAGAAGTCTTTAAAAGAGACTTTTGTAGGTAGCGCCAGACTATGTATGAACTGCTAAAGGTTCAGTGGAAAAGTGGCTGGATCAAGTCATCACAGAACTCTAGGCAGACAATATTTTTGAGCTCCCTCCCATTAACAAACTGTCACAGTAAGCTGGGGGAGGGTGGATTTAGGGTTATTTCAAGGGCCTATGAGTGTCAAGGGCCCTAAAAAATTTGGAAGATAATTGGATAGGTCTGGGTTGGGGGCCCAAAGATAATTGGATAGGTCTGGGTTGGGGGCCCAAAGATATTTGGATAGGTCTGGGTTGGGGCCCCAAAGATAATTGGATAGGTCTGGGTTGGGGGCCCGAAGATATTTGGATAGGTCTGGATAGGGGGCCCAAAGATAATTGGATAGGTCTGGGTTGGGGGCCCAAAGATAATTGGATAGGTCTCAGTTGGGAGCCCAAAGATAATTGGATAGGTCTGGGTTGGGGGCCCAAAGATAATTGGATAGGTCTGGGTTGGGGCCCCAAAGATAATTGGATAGGTCTGGGTTGGGGGCCCAAAGATAATTGGATAGGTCTGGGTTGGGGCCCCAAAGATAATTGGATAGGTCTGGGTTGGGGGCCCAAAATCTCTAGCAATCCTTTTGCTTATTCATACAAGCATATCATGTAGCAGACAGCCAGACAGTAGCCTATTACTCTTTTATTACTTCACCCGAAAGCATGATTAGCTAGCAAAGATAAACAGATGAATATAGATCGAGATGACGGTGCTGTGAATGTGGCTGTCTCTTTTTTCTGCCTGCACATCAACATTTTCATCTGATGCACATGGTTATAAACGCTTAGCGAGATTGGGCTGGGAGCATCTGGTGGAGGCCCCTGTCTGGGAGATCTTCAACTCACACCTTCTCCTCTGTCCCAAGGGAGTCAGGGGACAATGAGCCTGAATGAGCCGTGTTCCAGGTCTCCATTGCTGAGGACACCTTCCAAGTTTGGGTAGCTTGTGAGACTTTGGAAGCAGCGGCAGGCCAAGCGGAAGGCAGCTTTGGCGGATATTGAAGCAAAAACTTGAGTGTGGGAGGAGTCTGGTGAGGCCAGGGAGGGGCTCAAAGTAGAGCCACTACTCCTCCGCATTGAAAGGAACCAGTTGAGGTGGTTTAGGCATTTCCAAAGGACGCCTCCTGGACGGCTCCCTAAGGAGGTGTTTCGGGCATGTCCAACTGGGAGGAGACCCTGGGCCAGACCCAAGAGGGAGGTCTGAGCATCTCTGCTTAAACTGTTGGCCCCATGACCCGACCCCGGATGAATGGCAGATGATGGATGGATGGATGGATGGATGAAAGGTAACAATTGAAGAACGATGCAATGTACTTACAAGCACGATAAACTGAGATTAAAAAAAGAAAACCTAAAAATCAAACGTTACATAATGTAAATTCATGAACAAAGGATTTTTAAAAAGTTGAAAAAGCAGAACTTAAGAGCATAGAGGAAACATTTGCTCCTGAATATTAACTTCATGTACAAGTTCAATTATTTTTTACTGGGAGTCACAGTTCAAACATAATTTTTAAAATACACATGACCCCAGTTAATTTAAGTTTTAAATGTTTCAGACTTCACGACTGAACCTGGGGCAGAACAGACAGCAGGTCATCAGTAAAGGCATTTGAGATTAGAGGACAGGATACTTTATTTCAACTCAGGGGAACAAATGTTACTGCGACACGCTTCTGACAAATCCACCCATTTATATGCCGAGTACTTGAATAAAGGGATGAAGTCGGGTCGATGAATGGCAAACATCCACCCTGAAAAGGGACAGAAACAAACCTCAGTCCATCCCTATAAACACAAATGATTTACACAGACAAAGCTTAACATGCATTAATATACATGTATGTCTGCTCCTTCTGGCTGTCAGTGGATCACCAGCTTCCTTCCTGTCAAACCAGGAAGGAAGATATATGTGCTGCTGGTGCCTCACCTGTTTGACTCCATCATACCCCACCCCCAGCTAGGCATCACATGACGATCATGTGACATCACGATGTCAGGAACCTACCCCAGCATCACGCCGCGCACTTGGCTCCAATCTTGTCTCAAATAATATTTCTCAGCACTTTCTCTACCTGAATCAGACTCTTTGCTGTGTTCCTGTCCCAGTTATAGAGTGTATTCATTCAAACCTCCTTGGTTCTCTGCCACCTGGAGGTGACCTGTGCACACTGCATGATCCAGAAGATAAAAAAAAAATTACCAGGTATGCCGTCCAGTACATATTCCCGTAGGTCTGGGATTTGATCCAGTCCTGCAGATCAGAAAGACACAAAACTAACCCCTGCTCTGTGTTTCATCATTTGCCAAACCATTGAAAAAGAATTAAATATACAAAGAAAAATAAGGCTTAAACAGTGTTGGCACAGTGTGATTTATGTGTTTATACTCTTTACAAAGGTGTCGGGGCAGGGGGGTAATGGCCCAGCATTCACAGAGACCCTGAATATGTAAACTTATATGTAAAATTGGATGGGAGGCCCCAGGGTGACATTTCTTTAGGGGGCCCACAATTTCTAGGTCTGCCCGGGACTCCTCTACACCACGCAAAGATGTCCCAAATCAAAGTGACACTACGAGACTACCTCCTGTATTCTTCTGTCTTGCAACACAAAAACTGCAGCTCCAATTCTCATGAGTTTGACCACAACCATATTAAGAGGGTGCTGAGCTGGAAAGCAAAGCTTTCGATTTACCAGTCGAGCTACGTCTCTACCCTCACCTATGGTCACGAGCTCTGGGTAGTGACTGAAAGAACGAGATCGAGGATACAAGCGGCCAAAATTAAGTTTCCTTAGAGATGGGATGAGGAGCTCGGACATTCAGGAGGGACTCAAAGTGGAGCCGCTGCTCCTCCACATTGAAAGGAGCCAGTTGAGGTGGTTTGGGCGTCTATGTAGGGTGCCTCCTGGACAGCTCCCTGGGGAGGTGTTTCGGACATGTCTAACCGGGAGGTGGCCCCGGGGCAGACCCAGGACACTCTGTGGAGTTTATACCTCTCAGCTGGCCTGGGAATGCTTTGGTATTCCCCCGGCGGGGCTGGAGGAGGTGGCTGTTGAGAGGGAGGTCTGGACATCTCTGCTTAGACTGCTGCCCCCCCCCAACCCGACCCCAGATAAGCGGCAGATGATGGATGAATGGATGGTGTATTAAGTGTGTTACAGTTCACAGGTGTACAAAAGTGTAGCATAATGTTGTATCACCAGTGCACAACATCAGAAGGATGATGGTATTTAAATTCCCCACTGTACCTCATTCCATGGTGCCAGCATGGCCAGTTCAGCGCCTCTTTCACGGCAGAATCTGCTTGCTTCTAGACAGGTGCCGTATTCATTCCAGATCAAGTAGGAGAAGTCGCCATAGCGAAGCCACAACTCTGTGTTCTGTTTCACAGTGAGTTTGGAAGTGTGCTGTTGTCCTGTTTAGAGTGACAGGATGGATCACACTTATATACACAGACTAATAGGTCAGAAAAGTCCTTCATTTTAGGAGCCAAACAACAAACAGGCAAAAATAGTAGATAATCTGCGAGGGCATAGATGGTACGGGCATATCCATGTTGTGGGAGTACCAGGTGTGTTTAGGAGGGGTGGGGGCTGATTTGGTTGGCTCCTAAAGCAATTTGCATTTATTCAAATTTTTTATTTTTTAATTGCCACATCCTGCTGCCTGATTGTTCACTTATACTCAACAAAACTGTGAGACCACAATTTGTGTCAAATGCACAAGTTCAAAACTAACCGTTCATTGAAGGCAAGTGTTCACAGGACAGACAGGCCTTACAGGGATCAGAAGGTCGTACGAAATGGGCATCTGGGCGCGCGCGAGAGAGAAAAACATCTTACTCTTCAGCTTATTTTGTGTGCGTTTTTTTACATTTTTTCCCTTCTTCTGCTCTAAAAAGGAAAGTCCGTGTGGTTTACCACCCAGCCAGGCTAAACACAAAAAAACGGACAGATCACTTTTTGCAGAAGTGACTAGAATGAAGATGCACCACTATGCTGGACCACATTAATTTCACAAAAGCTGCCGTGTTTTGGATAGAGTACAGCGTTGCTGGGTCTTACAGTAAAACTGAAACGCGTATTTAGTCTAAAACCATTCTGTTGACAAAACAGGTGGAAGAAGAGAACTTAAGCATTCTGGGAATACAGTATATTTATATTTGCATGCATACTTACAGTGTACCGCCACTATCAGAAGTATGGTGAGCAGTAACAGGACAATGAGGGTGAGTAGGAGAAGCGGCAGCCTGGACCAGGTCCGGGAAGCTGGTCCTAAAATGCAGACACCTCAGGGTCGGGTTGGTCAGAGCCTACATAACTGACATATGACGATGTTTACAGTGAAACACCGCGAGGGAGGATGACGTGGGGCTTGGGGGTGTGGAGTCCTCTTTTAAGGGTACTATACATTTTTATATAGTTTCTTTCACACATGAAACGACTTATTACAAATCCATTAAGGGCTTTTTTACTATTAATTTATGACGGTTTCTCTTTTTTCCCCCACATTTGAGCCCATCCTGACCAGGTCTTTACTTACTTTCCTTCATGTAACCTGCCACGAGTCTGAAATCTTGTACTTCAGTACTTCAATTCGTTATTTTGAGTATGTAAGTGAATCAACTTATTAGTGATTGGAGAAGTTACTCTTTTTTTTGGGACGCAGTTCGTTTGATTAATTTCGCCTAAAAGATTTTTGGATAGCCTTTATGGCAGCTGTTCAGACCCAGGTGTGAGAACTCTTCAGCCATTCAGTCCTCTAATTGGTAATTTAATTCGGGAGTTTAATGAATACCTGCATACACAGCAGCCCTTTCTGCATAAAACTGCAGCTAGGCACCCCTGACCCAAAAGATTCATTCACCAGCTCCTTCAGCGGCACTTACAATTCGCGTAAAATAGACACTTGTGTCTGATATATCAAAAAATAGCCTGTTATTTATGTTAAAGGGTGCGTACTCTGAGGAGGAGTACACTAAATTCCACCAATTAGTCAGGTGCGAAAAGTAATATTTTATTGAATTATAGTCTAAGCCTCTCAACATCGTACACTGGCTACTCTTATTTGTTAAAAATGCAAACCCAACAGCTCATCACATCGTCAGGTAATGATGGAAAACACTAACAAACCTTGTTTAAAATCATTTTAAATAGTGAAAAATTTTCATCTCTAAAATCCAGTTGCAGCATACAGGAAGTCACTGCACAAACAGGCTACATACTACACCAGCAGACGGTGTATTTCAGTCACAACCGAGATGCGGCTCTCCTGTACAGTAGGCGATTTCAGTCTCTTTTTCACCGACTCGCTCATTCACTCCATCGTCCCATTCGTTCTAGGTCTGGGCTGCGTTTCCTAAAAGCTGCCGCTAGCAACTCACATAGTAGGATCCGTTCAGTTACGCGGTAAAAATACATTGTAAATGAATACATACCCTGATTAATTTAAATTATTTACTTGCAAACATACCAATCACAGGTTAAAATTGCTAATTGCTAAATTTGGCTGAACTATAAATGCAAGAAGTGTTACTAATGGAGAGCGGTTTGGCAGCCAAAAAAACCCGTCTCATTTCTCGGCTGAGCTAAATGGTCCGGTGTTCTGACAAAACGTCATACTTTATCAAAACATCATACCGTAGTGTTAATCGATAGCCCTAACCCTAACTCCCCAAAACCCCTAAAACCCTTACCTTAACCGTAACCCTAACCCCTAAAACGTAACCCTAATCCCAAAACAGTGGAACTGCACATGCGCAGAAAGGCTCGATAGCACGTCTCGATAGGTATGATGTTTTGTCAGAACACCTGTTCATTAAAAAGAGCCAGAATTCCCATCAGTAATCTGGTGAAATCTGCCTGTCACTAAGGGATTTGAGTTAACCATGGATGTGAGTTGTGCATAGCTGTTGTAAGACAAATACAGAGACAACTGAAAACGAATTAAAACTAATTAAAAAAATACAATAAACCTGAAAATTACCTAAAAATAAGCCAAAACAAAAAAAAAAAATCCAAATGTTCAAATGTCCAGTTCTTGTGAGGGGCTTTGCCAGTGTCAATACGCATAATTAAAGGTATTTAGCCATTTCAAGAAAATGTATGCAAATACATGAGATGGACCTAATTGGTAAGGGGGCATGTTTGCTTGGTGGTATAAAAAAAGCCTTTATTACTTAAGCAGTTTAATGCTTCATTTAGTTTAACGTGCATGGTCGACTCGGTTCTGCAGCGCATGCGTGACTCAAATCTATCATTGACTCAGATCCTGTAATGACCCAGGTTTAGTTTACAGACGATCATATGCTACCTTACATCATGGCCTTACATGCCTCACTGACTCACTGGCCATAGTCGAGGACAGGAGCAGCATTTCAGAGGACAAGCAAAAGAACGGGAAAAAACACATTTTAGAAGGGAAGTGAATATGAAAGTACGGTTCATGTAAGGGACTCGTTTCCCTCGAATGGATCGCCTGCAAATGTCACACCATCAGTAAATAGCATGTTTATGTACTGAATATTCCATTTTAGACTCAAGGCTATGCTTACTAACCATAGTGATGTAGTATCGGAGCAGACGATTTTGTCGTTTTGCATTTTAGCACAGTAAATCTAAAATTGTGTTAACTGAACTCTTTTAAATGTAAAATGGAAATCCAGAGTTTTAGCTTATGAAGTGTGCTGTTTCGATTCTGATTTATACTACAATTTAAGTCTTTTATGGTTATTATTAACTAATCAGAAAATGTGGCAATAAATCAGCAGTTTCCTCTAGTCAGTCATTACGATATTAATAATTCATTGATTTTCCTATACATGAAATATTCTCAAACTGCAGGGCAATAAATGGCAAAAAAAGTCAATAACAGTGTAACAATTAGGAATTATTTGTTTAATTTTGTTTGTCAGGTATAGCAGACAATGGGTCTCAACATCGCAGTATCTGTTAGCATCGTCTGTCAGACCTCGAAGCTCCACTTCAGGGTTCGTGACTAAAACACTGAAAAAGTTAATAAAAACTCAACTGACGCAAATAAATACAGGTTCCTCATTTTTTGCTCACTGTCTGTACTGTTGTTTCCTTTTAATTTTTCAAATATGTCTTATTAAAATTACTGTTGCATTTAGTTACCAATGTTCCTTTAATGTTTTTCCAACTGTTTGGATTGTGGCAAGAAAAAAAAAACTTCTGTTCTCATTTAATAGAAATGCACAATATAAAAGGTATGGATAGGCCTGATATAAAATAATATGATAAATGTGCAGTTTCGCTAAATGTCGATTCCCTTGGAAACGCACCCAGATGTAAAGTTTGTTCATTAACTGTTCACTCTTGATGTGACATTTATTTTCCTTAAACTTTACAATTACTGATAAATCAATATAGTATTATTAGGCAATATTATATAAAGACAGAAAATCAACAACATAAACATCAAACAACAGTAAATAATTTGTAAGTTGATTGCTGAGGAGGTTACCTCTGCTGATCTCCTGTGGGTTGGAGAGCTGCAAAGTCTGGTAGATATTCTCTGTGAGAGAAGCATCCAGGTGTTTGCCCCCTTGAACTCGATCCTCCTGCATCATCTGTACGGAGAGAGTTACACAGCAATCCAAACACACACCTAAATCTTTGGTTGGCTTTCTAATATACCAGAGTTGTTACTGGTTTGAATGTCTAGTTTGGATTAACGTCCTATTTCCTTGAAAGCCTTTATACGATGTTGCATAATTTTTATCTTCTCAACTGGTTTTAGCGCTAAATTACAGTTGGGCCATTTTAACTTAACTGTAACGTATTTAGATATGCAGTGGTGCAGTGGTTAGCACTGTTCCCTCGTGCCTCGGGGACCAGCGTTCTAGTCTTCACCATGGTTCCGTGTGTGTGGAGTTTGCATGTTCTCCCTGTGTCGTCGTGGACAAGGCCATAACTTTGGGTTGAGCATTTGGGGGGGGGGGGGTCGCCCATTTAAGGGGGTCCAGAGGGTTCTATTGGCTGGTTTTGGTTGATTGATTGTCTTGTAATTTAATTTTTGTTTAATTGTTTAATTTCTTTTCCCCTTTGTCTGATGGTTTGATAAAGCTTGTGTATATAAATCCCATCCATCCATCCATTTTCCAAGCCGCTTATCCTACTGGGTCGCGGGGGGTCCGGAGCCTATCCCGGAAGCAA
>JAUMHC010000068.1:60043-76773 GCA_032359785.1 Heteromormyrus szaboi
CAGAGCTAGATAAAATTTTAACAACTCTGAGCTATTAGTTAAGTTCTCCCCAAACGAGCTTGATGGGCCGAATGGCCCCCTTTCGTTTGTAAATTTCTTGTGTTCTTATGTTCTTATGTTCATTGTCTGTTCAGCCTTGACGTGGGATCTCCAGGCACGATTGTACTTTGGTAAAATGCCCGAGGTGCTTCTGCGGTACATCATGTCACTGTCAGCAGCTAGCAGGGTCTCCTAACAACGTCCGGAATGTTCTACTATCGAAACGACATTCGCATTACACATACATCATCAGTCACAGCTTGCTGTAAACAAGAGCAGAGTGTCAGCAGTCTGGGTGTAGAATGGAAGGCCTCCAGGCCATTTTCTTCAGAAGAAACCTGTCTCTTTAATTGTGTTTGTGTACTCAGTAAATCCCAGGCTTTGTGTAGATGTGGATAAAAATTACCCAAATCAGACATCACCGATCGGTGACTTCACTGTGAGATACATACCTAGCAGGCTGCTATTTCTTTGTCTCTCACTCTTCTCACAATTCCTGAATGATTAATATTTTTCCCAGAATCCATTGCTGTTGAATTTGCGTAATTTACTTACGAATCTTAACTTCTTCCTGCGCAGGTTACCGGGCTACAGCTCACTAAACCTCACGTTGCTGTTCCATAATATATCCGAATTCATCGTGCAGGGTACCATTCCAATTTTGAGTGTTTTCGTGACAAAAAGGAACGTCTCTCTTCTGTTAACGTGTGTTTTCATAATGTTGCTGCCATTCTGACAGATATTAAAATGTTGACCCTCCTTCTTGAGAACAATATTATCAACAGTTATTAAGCTAAGTCAGGGTAGGCTGCACTAAAATGGCATGTCTCAGTTCTGGTTGCAGGGATTTCCCGCTTTCCGAACATTCATTTTATGTCACTTTTTACGACCTACATAAGCCCATGTTTTCACTAACCTAAAGATATGTGAATAAAGGAGAAATACAAACAATGCATTTAGCATTTGCTGATTATCCAGCCATAGTGACTTTTTGATCAACGACGGACCACAAGTACAACGGTTATAAAGGAGCTGAAACATTTCCAACAATTATCGACGTTTTAACCATCATATGATGTCATAAGACAAAGCTTTTCTCATGTGTTTGTGGTGATGCTGGTGTAAACATCTACTAGGCTGACAGTTATGAAGTATAAAAGTATAGCATAAACAATTATACATAATAATAATAATGAGAATTAACAACTTTTATTGGTTTATGTATTTACTATAATGCACATTTTATCGTTATTTAGTCTACATCATGTAGCCCAGGTTGGTGTAAGTACACGATGACGTTGTCACCATGGCGATATCGCCTGCCTATGCATTTCTCAGAACATGTCCTGGTCGTTTAGCGATGCATGACTGTATTGATTTTGGTAAGAGAAACTACACTGTACATTAATTATGTATACTTTATACGGGCTGTGTATCATGTCATTCCTGCTTTTACTGTATGCCATTGTTATTTTAGGTTTTATGTGTTATTTCGTATGATTTGGTAGATATTTTTTTCCATTGTGGGAATACTCAAAACTTTTCCCATAATAACAAATGCCAAATGCTTCTCCGCTTTATGCCATTTTGGCTTATGAAAGGTATCATAGAAACACTCTTGGATATTGGGAGAAACGTGTATAAACACTGACGCCTAGGGGGCGCTCTTTCCACTAGGTATCTGGCTCTTTCATCAACCAAGTGCTTTAGCAGAAGCCTTCGCCATCAGCAGTCAGATTATTAATTCAGGGAATTACATCCTGTGATCTGAGAGTTCAGGCGAATATTTTAGTGCCTTAAGTCAGGATCATTTTCCAGGCTTAAACTCTGATTGCAGCTTATGATTCTCTGCTTAGATATTGCAGGAATCTAATGTACTATAGACATATGCACTGGTTAATCTTCCAGCGTCCAAAATCGCCCCTTTCTAGTTGTGTTTCTGTGCTGGAGGGAGTTTCTCTTGGATACGAAGTTTGTGTGACTATTAGATAGACAGGTCTATGTTACAGATAATACATTGCTTCTGAGCTGAATCTGCAAAATTAAAACTGAGAAAAACTAGGTGACAGAGAGGCTTTCTGGTTAATTTCGTCAATGCAAAGCAACAAAACCTCAAAGTGACGTATTATTTCAGGTCATTTGTGGAAGAGTGATAATGAGCCCACAGGCAGAATATAATCAAGTCTGATTTGTGTGGTGCATCTTTCTGCGTGAAAGGTAGATTTCGGTGGCATATTCCAGATAATTACCTGCCCGGTTGAGTCCAAAATACATCACTATAGTTAAAAAACATTTCAGGGTTAGTTAACTCATATTTATTCAGATTGCCTGCCTGACCTGTTTCTAAAGTGGGTTCCTGAATTGTTCTACCGAGTAAAAAACTGTTGGATGTCCATGGCAAAGGGATGGTGCCCTATTCAGCCGCCTAATTGGTCGACTGACACAGCCTACAGCGCCCCTCTGTGTTGGGGTTACAGTGGTAGCATCAAAAACACAGCCCCCTTCTCTGTGATGTCATCATCTTGGACTTTCGTAGGGCGACCTTGTTGCTCGGCGGTTAGATGAGATCAGGAAGATCGCCAGTGGGGGGGCGCCTGTTACTTCCTGTTCCTGTCTGTCAGCATCTGTCAAGTCAATTAATCCTCTGCAATCATTTTCAGTTCCAAACAGGTTCTTTCTTCCTTCTGCTCTTTGAGTTTAACGTGGTTTCGCTTTATCTGGTGACTCTTTAAAAGCACATTCACCGCAATGGCGTTTATGTATCTAACATGGCAGGCTCAACATAATACATTACAGAATAGTTCTTTTCCAATTTAATTAAAATGTGAAGGATATCAGGAACACATTGCCTTGAATATAAATGGGAAAGGCAGACACATATTACTCTGAATGAAGTTAGTCTATTGTGTTTCTTAGTGACATTTACAGCTCTCTATACATCAAGCTCTCGTTACAGGAGACACATCACAAACTGCCAGGCACATAGTGTTCTTAATATATATATGTGTGTGTGTGTGTGTATATGTAAGGAACCAGAGATTCCTGAGTAAGGGGAAAAGAACTGGCTGCCCTCCTCTCCTCAGCTGCACCCCCCTCCAAAGTATGTTATCAGGGTGTATAACTGTGGTTATAATCAGTGAACCGGTTTGCCGAATAAACTGCAAAAACAGTGCGCAACTGCTGACTTAGCGTTTCTGATCCTCGCGAATCCCCATCACACTGCTGTGGCCTGTGAGAGACATATATGTGCTTTGTGGTCTAGGCACCGACACAGCGACCAGCCGGCTCCCTGGACAGTGCAGCCGTGGGCCTTGTGGGCGGACCCTGGCTTCAGCGCCGGGGTCAATCTCACTTTTACTGGAGGAACCTCGTCGCCCCCCTCCCCGCATCCTGTGATTGTATGAAACGTGCCCCACCCTTCTCATGCCCCGGCGATAACATCGCGAGGTGATTGGATTTGCCCGCATCAGACAGGGAGGAAAACAAGTGGCTGAATGTGGTGGTAAAAATCCGCTTCGAAAACACTGCTTCATTTCAATTAAAAATGTTGTTTTTTCTTTGCATTCTTGGCAGGATCCTGCACCATAAGCTGTCCTTAGCTGAACTCTGCGTTACGGAGCAGCGGATCTGTGTTGATCAGCAGAGGGGGGCCTTCCCATCATGGCTCTGTTTCCAGAAGCAGCACTGGCTTGCTGAATGCTGCACGTTGTGTGTGGATACAGGGCCAAGGTCTGCCAGGGCAAGTAAGAGGCGCTGTGTGACTCCGTGGCTTAGGCCACCCTATCCGTGAACAGAAGGTTACCGGTTCAAATCCCAGGGTTGGCAGAATGATGTCACCATTGGGCCGTTGAGCAAGACCTTTAACCCCCAATTGCTCCCAGGGACTGGCTGATAAAAGTGTCTGCTAAATAAATTCCATATAAAAAATGTTAAATCCCCCCAGTGTGGAGATAAGATGAACTTTATCGACCCTAAAGAGAAGTACATACAGCAGTGAGGTACATACAGTGCAGATATACAGTACAAAGCAGAGCATTGCACCTGTAAAGCGATTACCAACATAGGGCTCGAACCCACAACACAGAAATTAAGACCTGCATGCTCTACAAACTGCGCTGGTCAGTCTAAGGTCCATGGTTTTAAAGAGCAGAGATCAGATGGAATCAGGAAGGTGGATGTTTAGGCTGCTCACACGCCATGTCCGATATTGAGCGCGGCATCTTTCAGATCAACAAGGCTAAACATTCTAACGTTATCCGGGTTCTATTTTGCGTATGTACTGACCGAAGCATTTTCTGGTCTTATCACATTTTTTCTGGTCTTATCACATTTATCTGATTATACTGTTACAGAAGCCCTTGGTCCAGGTAAATATGGAGAAAGATAATTTACGGCAAGTGTGGGCTTGGAGCATGTGACTCCTTTTTCCGAATTCAGAGCAGAACTTGGATTGATCCTCAATGGGATTAGTGTGATGCATCACTGCACTGTATAAATAGATCGCTGTCACCAGCCAGCAGAAACATGTGACCTACATCGGATATGGAGCCATGCCCCCCCTTCCCGGGGGCAATCGAGTCATAACAAGGGGCAAAACAGAGGAGGAGGACCTTCTGAGTGGGAGGTTAATGCGACGCCTTTTTTTCATGCGGGTCTCTGGGGTGACGAGTGGGATGGGCAGTCAGGGCCATGCAGTGTGGCTGCAGTGTGGCTGCAGTGCGGTGAAAAGGACGCGAACATGGTTCATGTGGTCCTCAGAGCTGGGCTTAATGGTGACGCCTGCGGCTGGAACAGACCTGCTAAAAAAAGGCAACTCTAGGGGGCGCCAATGCTACTGGGTTGAGGTTAGGATTGGGGTTAATGTTTGGCACAGCACTGGCAATTAAACACAAAGGCCTCTGACTGACCACAGGACCCTCGATCGCTGGTGAGCTAAGCACAGATCACCTCTGTCACTGAGCTTTCTCTGTCACAAAGCGATCCTCCACATTAAAGGTGGTGCTTTCAGTGCTTGTGGAAATGTTGTTTGATCTTGCTCTCCTCGAATGAATAGTTTTGAAAGCAGACAAGCAGAAAGAAGCCATATTGCTTTATTTCATTGTCTATTTGGTGTGTGGAATAAACAAACTGCACCACAAATGGCTTCATAAAGTGAGAACTAAATGAGTGTGAAGCACAGGAAGCTCCTTTACACACCTACAATTAACTTCTAAGGGTATAGAGAACGTTTGCAGTGTTTTAGGAAGGATGAGAGATTGGGAGAAGCGGCCCAGCCCACATGACTGTACGACTGGCTTGTTTGAGTAAGGGGGCAAAACAGTTTTGTATGTTGATTGGTTAGTGAGGTAATGAGCGCACGCTGATTACAGTGTGTTACCACACCCAGCACACAACAAACCACCTCAGGGTGGAGACCTGAGTGCGGCGGGTGACGCCTCAGCACCATGCTAGTCCGAATGGACCGGTGTGAGTTTCTTCCAGTGGCCGGCATGCCAGTCTTGCCACCGACCCCCAAATTTCCTTGCAAGTTGGAGGACCTCCTTACAGGACTGGATGTAGATTAACATCATACCCAGGCAATTGCAGGTTAAGGGCCTCGGTCAAAGGCCCAACAGAGAAGAATCACTCCATTCACATGATTTGTACCAGCAATCTTGCAATTGCTGGCACAGATCCCTACCCTCAGAGCCACCGCTGCACCCATTTAGTACGGCTGCCAATAAAATTGCGTTGTACATCCAATCCCCATATCATGTGGGTCTGTTCACTGTAGGGAATCTCACAACTGTCTTATTATTCCAAATTTAATATTTAACTAGAGAACAGTGCATTTTTGTGATGCTTTCCAGGAAAAATCATTTGGGTTCTCATAAGCCTTACGGGCTGGTCTGTTTGGGTATGTGCATTTACGATTATTATTGTTGATGTTCAGCTTATGGTGTGACGGTGTGTTGGGCTTGTTAATGATTACCCATACATGTTGTTGAATGCAGTTATGTTTTACGTCATAGATGTTTTGTTTTGGTGTGTCTATGCAATCCATTGTGTAGGGTCATGCTGTTCAGCTGGGGAAGGTGACCTGCTGGTCCCATAGGAAAGGGTTAGTTTGTTCTCAGTGTTGCTTGTGACAATACTCCCTTTGAACTCTAAAAGGGCAGCGATTGTTGTTATTGTGACGCTGCCTCTGAGCTGCACGGTTCATTAATCAAGTTCCCATACAGAAATGACCATAGAGCTTTCGGACACACTATATCTAAATCCTTTTACAAACATTGCATTTATTTATAGCAGATGCTTTTGCCCAAAGTTACATACAGACGAGGATCAGAAAGCAGCATCAGGAAATGTCCCTGCAGTTACTGGTGTTAAGGGCCTTGCTCAAGGGTCCAGTGGAGATATAATTACTCTGACAACTATGGTATTTGAACCAGCAATGTTCTGATCAGGAGCACAGAGACCTAAATTGTCACACACTAAAGAACTCGCAACTATTGCACAGCCAAATAATTATCATGTTATAGAAAATATGCATATGGCTAACCTTTACACATTAGTTGATGAATATGTTTTAATATATTTTAATATATACGAAGAAGTTAATTACCGTGGAGTGTTTGTTTCGGATGCATTTTATCACTGATGTAAGTATTTTAAAAACACGGTGAAGATCGACACGTATTCATGTTATTCACATTGGGAGGTTTGGAGCGTTTCAGGGTTTTTTTTCTCTCCTCTAAGCAGACTGTTATTTTGCTTATCAGGGTCTTTTTAAAAAGAATGATGTCACTTCCTGTCTTGCCAGGGGTCAATTCAAATGCAAACTTGTTTTGGTTCAAAATACAGAGAGAGAGAGAGAGAGAGAGAGAGAGAGAGAGAGAGAGAGAGAGAGCAGTAACTGCACGAGGACCCCAGATGTTCCCAGAAATGTGAAGCCACGTGCCAGCTGATCCCCGATTTCCATTCCGGTGATGTAATCGGCTACTGTGAGAGTCACAGGAAACAGTGGATCCCCCACTCCTCCCCCAAAAAAAACCCCACAAAACAGCCAGCCGCCAAAACTCCCTGCAAAGTGGAAAAAAGGGAAGAACAGACCCTGAAAGACCGTTTTCTTTTTTTCCGCTCCTCTGTGTCTGTCTCCCCCCCCCCCCCCGCCAGCCCGGAGCATTTCCTGCTGTTTCATCATGTTGCTGTGCGACTGGGAATGGAGTCTGACAGTTACACTGGTGACAAGCTGGGGGGGCGGCACGGGGGGATATGCTATAGATTTGTAACAGAAAAACACATCAGAAATAGCTGTCCTGAAAAAAGGCGTCCAGTTTTTCAGCGCTGGTCCATAATATGAACATTGCAGATGAAAAGAAACAGCAGAATCTGCTGTAATCACAGCAACATTTCTAAAACAAAATGCTCTTTTTTCCTTTCTTTTTTAAAAGGGAATTTACTAAGTCTTTCCTGGCAGTTTGTAACGGCTTTCCATTTTCACTCAGTAATAAAATTAATTGATGAAATGATACTTTTGTTGCAATTTATGAATTCTGATGTGGTCCCAAATTCTCAATACTTCTAGAAATGATGACAGAATTGCTCATGGATTATTTTTAACATTTATTTGTGAAACATGACAACCAGTAAGCAGTGAACTTTGGCAGTCAGAAAGGTCCCTCCCCTGTCCCACAATCCAAAATGAAATTCCATTGCATTTTCTTTAAATCCATCCATTTCCTAATGTATATTTACAGAATTTCTAACTACACGCGGACAGGGGAGTTTACCTCTTTAACATAAAAGGAGACTCAAATCCATTAAAGACGTTCCATTTCTCCATTTGCAAGGATAGAAAGAGTATAAATATTTTTTTTTCTTTTCAAATTAAACTTTTACGAAGGGTATGCTTATTTCAATTTAAAAGTTATTAAAAAGAACAAAAAAAAAACAAATATACAGGCAGTTGTGCAATAATAATTTAGCAAATATTATTAACAGTTTTTAACTAAGAATACATTTTTATATTGCTACACACTGTAGTTCTCAGCTGGGCCACAAGGGGCAGTCATCAGCACGGAGTGTGACACACAGATGGTCTCGGCGGCAATTCCACAGAGATGACATGGTCACATGACTACTCCGATCCTTTCTCATGTGTCTGTGTTTAGCCCACCTGTTTCACTGAAGTGTCCCTGTGGCTAAGGCCAGTGAGGATTGGGGGGTGGGGATTGGACAGGAAGGGCACTATACAAGGATGCTACAACAGTGGAGATATCCCACTGTACTGCAGGAATGATTTGTGCGGGAGATTACTGACTGACACACTGCTTCAAAGCCAAGAAGCATAACAGGATGACCTCAACTGTGCTAAGAAAACCAGTTAAAAGTTATAACAATAATAATAATAATAATACAGCTAACATATTTACAGTAAGACAACAGTTTTTGTATTTGTCGCCAAATACTGTAGTTCTCAATGACTGGACTGGAATATTGTAAGTTAATTTACGAGGACTATGATTTGAACACAAGGAAAATATTTGAGTTTGAAACGGTTTCTGTTCGGTTCAGCTTTTCCTCTTTGCTTTCCTAATTTTGTCCCGGGATCGACAGGAGTGGGGAGTAGGAGGGAGGAATGTCGTATTTGGTCGTGTGGTCATGCGCCAGACCAGTGTTTCCCAATCCGGACCTCCAAGTGGACAGTCTGGCAGGGAGCTCGGAGGGAGCAAAATTGTGGACCGACTGTGGGTCCCTGAGGACCGGACTGGGAAACCCTGCTCCACACAGTTTGATCAGCTTGCAGTCTTTCTGTGGTCCGACTCTCTTTCGCCTCCGGTTGGATTCTTTAGTTACTTTTTCTTACCACCATATTAAGTCTGTAGGAAAAAGGCACTGACGTGACCTGCTGGAATTAACCGTCGTTTGTTTATCTTAATGCTCTTCGTTAAATCAGGGAGATGAGTATGAGGAGCCAGGTGGATTCCCGTGATCGTTAAGGTACTGAGGATGAGGAGGTAGCCATTTTGGAGACAGCAGCATTAAACGCTGGAGAAAAAGCATTTTCAAGTTCACCACCTGCCATTCTAACTACTGTCGTGATCTGTACATCTGCTCTCTATGTGACACTTAATCAGTGTGGTTGTCACTTTCACGAAAGCAGGGACACCGACACAAGCTTCACGCACCTAAGACATCAGCGATGTTGGGAGACGAGGCTGGACAGCCAGTCTCAGGCAGCACGAAGTCGGCATGCTTGGCGAGAGATTCCTCCTGTCTTTAAGGCATCTGCCCGGAAAACTCAAAACACACCGGTCTTAACTAGAGAGCCAGAAGTGTGTAACTGCTATATCACTATATAAACACACTTAACGAAACCTGTTTGTCCAGCACCGTCAAGACAGAAGATATAAATGTTTAAAAATAATTAAAAAAAATAAATCCCTCAGTATCAAAAGAACATAAATATTTAGCTTTCTCCTTTTTAGTCCTTTTAAAATTAAGAAATAAAATACCAACATGAAATATGTCATAAAAGATTTCATAATGGGTGCATACGTCACTCCTGAAGCTGCTACGCTTCGGTGTCAGGAAGTGACACGTTAACCTGGACATCCAACCAGTTTTGGTCGTTTAGGTTCCCCACCAAATGCCTTCAGGACAGCGGTGGAGCTCAGCGTACAGTAAAAGAACGTCAGAACCATAGATAAAAAAAATGGCGTGTGGTTCAGAAAGGATGGAAAAACAAAAAATCAAAAAGGTCCCGTTCACTGAGGGTGGTTCACGATTCTGACCCGGCATAATGTTTACAGCTGGGTTTGGACCGCCTGTAATCGTGCATAGCCTCAAAACTGCATGTGGCAGACGTGGCAATGATAGCGTTTCCTGTGAAGTATACTGGCTGTATACAGTCTGAGCCACAATAGTAGCTCATATCAATAAAAAGTACCAGTTTCAGGGAAGATGGGCTTGAGAAATATCTATAAGTGAGCTTCCTTCTCTAACGTGTATTGGATTCCTGGCATTCTGCTAAGACCTGCTAGATGGAGTTCCCTCAGATCCCGTGTAAGTAAATGGTCTGATACCAATACATCTCTCAGATGAGGCATTTGAGGGTGGGGCTGGGGGTGAATGTGGCCACCTTTCGAGGCAGAATCCTTCCGCCCCCTTTCCTTGGCGTGGGTAATGAGGCGATCACGGAATGGTTTGGATTCATCCAAAGAGGTTGCATGGAAGTAGGAGAGGATAATTCTCCCTTCAAATTCTTAACCTTTTGGGGGGGGGGGGGGACTGCTACAGAATGGGATGGTGAGGCACGTTAATGTTGGGGGGGCGAGAGGATTTTGACAAAGTTAAGTAGTTAGAATACAGCACAAACAGTCAGTAGAGTACGGTAAGCTGGATTCCCAGTACTCTTGCGCTGTCCTGGTGATGTTGCTTCCTGCTGGTAGTCCTCAGTAGTTTGGGTGATATTCCAGAAGACAAGCTCTTTTTCCTTGGCATTAGAATCTGACATCTAGCCAGTGCACCTTTCTGCCTGGGTGCGGGAGGTGGAGATTAGGCAGAGCCACCTCCTGTCCCCTCACTCCACGGGGGCCACATCCCCTTTCTCTTCCAGGGAATCCGGCGAGCGCAGCTTGCAGTGGCCTGGGCCATGACGGGTGGCCAGGCGGGATGGCCGGGAGAAACAGGAGGTCAGAGACGGGGAGGTGCATTCGCAGGCCGACTCCTGCTTTGGGGTAAAGACAGCGAGATCAGGAGTGGATCTACATTTGACAATGCTCGAGGATGTTTCTTTTTTCAGGAGGCTAAACTAGGGGTTACTTTGGGACAGTCGCCATGGTAACTTACCTCGGACACAGCCTGGGCTTGCTCATCCCGCTGACTCTGCTTCATGAACCTCTTGTTAACAATCTTGGTGACATTGTCATTCCCAGCCAATGTGGTGCTGGTGGGCCACTCTGGCTTCACCTCATCGGCCGGCATCCCCTCCCTGTGTGGCCTCTCCCCTGCGGCTGGCATGGGCGTCTGCACCCTGCCACATACGTTGCGGAAGAACTCATGGACGATGCCATATCTCTGGACACCGGGCTCGCTGCTGGGTTTGCCAGCTGCCTTGGGGCCCTCCATCTTCCACAGGGACTCCACACTGCCTGAGTGCTCCACCACGTTGAAGAGGCTGGACAGGCCGTCGTTGAGGCCGCTGAGCACAGGACTGTCACGGGTTGTGGTGGAGCGGGCCCAGGCAGAACCGTTCTGCCCACGGTGGTGCAGGTTCCACAGGCTCCGGTCCTTGGATCCATCCAGCTTGGAGGACGAGGCAGACACTCTGCGCTGGAGCTTGGGTGAGCCGTACTTGGGTGAGCAGCATGGCCTCTCGATGCGACTGTGGACCTTCTCGAGGGAGCTCGAAATCTGGCGTGAACGTGTTGATGCCAGTGAGGACACCCGTGGTGGTAGGCCCTTAGCATGGAGACTGCTGCTCCTGGGCCCCTCAGTCTGGAGGCCCACGCTGACAAACTGGGCTGTCTGGGTTCCGGTGCTGGCCACGCCCACTGTCTGGCATGCGGTATCCTTGCACTTCCTCTCCAGGGAGCTGGAGCGGATGGCTTGCCGGACACAGTTGGTCATCTCCTTCATGTCATCGCTCAGGTTGCCTGAGATCTCCAAGTCGTGGAACGGTGAGGGAAGGCCAGCTGAGGCCACGGAGGCAGGCCCATTTTCCAGCAGTTCCCTATGCTGCTTGGAGAACTTGCAGAGCCATCTGTCATAGGTGCTGGGAGCAGGGTCCTCCTTGTCCCCAGGTCCTCGAGTCCCTTCACCAATGTGCGAACTTCCTGGCTCAGCCTGTGGTGTTTCCTTGGCCAAGCACCTCTCCATACGTCGAACCACGGGTGGGCTGTAGTAGATGCGGATCCCAGTCTTGTCGGGAGCCGTGTAGCTCCTCTGGATGTGCTGGAGGCTCAGATCCAGGCCTGGGAAGCTGCTGGTAGTGGTAGGACAATCCCAGGTTTTGAAAGGATCTCCCTTCTCTAGGAGAGCTACCTCGCTGGTGAGGTACTTCCAATTCTTCTTGTTCAGGTCATTCAAGTCAGTGTGGGTTAGGAGGTTGGGCAGGACACCAGGCTGTCCGTTCCTTCCCTTAATATTAATCCCATCAATTTCACGCATAGGGGCAAAAGGACAGGTTTCTAGAAGATTCTCAAATTCTGGCACCGAAGAGATGGATTTGGTCCTGCAAATTACAAATGAACAGTGGAAAGCAGTGAAGACAGCTGAATGGTACTCTATAGAACAGGGAACGCCAACTGTTGGAACTCCAGCATGCAACCGGGCCCAACTACTAATCCATCCTACTCCCGGCCGCAGGTGGCAAAATCAATCGATGGGGGTTACCCCCACCTTGACTGCAGTGGACCTTGGTATTGTGTTGCTGATAGAATTTGGGGAAAATACTTGGGAGATGTCTGCTCATGAAGATCTGCACAGTTGAGAGGAACCTCACCTCTTCACGTCTGCTTCTGATGATCCCCCCTTTTCTGAAATCTTCTCTGGCTGCAAGACAGTGCAAGAAGTCAAAGTTGAGAAAAATGTAAACACAATAATCTTCTGAAATGGACCGTCTCTCTCATTTGACTATGTGGAAATGATCTAGAAATTCCAGCTGTGCAAAGACACATCAGGGAACATGACTTATCAGTCACACAGTTGTATGGCTAATTTGAATCCCATATTCCTGCTTCCACAAGGTCATGGAGCATTAACCAAATGACGGTCTTTGATCTGTTGATGTGGTACACAGGACTGTCATGCACACCTTTCATGCACACTCCTCGTGCACACCAGGTGCCCTACTCAACCTTCTAGCCCACACGTAAGCAGCAGAAGTTGACAGCACAAAGAACCTGCATAACACTTCTCGTGCTGTTGGCTTCTGCCACTTGTGTGTTATAGCTTAACTTTGGTAACTCTCTACTTTTTTCGGGTTCAGCAAAGCAAGAAAAGAGCCCGGACTGACTGCCTAATGGCCCGGAAGAGGCAGAAGATCCATGGGAATGTGGCTTTCCTGTTTTTTAGGAATGGGCCTCAATCTGCGGCAGACTGGATCGTGTCCAGACAGGCAGTAGGTCCTGCCAAGTGGAGCAAGGCTTTTTTTGTAGGGACCCAGAGCTGACTGGGGCCCATTAAATCGAACAGGAAGAAGGGTGACCAGATCAATGCCTGAGGGTCCTTTTCAGCTCTGGTACATGAATGGACAATCACTCTTTAGGAGATAAAACACTAATGGCATGCTTAGTGATAAATAAAACAACAGTGAAGCTGGATGTGTACGACACGGGATTTTCAACAGCTGGCCGCCACAAATATCAATTGGCCTTCATCCATTATGGGATTTAATTTAGGGTTTGCCAGCATCGACAAATGGTTCTGAACGTGTACCGCAAGCCCAGAAACCATCCTTAGTCACTGAACAGCAATCTCTACTCCCTGTGACCAAGCAGAGTACTTTACGCATGACTAATCCCACAGCTTCCTCAGAGGAGCACGGCTATATTTCATGCTGCAGTGCATCATGAGGATCCACTTCCTGTCCTCTGGCTGTGGCCGAATCCTCGTGAGAAAGCTTCCCCCACATGTTGTCCCTGAACCCACAGCTTGCCATCATGGTAGCTGCCTACAGAGATTCAAATGGCTTCTCAACGAGTGCCGCTGGAGACACGAAATCACTATGTGTGCATCATAATGGCACACTGTATCTCTGTGGTAATTCGTCGTGATGCCATTGTCTTGGAAAAAATCAAATCTTCTCCATAAATAGGGGACATAAAAAAAGAGTAATAAGAAAAGAAAAAAGGAGGAGAAGTGGACGGGAATGCAGAGCAGGCTCCCAGGGGCCAAGCGGAGGTGCAGGTGCTGGCGGCTAACCTGGCCGGCCTTGGCCTGTGTGTCTCGCAGGCGCTGCTCCCACTGGCCACGCTCCTGATTGAAACGCTCCAGCAGTTCCAGCTTCTCGCGGCTCCAGTTACGCTCGTTGATCTGCAGCTGCTTGGTCAGGTCCATGACGGCGGCGTAGGAGTCGGCCAGCAGGTGCTGGTGCTCCTCGCGCTCCCTCCTTAACGCTGCCTTCAGCTCTGGGGCCTCCTTCTCAGCCGCCATTCCCGCTTTCCCCGCCTTGGACTCCAGCTGTGAGGAGGTGTGATGGGGGAGGGGTGGCTGGTTAGTACATGGCTATGAGGACGCCCACGTTTCCTGACGTTTTCAGGCATTAAATTTGGCAGATTATATATAAAAGGCACAGAAATAGACTGATACATTTCTTGATGATGAATAAAGAATTAAATATGCACGAATATTTTAAAAAAGACAATCAGATATACAGTACAGTGCCCTCCACAATTATTGACACCCTTTTTGTAAAAAAGGGTTAGAAAAAAAATACCTTTTTGTGAAGTAGCTTCATCTCACACTGAAAAAATTAGAAAAATCCAACCTCAGTGTGAGACGAAGCTACTTCACCAGAAGGTGGATTTTTTTGACCCTTTTCACAAATCTTTACAAGGGGTGCCAATAATTGTGGAGGGCGTTGTATATATAAAATATTTAAGAAACAAAATCAGCAACACACCAATTCTCTCAGAACTAACTACAAAACTTGGAAATGTGTAATTTACAATAGGTATGTTTTCTCCCCTGTTACAAAGTGGACTTGATGAGCAGTGATGTCTGGTTAAACAGCTGTTGCTTGTTTCTGAGGCACAGCAGTCCCACGATCAACATCAGACCCATTCAGCCACCATATTAAACACTGGGGTCTCCTCTTTCCCAGCATGCAATCTGGGTCTTTCCAAAGTTTTTGAAGCAGACCTTTGATGGCTCACGTGAGCCGCAAAACCCATCGGTTGTACACAAACACAATAGTGGTCTTTTGTCCTGGACATGAATGAGGAACTGAGTACCAAGGCATTCCATTTTTTCTGGGTTCTGGTCAAAAAGTGACCCAACCATGAAGGCCCAGAGCAAGGGCGACTTGCCATCAGCTTCCACCCCCTGCCTTTCACACTACGCCAAGGTCAGTGCCAGGATGGACGAAATGACACTGAAATACAGCTTGCCGAACGCAGTAAATCTGCCACCGGCTACCACGGCATCCCATCAGCACAGTGCCTTTCGGGTGCCCGTTTTCTTTACAGCCCGTCTGCCAGCTTCCCGTAAAACACTCAAACTGCACCTGGCCGCCTTCCTTCACCGCAGTTCTGAGACCAAATTAACATCACTGGCATTAGAGGAACACCAAAGCTTTACGACAGGCTGGAGATATAGTCTAGTACAGCGGTTGGGCTCTGCTGGAGCTTTTCAAGGAAAGACCAAAGATTGCTAGAGATTCTAGTGAGATTTCAGACCATGGATGTTTTTATCAGTGGTGCTGAACTCCTCTGGAGACACCAGAGCTGAAGCACTCAGTAGAATCGCTATCTTGACGTTAACGCGAGTATAGAAGGCAGCTGCTCACCTGCGCAATGTGACTCTTAAGCTCAGTGCGCTCCGCCTCCCATGAAGCCTTTGCTCGGGCAAACTGCTGGGTGAGCTCCTGAGACCCCTGCCGTTCTTCTCGCAGCTCTGTGGTCAGGTCATGTAGCGCCCCCTTCAGGTCAGCCAAGGTGCTGCTCAGCC
Organism: Heteromormyrus szaboi; assembly: GCA_032359785.1. Taxonomy (NCBI): domain Eukaryota; kingdom Metazoa; phylum Chordata; class Actinopteri; order Osteoglossiformes; family Mormyridae; genus Heteromormyrus; species Heteromormyrus szaboi. Next base: position 75,737 of record JAUMHC010000068.1, read on the forward strand.
CACTAGTCTGTGAACACTTTGTAGTTTAATAAATCATAAACTGACTGGTATTTCTATTCACTATAATTTGTATACTTTATGCAGCCAATAACGAACCATCATCAAATAGCCGATATGTCTTTGGGACAAGGAAGCCGTTCAATTTTTGACAATGACACCAGGAACAGACCCATTATGAAAGCTGTATCATCTTATAGCCATTTCGTAATCTTCTCAACTTGTACGCTATGTCAGATGCTGTTGACCCAACAACTCTCTTCTCAAAAATTACTGTAGCTCTCTGTGAAATTCGTAAACATGACCCCCCCAGCTCTGGGACAGTGCTCACAGACGTCTCAGACGGCTGGCACCTGTTTGATGGTCCGTTCCAGCTGACACATGTCCTTGGCCACAGGGCTGGACTCCTCCTCTGTCAAGGAGGCCTTGTTGTCCCCCTGATGGGAGGCCAGGCCCTCCTCCTCCAGCAGCAGGTAGAGGTCCTTCACGTTGTTCACCTGAGGACAGAATTCAGATTACCCCCAGAACCGCTGAAACGCAACAGTACATTTAAATATACTCCCTCAACTTTCCCTCTATACCTACTATTGCAGCACTGAAAGGGTTAATGTAGTGCCCTCTAATGAACGTCAAAATAAAAGTCCCCTGTGCTTGCATACCTCGAGTATGTCCTTCCCTTCTCCCTCCAGCTTCTTGCCCAGCCTCCACTGTTTGAGGAGCCACCGCAATTTCAGGCTGAGCAGCAGTAGGTTCTGCTTCAGCTGTTGGGACTCCTGCACCATTAGGTTCCTCTCCTGGCTCCAGAACTTCTGCTGGAGGCGGGTCTGTAGGCTCAGACTCTGCAGCTGGAAGTCCCTCCGCACCAGGGCCTTCTGGTGCTCCTCTTGCAGCTGGGAAGTGAGGAGGCCGGGGGGGAGGGTGGGGGGTAAGAACAAGGCGGGGTTGATGGAAGGGAGCAGGTCCCAACAGAAAGGAATGGATGACTGGGAGGAGACTATAGGGAGTTGTGTGTGGGGGGGGGGGGGGGGGGGAGTACAGGG
>JAUMHC010000068.1:78564-100956 GCA_032359785.1 Heteromormyrus szaboi
CCCCGGCCGCGGGCGGCGGGGGAAGAGGAACAGAAAATCAAAAAAAGAATAGAGGAGAAGAGCGGAAGAAGGAGAAGAAGAGAGAGAGGAAGTAGGAAAAGGGGAAAAAACGTGTGTAGGAACCGTCGGCTATGATGCTCATGCAATGAGGGGAAGAGCCGTGGGGATTAGCCTCTGATGGAGATTTCCGGAAGCTTCCCATGGCCAGCTTCAGTCCGATGAACTTGGCCTCATACCAGGAGGAGCTGGATGATCGGGTAACTACCTCAGCTGAGGACTACACCAGGCAGTGAACCAGCAGGTCCAAACTAATATTATCCATTCATTAATCCATCCATCCACCCATCTCCAAGAAATACTTATCCAGTAGAGGGTCACAGCGGGCCTGCAGTCTACCCCAAGCAGCACAGGGCATGAGGCAGGGACACCGAAGATGTCACGCCAGCAGAGGTGGACAGTTGAGGACCAGAAAGTAAATCCAGACCAAGACTTTGTTTCAACCAACCATTTGAGTACTCAGTAACGGTGACTCTTAATACTCAATTGGTTGGTAGATACTAAATCTTGGTCTGGATTTTTACTTTCTGGACCTGAAATGTCTACCTCTGGACACCAGGGTGGCTGCATATATATATATATATATGGACAAAAATGCTGCTAGTAGCATAATATTCTGCTCCTGAATGCTGTGTAAAATACACAGCTGGTCATTAACTTCCATGCTGAACATTACAGCCAGGAGGATATTCAGTCTAATGTTATATTTTGATAAGAATATCTTTTGGGGAACTCCATTAGAGGCTAATAGGTGTCAGTCTACGTGTGTGTGACTAACATGCACCCGGTTCTGGAAATTTTAATTGTGGGGGTGTTAGTGAGCTTTGGGATGGGAGATAAAGGAGAGGGATAAACAAAAAAATGTTGCGAAGGAGGGGAGAGTTCAGGGAACGGAGGAAATCAAAACAAAAGGCAGGGGTTCGAAATGTCCTCACCTTCCGCTCGACCATGGCCTCCCTGCTCTTGCCCTGGTCCTCGGTGTTGCCGCTCTCCAGCAAGGGCCCCTCCACTGACTCCCGGGCCCTCAGGTCCTCCACCCGGTCTATGAAGGACAGCAGCTGCGTCTGCAGGACGCCCAGCCGGCCATTCAGTGCCTCCATCAGGGGCAGATCCTGGTTCTTCTCTGGCTCTGCCGGTTCGTTAGGGCAGGATGCTGTCTTGCGGTAGGGGAACAGCCAGCCTGAGCCGGACGCAGTGAGCAGCTGGATGGCGGTGATGACCAGGTGTGCTTGGTCCCTCACAGCCAGGAGGGCCTCATAGTCCTTCAGTTTAAGGCCCTGCAGGGTGGCCTCGACGCGCCCACCCCGCCCGCCCTCCCCCGCCGTCTTTTCCCGCTCTGCTGGCGCGCCGCTCTCACCGCCCACAGGCCCCTCGCGTCGCTGCTGGCACGGCACGCACTCGGCGGAGTCGCCGGCCTCGGCGTCCGTCTCCATGGCGAGCCGCGAGTAGGATGCGAGGTCGCAGCGCTGCAGGTTGGACAGCAGCACGCGATTCTCGTACTGCAGCTTCTTCACCTTGCCGCTGAGCTCGCCGATCTGCAGCAGCGCACTGCGCAGCTCCTCCTGCGGCGGCTCGCCCACCGTGCAGCCATCGCCGGCGTCCTCATCCACTACCGTCCCCACCGCCAGCTCCCCCTCGGGCTCCTGCTCCGATTTGTAGCGGTTTAGCTCATTCATCAGCAGCTTGTTCTGCTCCTCCATCTCCAGCAGGGAGCGCCGCAGCAGGTCCGCCTCCTCCTCCACAAACTGCAGGTGCCTCTGCAGCTCCACAGTGCCGTCTCCAGTGGCCACACCCCCTCCCAGTGCCAGAGGCCCCGCCCCCCCAGGCAGTTCCTGGCACTTCATGTCGTCCATCTCGGCTCGCAGGCCCCGGTTCTCCACCTCTAGCTCCACAATGCGGCGACTCAGCAGGTTGGCTTCCTCCTCCACCAGCTTGAGGTGAACCCTGACCTCAGCCTCACGGCTGTGAGGCGAGTCGGCCACCTCCTCCACAGACAGGGAGGCATCCAGGTCTCCGTAGAGCGAGCGGTACTTGGCTAGCTCCTCCCGCATGCCCTCGCTCTCCTTGGCCATTTTGGTCAGCTTCTTGCACATGAGCGCCGATTCCTCCTTGGCGAAGTGGAGCTGGCACTTGAGGTCGGAGCTATCCTCCTGGGGACCACAAGCGACACCCCAAGTGAGCGCCCCCGCCTCAATGGGACAGCTGCGCCCCCCCATTCTGCATTTTCTATGGAGACCCTAGGACATTTCGTGAAATCATGATGGACGGATATATCCATCCATCCATTTCCTATACCTATTTGTCTTATGCAGGGCAGGAAATAACCCAGGATGGGGTGCCCACCCACCCCCTTCAACATGTTTTTGGACTGTGGGGGGAAACCAGATTACCCAGAGGAAACCCCACGATGAGAACATGCAAACTCCACACTCATAGAGCCAGGGCAGAGACTCGAACCCTGGACCCAGAGGTTTGAGTACTACTGTGCCCGTGTGCCACCCCCAGATGGATACACGCGTATCTAAATAAATTAACCTTCCATTGTTTTATTTATTTAGTTATTGCTTTATTTTTAAACATTTATTTCCTTAATGTCCTTTTTTAGGATGCTCTATTAGTGTACAGTGTTCTTTCTAAATCTGTCTGCACTATGGATATTGTGTTTGCACTTTTTTTCTTTGTTCTGCACTGTATGTTTGTTTGTCCGCACTTTACGTTCCTCGCCACTGTATGCAGCAGAATTTCTCCTGGGATCATTAAAGTTCATGCTGATCGTATCTTATCTCCTAATGTAATCCCGCCCACCAACTCGGGATGAAAAACTCTAGAGAGCTTGGATCTGCTGCCGATTCCCTTGACGACTTGATGCCTGTTTCTCGAAAATATGACGGAAAGCACTAGGAGGTTTGATGGGGAATTTCAGAGATTTCATCATAAGCCAGAATTCCCAAGATTGCACAGCTGCGTGAGCGGGATCAGTGCAGTGTTACGCAGAGAAGAAAGCTAAGCTCATAAAATGCAGTGTGCTTTTTGGCTGCCTCTGGGAAATACACACGTGTAGTTTGACATTGTTAGATAGAGAGTTTGTGCTTTTAAAATGAAACCGGTCTCATTCAACTGCAAGTTTGTGTGTAATGAAACCCGGTCCATTTTCATCACTGGAGGGGGGGCAGGACACATTCCCCACCTACAAATCCCCCCATAGGCTTGAATTCACAGCAAGAAGCATAAACATGACACGATTTTCTACATGCAGCCATCGGGACGGGGGGGGTTGGATCAATTCTGCCTTTTCACCAGATCAGAGCTGCGCTCTCAGGGGCATGGTCTGGGCTGCTGCCTGCTACCTGCCCCCCTGCCCCGCCTGCGGCTCAGGGCACCTCTGCACGAGTCCCCCCACCCTACCTGGGGAGAGGGCTTCTTCTCTGCTTTGTTCGGCTGCCGGGAGCCTCTCTTTTTCAGTGAATTCTGTCAAAAGAAAGAAAACAGATTTATGGCTTTGGAGGAAATCTCATACATGCGAGACACAGCTGCCAGCGGTGTGAATCAGCGGCCGTGTGTAAATAAGGGGGAATATGGAGCGTCCGGGGGTGTCACGGTACAGGCTGGAGACACACACACACACACACAGACAGAGTTCAAACTGTATATTCCTATAATTGTGGAGACTCTTTATTCATGTTTATGGGCATAACCCTAATTCTAACTATGATGACCCGAACCCAGCCCTAACCTTAATCATAAGTAACCAAACAAAATACAAGGCTTTCTGCATTTTTAATTTTTTGAGCGCAATCACAGATTGAGGTTTATATTGTGGGAACCTGAAAAATCTCCCCACAAGCTGAAAAGTAACACATTTTACGGCATTGTGAGGACAAACTATGCTAAATGTAAACCCATAAACACACTACAACATGGAGACACACACACACACACACACACACGTGCCATTTTCTGTCACGCTATGCGGCGCTGCACTATCTCCAGCAGCCATCTCCATGGCAACCGCCCAAAATGATGAATGTGCTAAGGCAAACAGCGAAGCGGCCCACAGATTATTCTCCCGCTGGAGGGTCTTCCTCGCTCTCAAACACAAAGAGTGGAATAAGTCAGACGCAGGCGGGTGGGCAAGTGGGCAGGAAAGCAGCAGGAAAAGCTGCGGGGTCTGCGAGCAATCGGACATAAAGCCGCATGGGGACAGTGGTTCCCGTCGCATGTCCTGCTCACTGGCAACACGTCGCAATTCAGCTGTGAAAAAAAATCATCAACGGGCTCCAAAGCTTCAATGCTAAATCGATTAACTCTCCCCGCACTGTGACTACGGCGGCGATTTTGCATCGATCCGGTTTCTGATACGTTTCAGAAATCGCTCGTTTGATCCGGTCTGTTGCTAAGGGCGACGGGGAACCACACCCCTGCCTTCCCCAGTGCAGAGACACACAAACACAGGGCACATGAAGTCCAAGCTCCCTTGGTTGATGCAACCTGGCAAAGCGCCTGAGTGAAGGAGCCCTGCCGTCCCTGGGCATTTAGGCAAACACATCCTGACCTAATATGGGAAACAAACAGTCATGCAGGACCAGGGGGCTAAATATGTGGCAACAAGCTGAACAGACAAATAAAGCGCTGATGTCAGGCATCTCCCACGCTGAGAGGCCCCCTCCTGCCCCCCCTCCGTGTCTGCAGGGGAACATCAAGCTACCTGCCTGGTAATCACACACCTCACATGCCTCATGCACCTGCAGAAATCTGAGCCGACTGCCAAGCCCAGGCTGAGTTTTGAAAACGGGTTAGTAGAGAACGACATCCGGAAGGGATATTTTTCATGACACAACCTGCAGCGTTCAGGAAGCGAAACCCACTATGTTACATTTAAACTGAAGATAAAGATGCAAGATTTTCATTTGGTTATAATTTACAGTATGCTGAAGAGTATCTACATATATGGAGAAAAAAGTCTGGCTTAGCCATACAATCCAACCACACCAGCTGTCATTCATTCAGCAAAATAAATCTGATTGGTCTGGTCATGGTACATTCACAATACTCATTACCCTATTGGTTTAAAACAGTTGCTCTGAGGAAAGGCATTCTGGGTGTTGCTTGGTAAAGAGGAGGCAAAAAACAGGCCTGCTGTTTGCTGACCAGTGAGTGTAAAATTGGGCCAGCTGACAAAGCGCCACCTGCAAGTCGTGAATGAGTCCTGTGTCGCAAAGGAGGTGATTTAATGAGGCCTCCACTTACCTCACAACTCTAAAGGGTTAGACAGGGAGGTCAAGATCACCTCATTCACACAGGGGGCTTGGAAATGCTGACTCTGAGGATTACCAATGTTGCGAGTCCCAGGCAATCCAGGTAGATTGTGATACGAACTGGGGTGGGTGGGCGGGGGGGGGGTTCCTCATAAGGTTAGATTAATGCCTCCATCAGACATTGAGACAATAGATGGCACTGTCGATGCCCCATGCTGGCCCTGGAAATCAGGGTCAGTCTGCTGCTAAAACAACAAAGACAGAAGCATCGGGTTTCACTCGGCAGTAAACGCTGCAGGTGTCATGGACGACCGCAGTGTGGGGTCTTCTGTTACGGCTCCCCACGACGGCTCTGCTAGGCTGACGGGAACCTGGGGGGGGAGGCTGTTCAAAGGGCTTTGAAGATCTGAGGCTGAGGATGGGGGAGTGTTTACAAAGACCCCCCCCCGCCTCCCATCTTCTCTATCAAAACACAGGCACTACAGGAAAGAGGCAGGGATTACAGAGAGCTGCCTAAGTGGCTCTTTGGGCATTCAGCACCAACACTGCCAGTGTGTCACATGGCAACCAAAACGTCAACACTCCTGCCCTATAACGCCGCGCTACCCCCAGTGTTACCAGCAGGGGCCGACAGGAGAAAGGGTTACTACCAGGTCCCAACAGGAGAAAGGGTTACTACCAGGTCCCAACAGGAGAAAGGGTTACTACCAGGTCCCGACAGGAGAAAGGGTTACTACCAGGTCCCGACAGGAGAATGGGTTACTATCAGGTCCTGTAAGGGGAAAGGGTTACTAACAGGTCCCGTCAGGGGAAAGGGTTACTACCAGGTCCTATCAGGGGATAGGGTTACTACCAGGTCCCAACAGGAGATAGGGTTACTACCAGGTCCTGTCAGGGGAAAGGCGACCTTTTGCAGTGTGAGGAATATGTGGAAAAAAACAGATGATGATGATGATAATGATGAAGACGGCAATGATGATCATCATCTTGCTGCTTCCCCCATTAAAGGCAGATGAGATTCAGAGAGCCACTGGGCCGCTCCACTCACAGCCGCTACCGCAGACCATAATCGGTCTCCATGGCAACCACTCCTGCCGCCCTTCAGCTGAGTGGCTAACGACGAAGCCTAGAGCCGATCGGGGAGATAAGCCGGTACCATCCCAGGGTGAGATGACTGCGCTCATCAAGCAGGCAGATGGTGCGACAGCGGACAGGGCCCTGCCCCCCTCCTGCCCCCCCCCTGCCCCCCTCCTGCAGGGGGAGTGGTCCAATGCGCGCCTTTCACACTCGCCGTTAGATTTTATTACAGGTGCTTTGCATTTCTCGGTAGCAGGTGAGAGTAACCGATGAGGAATTAAGTAAATGACACAGGAAACGATAAAAAAAGTCCAGGAGAGACGTGTTCCGGAAAGGACCTGGTCAGGCGTTGGGTCCTCTCCCCCACCTGCTCGAGGACATCTGAACCGATGGCAACTGTTGCCAAGGGAACCTCCATGAATCCGAACACTCTCCGCACAGACACACAGCTCCTGAGCTCACCGCCATCTGCCTCGTGCAGCACGGCCACAGAGATCTGGCCCATGTGCGACCAAAGCACGGTGCTGAGATGCGACCCCCCCCCCCCCAAAGCATTACGACGATCGCCGTGGAAACACTGAGCCTGCCGGACCAGCTCCTCACCTGGCTCCCGTCCTCATTGGGAGGTATCGCACCAGGGGTGCCCGTTAAAGGATGCGTCATCCTGCCCTAAAACACGGCTCACGCATGTGTGATGCTGGAAGCAGTCATGTGGTTTCCTGGCATGGTGTGGGTCTCCCACATCCCGCCATGACCTCATCTCCCCACTCAGGCGGCTGGCTTTTAGCGGCCCGTGACAGAAATGGCGCAATTCCTGCGGGGGACCAGCCATCGCGGCAGGGCGGGCCGGCCCTCCTCCCGTCGCTAAGGCCGTGTCTCTCCATCGTTGTCATGCGGCAGCCTAGAGAAGGTACTGGAAAGTCCCAGGACTCTGGAGTTGCCGTCACTGTTTACGTGCTGTGTTCAGGCCCCCCCCCCCCTTCTGATTTCATGGCCCGTCCTACGTGCTCATCACACATCTCTGCTCGGCCTGAACACTTCAAAAGCGTTGGATTGCAAATGGTTGCCATGGTGACTCCCGTAAAGGGAGGAAAAATCCGAGTCTTGTTAAAATGGACTCATGTTAATTAGTCAGTCTATGTCTGTATATTGGGCAGGACTGTAGGGATGCCATAGAAACACACTTGTAGGGTGTTTCTATATATCTGCCGCAAACTTTCAGAAACCCCAATATCTCTATTCCATACAACTACAACAAACAGGTGAACAGGCAAAAATATTTAGTTCTTCTTCTTCCACCAGACAAAAATTTTTCAGCAATGGACCACACGGGCCTTTCCTGCAGCCTTTTGCGGACCAAAAACTGCATATTCGTGAAAAGCGATCCTCAGAAAACATGACTGACCATCCAGGCTCCATCAGAGCTGGCTCAGTCATCGACTGATACGGTCTGTTTACGGCCATGTCATGTGGTAAAACCAAAAAAATGCAGAGCTGGAATCCAGAGATTACACTGGGCTGTTTGTGGTGCCCAGTCTAGGGCCCTTAATTGAACCACTCTCCAGTTTAACCAGCAGTAGAAAACCCACAAAAGGTCACTGTCAATAAACAAAACAAAACAAAAATCCAGTCTCTTCCAGCAAAATGTAATCAAGACTACAAGCTCTGGGCTCATTAGAGACCCCCGAGCATTCCGCGCTTATTAAGTCCTCTGGCTGGTTCCTCGGCACCAGAAAGACGTTTCGTCACGTTGCTTCAGTAACGTTTCATAGAAGCTGCCTGCTGTCCCCAAGAAACTGAGGTGGGCAGAAGGTCAGCCTCCATTTTAGATTAGAATGATTTAGAAACATGTCTTGGTTCGAAGTCATGCCATAAAGCCAGCGTTTTCCACAGCGTCCACATGGAACAGGGAAACCATCGACCACTTACTGCCTCACTGCGACGAATCTCCGCACAACTGACAGCCCTGCTCATGCGGAACCAAACGAAACACAAGCACTCGCTCTGAAAATTCCGGGCCCGAAATTCACACCCTCCTGCTGTTTTCCTTGAACATGGACTACAGAGTTTCCACATATCTTCCTAGCATGCGGAGAAAGTGCCATCTTCCAAACGTCAGTGCGGTAATGTCCAAAAACCTGGAGCAAATCCCTGACGTCCTGCCCTGCCCAACTTCAGCAAGCTCCAGCGTGTGCAACTAATATAGACAATGTGTGAAGCTCCTTCCTGGTGCTAACGCAGGTTCTTCACTGAACCTGGACACGGGTCTGGGTCCAGCTGCAAGTCCCTCAGGAGCTCAGTGCCTGGGGAGGGACATTGGGCCGTCTCTATGATCCTCCATTGTTCTTATTGACATGCACCCCCCTTGGGGTTTCATCCAAAAATCCCCTTGAATTCGCCAAAATCCATGGTGTCTTCATCCACACCCCTCTGGGCAGGTTTAGGTTTGTGATCATCGCTGCTCACAGGAGTGCTGGACCGCCCGCCTTGGCGAAGCATACTTCCAGCGATTCCGTGATCGGACCTTGAGGAGCCCTCTCTGTCATCATCATTATGCAATTGTCGGAATATTAGCCGTGTAATTAAAGTGTTAATTAACGAAGGAGCAGGCCTTCATCTCTCAGACAGACAGAGAGCGCCTCTCCAGAGCAGGCAGTGATGAGCGGTGACAGTAACTACAGAGGTGACCCAGGTGACTCCATCTCCCAGCTCTCCCCAAGGAATCCCACGCAGAACCCCGAACTTCACGCTGGAGCCTCTGCGTGGAATCCAACACCGTTACTCGTTTAGTTACATGTCGTTTGGTATCAGATGATGTCATTATTATTTTTATTACATTGCGTAAGTATTTAGTTTTAATGACAATATCGTTGTTATTATATTTTAATAATATTATTTTGGGCAAAGCAGATGACTAATGGCATGGGCGTCGTTAGGACCGAGCACTTGGGGCTGTAGCTCCGAGTATTTTAGCCCCGATGCCGATCTTCCTTCAAAAAAAAAAATAATGACTCAAACCCCTGGTAAACTGGACTTAGCCCCTGATCTTTTCAGTAGACAGAAACGCCCCTGATTAATGGCGAGATGTATATTTATGGGTTAATCCAAAACATCACGTCTCCTCAAGGCGACTCCTTTCACCAGCTCCTGGTATATTTAACGAGCTCTGGTATCAGTTTCAGCTCCCTGTGCGGTCTGTCTGGGTTACATCTGCCCGAGACCGTCAGGCTACAAACAGTGCACAGCTGAGACCAGGCGCTGCGCGGGAGGCATCGCGGGAGCCCGTCCTCCATTCTCTACCGTGTATAAAAGCTCCTCTCCAACAACAGTAAAAAAAAAAAAAAAAAACGTTTCAGCCGACCGATTTTATACAGCGAAAGAACGGAAATCAACAACACAAAATGCACAGCAGACACATAAAGGTTTTCCCACTGATCTAGGATATTCTGATGCGATGAGAATGTAATTAGCTTTCAAACAGCAGGTGGCAAGACAATCAGAAAGTCGCGACGGATCGACTGTAAAACGAATCCTATTAACGGGCAAGACGGCAAAGATATTTCAGGACAGCTTGAAAGGATGAAGCCAGATTACCATAAAAAACCTTCCCTGCTGTCTCCCCGGTGAATATTTACAGAAAAAAATGACTTATTTACTTTCTGCAAATTAATTAATCATCTGATATTAAATGAGCGCTTGCCGCTTGTAGCCCGGCAACCAGATAAACAAGCGAAACACGTTCCTGGGTCGTAGATTTGACAGAATCCTGGGTGAGCGACCTTCGCTGTGCCGGGGGTACAAAAAAAAGCAGAAAAACAACGTGAGCTGCGATTTAACAGAGAGCAGATAATGGGGGGGTTGAAGGGGTGCCTGAGAAAACAACAGCTTGTCAGGGTCTGACACCGATATGCACGCCTCTTGGCAAACTGTCCGACCTGAGAAGAGGGATGGGGAGGGGTGGGGAGCCAGCTCACCCCCGCGGCGATGTGTGAGTCTAACCGTGGGTCACCGGGCCCAGCCGAACGTGAGAGAAAAGGCACTCGAAGGAACAGAGACCCGGGGCGGGGGGGATCGCATGGGGATGTCGAGCGCAAGGGAAGCGTGAAGGATTTCGCTCTGATCCTTGTTCAGATACGAGCAAACCACCCTGCGTAAGACATGGCTTATATGGGGGTGAGGACACGCAGTCCTGGGGGCAGCGGAGCGGGGACCCAGAGCGCACTGTAACAGCACCAACTGGACTGTGTCATGCGGCAGCACTGTAACAGCACCAACTGGACTGTGTCATGCGGCAGCACTGTAACAGCGCCAACTGGACTGTGCCATGCGGCAGCACTGTAACAGCACCAACTGGACTGTGCCATGCGGCAGCACTGTAACGTCGCCAACTGGACTGTGTCATGCGGCAGCACTGTAATGGCGCCAACTGGACTGTGTCATGCGGCAGCAAGAAAGTGAAATGCTGGATGAGGGAGGTGGAGCATCAGGGTTTTTAGACCACAAAGCTGCCTGAGATACAGTCCAAGACTCCCGTGACCCGAGCCAGGACAAGCGAGTGGAAGACGGATGGATGGATGGGAATTTCAAGGTCATAAAATCAATTACCTTAAAAATTATACTTTCCTCCATAGCTAATTTATAATATAAATATTAACGCCCTCTCATGTTTATGCATTATATTAACAAGCTTATAAAAAAAACTATACTCTGAGGGAAACAATCCACTAAAATGTTTAACATTTTAAACGTTAAGCATCTATCTATCTATCTCTGTCTGTCTGTCTGCCCCTCAAAGGCTGTTGTCACTGATGGATGGATGGATTACACTAAATGTAGATTTACTACAGCAGTTCATTGCTCAACAGTGTGGGAAGCGACTTTTCACATTTTTATAAAATCGAGCCGCTTTATTCGGAACATAGATGCTGGAGATATGAATAGATCTGGCACGTTTTTGTGGCTGTTTTTGGGCCGGTCAGCCAGGCCGCAGCATCACTGGTATGGGATACGGGGCTAAAAAAAGAATGAGAGAAATCAGGGCTGGGCGGCCGGTTGGGGGGGTGTCTAATGGGGGAAGTGAGGTAAAAATACAGCTGGAGGGGGGAGAATCGAAGCGGATCATCCACCCAGGCGGTGGAGAGGAGCTATAGGCCAGGAGGTGTCTGGGCGTCGGTTCACGCTTCTGGGAGGCCGGCTGGCCATTGGTTCTGTCCCCAGGAGGCTGCTGGGAACTATAAACAGCACGGCAGGAAGGCCTTCACACCAATTCAGCGGGGGCTGTTTCAGCCGGCAAATCATGACCGGAGCGTTTCTGAAGCCAGCATTCGAGGATCCAGGATCAGACGAGGAACATATGCAAAGGAAAAACAGGGCATGACCCAGTTCTGCAGGCCCTGGATGTGCTCCAAATATGTCAGAGACCCAGCTGCGCCCGGCTCCGCCCGCGTCGCTCTCCCATGGCCTCCGGGTGGCGCTATCCGCTGACACTGCGGTAAAGCAGGCTCAGGTTTCACGCGAGGGGGGAGCGGTCGGCTGCAGCACACGGCCGCCAGCGTATCTGCCCAGTCTCAGCGTGTTTCAGAAAACAATGGCCCAGGAGCCCACCCCCCCTTCCTCCACCACCCCCCCGCGGCAGGCTGACGTTCACGCCGAACGTGACACCTATGAACAGCCTCAGTAGCCCCTGAGAGCTCACAGCCATCGATCTCTGGAGCTTAAAAATTAACCTTTTAAATGTGAGCGAACCAGCCCATGGAGCGAGATCGGTTTTCTTTTGTCAGGCAGCTTGTAGGTGGCCGTGCTGCTGCAGATTCGCCGCTCCTTCACCACACCCCCCCCACCCCACTGCCGTGCTCGTAGCGAGGGAGAGGCTCCTGTGTCGGCCGCCTTGCCCGCGGAGCCTCTTTGTTGCTGACTCCTCGGGGGCATCTGGTGTGACGTCCCGTGAAAATCACGCTGTCTGCCGTTTCCCGAGCGCTTCATTCCGCTTTCTTGGAAATCTCCTCCCTGAACGGTTTGTAAACGGCCGCGCCCGGGTTAATCAGTCAAATTCAGGAAAGATCCTGCTCCGGCTGAACTAAGGGGGCACGGCAAGCCGCCGGAAGGGGGGGCGGCAGTGAGGGAGGGTTATTTGAACGTATAGGTTTTCTAAATTGGAGCAGCGATGTCTTTCCCCTGCAACAGCACCTGTTTGGGATGAGTTGCTGCGATGGGGACCTCCGATTGGATGATGTCATGCAATGGGAGAACAGCCAATGGGGTGAAAGGAACACAGAGGCATGGGTGGGACCAGTGGAAGACGACAAATTGGACAAAGGAAGATTTCCTTCTTTTTCTGCCGTCTCGCCTCGAGGTGTATTGGTGTGTGCTAGTACTCCCTGCGCTTCGGTTAGAATTTAACGTACATTTAGAACATTTGTTGAAATATTCAAATCCCCAGCTGAGCGACGGTAACAGGCTGCATGCTGATCTGTGTGCCCATGCTGTCTGCATTTCACTTATAAACAAAGAGCTGTCGGGCCAGAGGGGGGGTTCGACCAAAAAAGGAAGGATGAAATGTAAACCTACGCAGGTCCTGCAAGGAGCGCTGCAAATGAGCAGAGACTGAGGCTGTCCTTACACTGAGAGCCCACCAGGAGGCAGCCTGCCCCCCGCCCTGCCCCCCGCCCTGCCCTGTCCTTCACCTCCACCCGAGGCTGTTGTTGCTCATCTGCCTTCCTGCTGTTACCATGGCGTTGGCTTATGGAGCTACGGCCTGAAACGACACCCACATCCCCTTAATGCATAAGTGACTCTGATGGCACACTGCTGTGATGATTAAGCTGTTAAACGCATTTAATTAGGGCCGCCCTGCCCAACCTAATCCACCCATATCTTGGTCAAAGTCAGAAGGGGCCTGGAGCCTATCCCAGGCAGCAAAGAGTACACCCTGGACAGGCCGCTAGTGCATCACAGGGCATTTACACACACACACACACACACGTACACACGCGCTGTACAGGGAATTAGCATAACTGTGCATCTTTGGACTGCCAGAGGAAACCTGTGCAAATGAGGAGAGCATGGAGAGACCCTCCCCACAGAAGCTGAAGTGGGATTTGAAACCACAACTGCAGGAGAGATAAAACGGTGCAACCCACTGATCCGCGGCGCCAAGCCCTAAATTAGGGCTATTTAATGTCTTGATCAATACTACAACTGACCTGCTGTTACTTTATTCCTGACTGTAATGTGTTTCAGCAGTCAGCTTAATTTATAACGCATGTACAGTGATTTACAGCAACTTACAGTGCCTGTCCAGTGCTTTACACTCACACACAGTTCTCTCTGTATGCTCAACTGACAGCGACGATTTTATGCCAATCAGTCAGCCAAGCGTGAGTAAGCCCCCCAAATGTCAAAACCGGCTGAAGCGAGCCAGGGAAGCAGAGGAAGGGCCGGCGCATGGCTCTGAGAGACCCCCATTGACATGGGGTATTCCTTGCCACCTTTCGACTTTCTTTGCCATGGCAACTGGGCGACAAACACGGAAAGGACTACAAAGACCAGTGTCACCAGGAAGGGAGGCAAAATCCGGACTGTGAGAGGTCACAGGGGCGTCCAAGTTCGGAAGTTATTTCTGCGACAATGCCGCTGATTTTATTTTGGTCTGAGAAAAACCGTGGGGGAGACTTTATAGGTCAGGAGAACGTGGACGACCTTAACATCTACCAAGAGGTTCCTTCAAAATACGTAAAAACCGTTCCTGGACTGGCCAGCCTTCCACAGTGCCCCAAACAAAGGCAAACGGACAGGAAGCCTTATTCCCCCCAGCTCCCAACTTCAGGACGCACCTCTCTGGACTTTTCCATCTCGGACTGCAGGACCTGCTTGGAGACCTCCAGATCCTGCAGCCGCTGCCGCAAGTCCTCATTCTCCTGCTCCAGCTGGGACCTCTTCTTCTCCACCGCCTCCAGCTCGTTGTGCAGACGGATGGATACGTCCTTCGCCACCTTTGTTCCGAACACAGAAACGGAAAGGTGCACTCAGCTCACTTCAAAGGCCTGCTATACTTTCGTGACACTTCAACATGAATTATCTGCCTGTATCTTTCACTATTATCCACAGAGATGCAGAGTTACCTGTTTTTTCAGGTTATTTACACTGAACACTTCCTGGCTCTTAAAAGTTACTTTAAACTTACACGCCTCTAATCATTATGTCGTGTGTTATCAACCTTAAATTAGCTGTGAAACATCTCTAATTTCCCCCAAGTAAGATTCACGCACAAGGAGAGGAGTCTGACTGAAAGATCGTTCCTCCTAATTTCCTGTGTCTGTCGGAGCTGGAGAATGAGCTGGAGAATGAGCTGGAGAATGAGCTGGAGAATGAGGGCCAGAGGTTGGGGCTGATTTAACTGTTGGAGAATGAAGATTTAATGATGCTCTGGGACACGCAGCAAAGAGACCCATCAAACTGCCTTAGCTTAAACATGGGCGTCGCAGCAAGGTAGGTTTCTGCATGGGTCACAAGAGGGACATGCAGGGAGCGTAGCCACAAAGGCAGGCAGGCAGGCAGGCAGGCAGGCAGGCAGGCAGGCAGGTAGGTAGGTAGGTAGGTAGATAGATAGATAGACCAGTTTCCTTTGGGATAAATAAATCATCTATCTACCTAAATACCATCTTGGACATATTCAAGGGTGGATCATACTCGCAGGTGACAATGAGATCCTGATGAGCGAGCTGGAAAATTTATCATTCAGTCTGATGGCAGCTGACACTGGAATGTTTTTACAGCAAAACAGCTCCTGACTAATCACTAAAAAAAAATCCAGCTAATTGCGCACAGCGACACGCAGCTGTGTGAGAATCTGCTCTCTCGCTCCCTAACTGGCAGCCAGAGGCTGGAAAGGGCAAGAGAAGCCGAAATGTGGGAAGGCGCAGAATGCGGGCGGCGGGGGGGGAAAGGCTTTAGCAGAGCAGCCGTGATCTGGGCTGGGGGGGGCCCACCCATCCACTCAGCCGGGACCGGGTGGCAGACAGCCCACATTGTAAAATCAATACCCTTTTTCATTAACAGCCCAGAAGGCTTCCCAAGGTAGCTCTTTAAGTGTAAGGCTACATTTTATAGCAACAGTGACTCTTGGTAGTAGTAAACCAATCAAACTGTCTCTTTATACATGTACAAGGCCTGACCAATCAAATGTATGACACTCTTCAGCCAATCAAATGCCGCTATTTCTAGACAGTGACTGGACTTGTTGACACAAGGCTGATTTGCTGTAGATTCCCCCCTCCCCCACCCCACTACTGCATTCTACTTTAATTTGATTTGGATTCACCCTAAAGGCGCTGCTTTGAAACAGAAGACAGTTCTGAGGTGCTGGGGGGTGGATTTAAGGTGTCGAGCAGCTGGTGTGTAAACTGCAGACCTCTGCTGTGTTTGAAGATGGTGTTAACAGAGTCGTCAGCGGTCACCATAGTGATAAACACCACTGTCTGCTTCCTGTCTGTCTGTGACGGACGACGGCCTTCTGTGTGCGCCAGTGCGTCGGTTCACTGCTGGCCGGCACCGTCACGGCCGCAAGCCTCGACCGACCGCTCCGAACGACCCCCCGCCACAGCTTCGGAAAATGTCACACAGTCAGCCCTGGAATGCTACCTCTCGTCGTGGCAACACAGCAAGCACTGTGACCTCAGGGACTAGGGAAGCTCTCTTCTCTGTGTTTAATAGATGCCTGACCGTATGGGGAGGGGGGGAGGGAGGGGATGTCAGGCCCCCAGCTGCGTGCCTCTCAACCTGACAACACCCCCTGACTTTTCCAGGGACACTGCTGAGTGTCCCCCCTCATCCTGCGGAGTAGACTTTCGAGGATTTACCCTCGGAATGGTGAATCAGCCGTATCCGCTGCTTCAGCGCCAAGCTGGATGAGTAACGATCCTTCTGTCTCCACACCAAAGGTGGAGACTATACCTCACGTGCTGATCCTGCCCCAGCTGCTGAGGAGAGGGGGTGTGCTCACGGGGGAGGGGGGGGTCCCATCACATTAGCATTTATTTGTTGCGCAGCAGGTAAGGACACAGTGTCTGTGATCAGAAGGTCACCAGTTCAAATCCCGTAGTCAGCAGAGTGACGTCACCACCGGGCTCTTGAACAAAACCCCATCCCCCTAACTGCTCCAGAGACTGTCTGACCCTGCTGTCTCAGTTGTACATCGCCTTTGATAAAAGTGTCTACTAAATAAATAAAATGTAACTGTAGTCTGCCATTCTGAGCAGGAGGACAAGCGGCGAGACAGGAAGTGTAACCCTCTTGAAGGACAGATAAGACGGTGGAGCATCGGGACACATCAACAGCTAGGAATTCACCCCCATAAACAAAAAAAAAACAACAGGAAATGCATTTCCTGCGGAGGTCATTTTCCCATATGACACATCTCACTACATACTCACCATCCCTTATTTGGAGAACTTGATATATAAACATTTCCATGACTCGGGTTCCAAACCACAACATTTAAAACTGGTTTTCTAAACGATTTTGCAGATATCTCCAAATTCCCTAACCCCAAATGACAGTCCCTGGGGCAGTTGGGGGTTAAGCGCCTTGCTCAGAAGCCCAACAGTGAGATCATTCTGCTGACCCTGAGATTTAAACCAACAACCTTCTGATGACAGGCACAGCCTTCTAACCCACTGAACCACATGTCACCCCACAGAAGACTACCTCATAATGAACCCGTTTTTTAAATACTGCCTTCAGCTTGCTCCGGGTTTAAAGTTACAATTATGGTGTTTATTAAACAGGCTGCTGTGGCAGGACTTCAGGGACGCCTCGGCCAAACAGTACTTCTAAGCCTGGCCTCCAGCTAAACGATGTTTTGGTTTTAGCTGGGCAGCTGACAGCGGAAACCTGACCGGAGCTGCACCAGTAGCGCAGCGAAACAATCGCCCGAGTGTTGATGAGCCACATTCATTATCTGGGGCTTCTGGTACCTTCCGAGGGGCCTGGGTACTCGTCTAGCAGGAGACTTCTGAACTCGACGACGTGAGAAAGGAGTCCCTCAGAGTTGCTGCAGCCTCACAAAGAGGCACAATGTTAGCTTTGTGGATGAAGGGGGCCTTTCTTTCCGCACGTTTTTTTTTCCTTTTTTTTTTTTTTTTTTTTACAAATGCCCCATTTTTAGTGAGGGACAGCGACAGCGGGGCCGCACTGGGGGAAATGACATCATCCCCTCCCTCCTGCTTTCTCCTCCGCGCCGTGTGAGAGAGGTCTCTTTGTGCGAACAGCTGCATTGAAACATTGCCCCTACTGTACGGGCACGGAGAGAGAGGTGGGACGTTCACGCAAAGCACCGAAAATCATCCAAGCTGGTTTTTAAAAGCAAAACCTGTCACCGCAGTAAATCTGCTCACTTCTAGGTAATTCATCCTGCCAGAGGTGCTTTCCTGAGTAATGCTGACTCTTTTTGCATTTTTTATGGTCTTAACTGTAGGTTGGGAGTATTGAGGGCCTCATGAATTTCAATGTGCAGATTTATGCATTTGGTCTCACATTAACATTTTAGGTGAAACATGCAAATGGAGCGCTGATTTACTGAGGGGATACTTTTATCCAAAGTGATATACAGATGTGGAAACCATCTACAGGGTATGCCAAAGTGCCCACGGGTGATATGATTACTCCTCCAACCAAGGGATTTGAACCCACAACCTTTTGGGCATGGACACAGACCCCAACCCCCTGAGCTACACACTATGTAGAACAGGAAAAAAATATGCAGATGCTTGGCTCAGTTCACAATTCCATGCCCACGGAGATATGCATGAATGCTCCCCCCTCCCTGGGCCGCCAAGGAGAAGACCCACCTTCACATCCTGCTCCAATGTTCGGATGAGCTCGCCGTCCGCCTGGCCGGTCTGGGCCACACGCAGGCTGCGGCGCTCGGCCTTGCGCAGGCGGTACTGCAGGATGCGGCAGGTCTTGTTAGCCTGGTCCAGCTGCTGCCGCAGCTCCTGTAGCTGGTAGACGTCGTCCTCCATGTACATGTCGCGCATCTCCAGCATCTCCGAGCGCAGCTCGTCGATCTCGTCCTGGACACGGTGCAGACACAGAGGGATTGACGGGGGGCACACGCTTCCGCTTTCATCATTCCTGTCATCATCACAGTGGCTGAAAACGGGGTCTGAGCACCAGGTGTAGCCTGTTAGCACAGAATGCTAACAAGGTACACTATCTACCAAGAGCCCGCGGGAAAATAGCCGCTTTATTGTCTCTTTAACGAGGCATGAAACCGTACAGAATGATCGATTTCCAGACGTAATGCAGTGACTGGTGTACCTCTAACTTCTCAAAACAAATTCTCATTGATTGCACAAACTGGAGCCTGTTTATACAGCCTTATAAAAATCATGCAACAAAACAACAGAATTAACGAATCAACCATTTTCATTGCAAGAAATTTTGTATATTCAACACATGGCAAAAAAAAACTTAGATGATTTGATAGTCTACTGTGTCTATTAACTGGCACGAATTTCATAATTTATATATAATTTGACATCACGCCTATACGGACTTGAAAATGTGTTCAATATTGTGTGAATTCAGTCATCAAAATAGCCAAGACACATTATAAAGGTAAGCTCAATACACAAGGAACACTTACACAAGGAAGTTATCTTTACACAGACCCTCCTTCATTTGTGTTTGCATGACCCCCATCCCCGAAAAATGTTAACTGTAGTAATACGTGAAGTAAAGTATTTATAGGGGTGGGGTAAATATAGGCCGCTCATTGCAGACGGTGCCGAGGAGCGCGCGGCAATGTGGGTCACGCACTGCAGCGCGTCTCACGTGATCCGCCTCGCTGGGGGGGGGAGTGCTGCAGCATCTGCACGGCGGCGCTCAGCTGCACTTTTAAATGGTCCCCTCCTCAAATTATTTTATTGAATCATTTTATGCGCAGGATATTAAATGGGAAAAAAACTCCGCCGAACGTGGTCAAGTATTACGAGAGCTAGGTGTGTTGCAGGTGGAAGGCAAAGCAGCTCATGACTGGAACGAAAAGAGCAGAACGCTATTATATGCATACAATGTTACAATGTGGTAAGATAAACACTATAATCGCAAAAAAAAAAAAATCTGTTTTATGACCAATAAACTCAAATTAGAATGTAAGTGCCTATTTCATTCGTGTTTCCAAAAATGCATCGTTCATCACACCAGGGTATTTTACATTAAGCATGTTATATGTTAAAAACACATATTTAATATATCGGCAACCAGTGTATTCCTAACTGTATTAGAAAGCAACAACGTTGAGTTGAATATACAGATCAACAAAGCCAACAGGCCACGTTAATCTTAAATTTGCCATATGAATTGTCACTGTAAAAAAGAACACTGCTGATTTTGCTGTGGAGTTACCCTGCTTCACCCCGACCAGTGTTCCAGCCTGTAATCACTATTCTGCACACTATGCGCGACTACAAATTTTGACGCTGCAGGTTATTCATCGTTGTTAATCATAACATAGCATATGTTTCAAACGCATTTACAGACTATACAGAATGAAGCACCCGTCAGTATCCGAAAACAGTCGAAACATATGTAAACAATCGTAGTGTAGCCCTAAATTATCTAAAATAGAGTGCGTGTTAATTTTAAGGTGGAATGTATGTGTACACACACAAACACACCCATATATAAGTGTGTGTGTGTGTGTGTGTGTATATATATATATATGTGTGTGTGTGTGTGTGTAAGTGTGTATGTGTATATGTGTGTGTGTCTGGATTAAGTTTATATTACGTTATTTTAGACATTGTGGGGACCATTTTTCAGGTTCCCACAAAGATCTGTGAATGCAATCAAAAAAGAAAAAAAAATCCCGAAATTCTTGCATTATCTTTGGTTACCTAAAGTTAAGGTTAGGGCTGAGTAGGGGTTAAGGTCTTCATGTTGTGATTAGAGTTCTCCCCATAAAAAAAGAATGTAGAGTCCCCATTAAGATATAATTACAAACCTGTGTGTGTGCGTGTTGATATACACATTGGGTTTATACCCAAAACACCCGAAGATGGCGAGACGGGGATACCGTTCGTCAAAGCACGCGAATAAACGCGCAGCCCTTACTTTTAAGTAGTCGTTTTCCGATCTCAGCTCTTCGATCTCCCTGACAAACTCGTCGTGCATCCCGTCCATGAACTCCTCGGTCAGGTCGGAAAAAGCCAGCGATGTGCTAACCGGCATGCGGCTGTCAAAGGAGGCGAGAGACCTCTCGTCGCCTGGAGAGACGCTCCCCTCCCCGGTCTCCAGTCCCAGGGAGATCCTGTCCTTTTCTGCTTGGCTCTTGGCATGGTGGTCACTCCGATCGCCCTTCTCCAATTCGAGGTCCCTGCTTTTGCTGTCCCCTTCCGGCCCTCCTCCGCGGCTGCTGGTCTCTGTGTCGCTGCTCAGCGCGTCCGTGGAAAGCTTGTTCTCCTCAGACGGGCAGTCCGACAGCTCCGAGCTGCTGTCCGTGGGCGATAGCTTACCGGCGGCGCAGCCGGAGTCCTTGCTCGAGTCGTCGGAGGCGTTACTGGCGTCCGATGTCTTCCTTCGTGCAGATTTACTCAACTTGCCGCCGCTCTTTTGGGAACCTGCTGCAGAGAGCAGTGATTTCCCCGACAGTTTCCCTTTTTCCAGTTTAATGTCTTTGCTGGGGCTGCGCCTTGTTAAGCGGCTCCCTAAATGCATACCTCCAGGTTTAATGCTCAGCGTCGGAGCTCCGATACCCCCTCTGATCTTCGACAGGGACCATCCAGGAACATCTTTGGGTCTTGCGGGCGATGGGGCTCGGGTGATCTTCTTCTTCTCGCCGACTTGATGCGTGTGCACCGCCGCCTGCTCCTGCCGGGGCTGCGCCTCTCCGCCGTCGCCGCTCCCGTTCTCGCTGTCCATCTTGAGCCGGAGTCTCCTTTCTTTCGTGGAGGCTAAATGAGTGGGCGAAGTCGCGTCAACCTTTGTCTTTGTCATTCATTCCGCTGTAATATCAACCATAAAACAGAAACTAGCGCACAAGGCAAGAAGTTCCCCCCTAGATGAACCGCAAGAGCGCAGCTTTTCAAAACCTTGCAATGTTTTGCAATCACCAGAAATGATCCAATGATGAAAATAATCCACAACGTTACGGTGCAGACAACAGTTTTGTTCTTTCCCGTTATTGAGATTTAAATGCCTTTAAATCGTCTTCTCGGAGACTTGAGCCACCCTGTCGCCTCGATTTCCCCGTATAAAGAAAGGAGTGTGCGAAAGGGGGGATTTTCTCTCTCTCTCCGCCCAGCTATAGCGGCTCTGTCTGTGACGATCGGCAGTCTGGATCCTTTCCACTGGGCTCCGTATCCATCCCACGGCTCTCTGCTGCCGCCGCCGACCACAGGAGGCGTGTGGATGATCCCTCCTAAAACGTAACACAATAATAGAGGTTACCCTCGGATTTCTCCCCGCATTCTTGCTCCCAGTGTAACTAGTGGGTACCCATGAATTATGTATACGTACCTAGATAATCGCCGGCCGCTCAAATACCTAGGTAATAAATAATCGCCGGCCGCTCAAAGTTATTTTAATATAAGCCACTTCCTAGATTTTTTTTCCCTTTGTGTGCAACTCACTTATAGAAATGAGATCCTGCTACTCATTACTGCACATTAGCCGTGGGCAAAGCAATTATTCGTAAAAAGGTGTTTCCGGATAATGTTTTCATATTATTCACGATGGATTGTTTAATTGTCCTGATTTAATTAGAACACACTCCATGTAAAACCCGGTACATAATTTTCACGGTTCCAGAGAGCCTCTTGCTTCAGTACACAGCCTACCCACCATAATACACACGCCATTATTTCTGTATCCCTCGTGATTTGACGTTAATGTATTGTGGGATTCAGAAGCCCCGTGGCCTGCCCGCTAATCAGTAAGTGCTCTCCGGTTTCCTCCTCAGCGACCTCCCCTCCCCCAGTTCAGTGCCAGATCGGAAGAGCGT
>JAUMHC010000068.1:101056-115564 GCA_032359785.1 Heteromormyrus szaboi
GGGCCCCCCCCCCCCCCCCCCCCATGCCCGACCCCCTTCGTCTTTTTTGTTCTTTCCCCTCCCTCTCGCCCCCACGCGTGTTCACGCCGTTCACTCCCATCCCGATTCTCCTGCTTCTCCGTGTCGCGCAGTTTTACGAGGTAACCGCTCTTGCGCTATTGTTGTCTTTTCCTAAAAAAAAAATTAAGAAGCTTTGTCCTGGTATCTCTTAGAATAAAACTATTATGTAAAATGTTCAATTTTTTCTTAGCGTACTTGACAGAGTTTTTTGAACTCCAGAAACAAAGACTATTATTACCATTGAAACAAAGCCATTAATTAACGTTCTGCTTATGCAGGACCTTAGAAATTCTGATTTAATTGCTCGGCTATGGGGCGGTTACATGTCGCATTTATGACGGGTTTTACATCGATATTTTGTATTAAATTTCTGGTATTTGAGCCGAATAACTGATTCCAGCCAGCAGCATCTCGGCCACAGCTGAATGGGGAAAGAAGTTCGCGTGTCGCGACGCAAAACGCAGCACATGGCCCGTAATTACCTCTTTATGGCTGCCATTAACCCATTGACTATTATGGACCGTGTTAGCCAGCTAACCACAGAGGCGGTTTTCTTGTGAAGTGTAGCACTCTGTAGCAGCTCTTGACCCGTGTTATCTGCAAAGCAAATTGTAGTGGCGCTAATTTGAGTCGGGGCTCCCCAAACTCATGCAGCACCAGTTTCGTGTAAGTTCACAATACCTCGAGAGTTTCCTGTGTTCTTCTGAACAGTTACATTATTTTCATCTAATAGAACTTGCACCCTATACCTGCCAGTCCTTATTGGTTATTAGTGTTTAAAGTGTAGCTATACCGTAACAGGTCGTCAGATGTTTCATTAAAAGAACATATCTGTATAGAGTATAGTTATGCCTCATAAATCATTTAGGTGTTAAATGTAACATTTTGTTTTATGAAGTCCTAACCAATCAGGCCAACTTACACTACACTATATAATATTTTTAGGCCTACTAGTTGTTAAATAGTCACACAAATTCATCCTACTTTAAAGCTAACATTCAGTCCCTTTGCAGGGCTGAAGCATTGTAGGCCTATTACGTTTGTATTAATCAACACTGGAAAAAATTGCTTCCAGAAACATCCACTTGGCACGGCATGCATTCGCTACTCTTGACAAGAGCCCAGTTCACTTTCTTGGAGCCTTTTTCGCCGTCGATACATGCAGAATAACGTCGTTTGCCTAGCATATTAGCATGTTTCCAGCAAGTAAGCTTGGTGTCTAATGCCACTTCGCT
The DNA here is from genome assembly GCA_032359785.1 of Heteromormyrus szaboi. NCBI lineage: Eukaryota > Metazoa > Chordata > Actinopteri > Osteoglossiformes > Mormyridae > Heteromormyrus > Heteromormyrus szaboi. The sequence continues at coordinate 102,352 of JAUMHC010000068.1, forward strand.
AGTTTGGGTAGCTTTATGAGGAGGGCCATCTGTTTCTGTGGGTGCGATACAAACAAAGAAATTCTGTTCATGCCAGCCGAGCCTGGCTGGCAGAGGCTCAACTGGAACAGAGGACGGACACCATTGAGGTCTGATAGTTCATTACTTACAAACATACACAAGCATGACATTAAACGCAGGAATGTAAACCAAAGTGAAAATGAATTGCTCTTGTGCACTGGACCTGCCTGAAGTACAATATATCAGGGCATTTAATAAATAAATATGCAATATGCAAATCAACATAACCGCTGAGTCAGCAGACCTTTTTGTCTTTTTTCTTTTTACCTCTGGTTAAACTAGATTTTAAGAACCCACTCCTTGTTATGTTGTCAGGACAGTATGGCAAGCGGAAAAAGAGCAACACGTAGCTACCTTACAACCTGGCATGGCTGCGGGAAATATGCATTTAACTACATGATGTATTTTGAGTGTGATACTTAAGGATCATTGCATGAACACTAATTTGTGTATAAAACTGTACAATGCTAACATCCAATTCAGTAGAAGTGTCACACATTTCAATACCTCACTGATAACCCACTAATGTACAAATCCCTGGGGGAATTCGTCTTAAAGAGCCTGGATGATTTCTGTCTCTGACTGTTCCTGATGTACGCAATAAACGAAACAGCCAGATGCAAAAACGTTGCAGTCGCGCAGACTGGATGGCCACTTTGATTATATTGCAGTAATTTTCAGTGTGACATGCAAATCTTTAAATCCACAGGGCTGCAGCATTGAGATAGATACTGTGACAGGCCCCTGAGGATGGGTGTGGTCTCTGCTTAGAAGACATACAGACAGCGACGCTGGCAAGATTTCAAGGATGAATAGTATCTCCTTCAGCTGTAAACATTTTAGGCACAACTTTTTGCAGTTCCTTCAATGTATAAAACAACAACTATAATGATGTATACAGAATAAAAATCTTTGCCCTTGTGTTAACTCCCTCTGAGTCACTGTAACATGATCTAGTTGTATAGCGGACTGTCCCAGTTAATTCTTCTTTCTGTACTCATGATTAATCAAAAACAAACATATAAAAAAGACACCGTTGTCCTGGTGATTCAATGGGTTGCTTCACATGTCTAGGGTTGGGTGTATAAATTCTGCCTCGGCTCCCTGTGTGTGAAGTTACATGTTCTCCCCATGTCATGTGGACTTCCTTTGGTTACTGTGGTTTCCTGCAGTCAGGCCAAAGACACGCAGTTAGGCGCATTATCGTGTATGTGTCTGTGTGCCTTGTGATGTACTCACATCTCATCTAAAGTGTACTCCTGCCTTGTTCTCTATTCTGCCTGGAATAGGCTTCAGTCCCCCCACCAACTTGGCCAGGATAAGGATAAGCGGTTGAAAGATTAAATGTTGGATGGAACCATTTGGCTGGAATTTATGTAGATAAACTTGAACTCAACGTCATCGCTTTAATGCAATAGTCCACTATCCCCATCTAGTGGTGACTTCAAGAACACCACTTTAAAATGCAGACATAGATGTCGAAACCGAATATCACAGAAAGGTTACAATTGCGAAATAAAATACCCGTAAAGTTAATCATATTTTAAAAGTTATGTCTCTTAAATAAATATTTGGTACAAATATTATTTAATTAATTGTATATAATCAGGTAGTTTCAATATAATATTTATCTTTTTAATTGTATTTAATACTATTCCGTTACGCAGCTTAAGGAGAGGCTGAATGTACAGTTTGGGGCGTCGAAAACAAAGCAATCCCGTAACATCTAGAAGCGTCAATAATCTGTATAATTGCCGTGGATAATTCTCACTGAAAGGCTCACTTCTATGGATCAAGTTCACGGCTGTTTGCTCCTGGTTGCCATGAGCCTATGCAGCGATGCTGTCGTAACAATGATTATAATTGTGCATACATTAACTGCACGGAGCGGCAAGTTGTTTTCTATGGCAGTTTTTAACACACCTCTCTTGCTTTGCGGAAGCTGTGAGTGACCCACGGGGTTTATGTTTTATCCCATGCTGGATTGGAATCAACACTTTGTGGGAGAATCGTGAGGGTTCTTGTCTCATCAAATCACTTCAAGCCAAAAAACCGTCAGCCTCAACCAGCATCAAAGACAGTTAATAAAGGAATCTAAATACAATGATGTCTTTCTTTCCATCCCCCTCTCACTCTATCTGTACACACACACACACACACACACACACATAGTGGCTTTCATTTGTTGAATTACTAAATTCCTTCAGTAGGCTGCTGATTAGTACAGGGGACATAATGGTGTCACGGTGGTATCAGGTCTCCGCTCGAAAATGCTACTCCATCAACAAGTAAGCCCGATATAGATATCAGTGTCTGCATCAATTAAACCTTTCATTATTGATGAAGAGAGCAGTACCAGCTGGCCTAGCCAATCTGTACTAAATAATGCACCAAATGATATTTATTTTTAAAAACAATTTTGTGGGGAGCGAAAAGATGTGGCTAATTTGTTTTGTATACACTGGTCTCCAGTTGCAACAGGGTAAAAGTATTCAGCAATAGTATTATGCAGTAGTATCAAGATCATAGCTAAAATGAGCAGTTATACTAGTATCAGTAACAGTAGTATTATTAATCACCTATTAAGGTGATCACGGTTTCCCTTATAAGACGACGTAGCAGATGTAACTTTCCACGTTAAATCTGCAGTTCTGAGAAATGTTTTGGAAACAATTAGTGGAATTCGACTCACTGTGATTTTACGATTAATGCGCTTTTCAGTGATGAACAGTGTAGTATCAGACAGGGATATTTTGCATTTGACAGTACTTTATCATCACGACAGCAGTATCAGTATCAGTTTTAAACACATAATAAAAAGCACACCACCTGTCCAAGTCAATACAGAAAATGTGCAAAGGCAAATACAACTCCGCATAGCTAACACACAGCTCAGACCACAAACAACTCCATCACGCTGTGTACGTGGTTTCCCAACAGCGAAACGGCCCTCCTACATTGACAGCGCACCGGCCAATAAGATTCGCGCAGAAGCTCAGTGGCGCTTATTTATTGGCTGGAAATGATGCTTATCACTAGAGACTTGGTTCCTCAGCTCGGCCGGACGTGCGAGCCGGAGTCGGGCGGCGCCCACACTGGGATAGGATAGGTCGGTCCGGTGGATTCGTCCCCGGGACCGCCCCCCTTTTTTGGTCGTCCACTTCCGCCTCTGTGTCGGCTCTTTTCGGCTGTCCGCTGTCGGCGCTGTCCCCATCATAGGAGGAAATACGCGCCTGGGCTTCGCTAACATCACAGGTGAAGGAAAAATAATACGGCCAGCGAGTCGTGTTTTGGTCGGTTTTCTGTGGCTGTTGGCGTCACGAGCGCCGTCACTGGCGGCCGCCTGGCTTGTCCGTCGCGCGGCGCGAGCAGACTGGCGCGCGGGTGGGCTGGCCTCTGATCCGCTTCCCGCGGGCGGCTCGAAAATACCAGCGGGGAGAAGTAACGATGAGACGGCCTCCGTTTGCGGGCAGGACGAGCCGCCGAGGCCGTGTTTGGAGTAACGCGTCGCCCCTTGACCGAGCCGCGTTGGGTTAGCTCGCGGTTAAGGTAAGGGGCTCACCGAGACGGGGACGTAGCGCGGCGTTCACCGCCAAGGCGAGGGGTAGACATGGGTTCCTTGTTACCGTCATAGCCACGTAGGCCCCCGGTCGGCCTCGATTGCCTGGCTCCTTTCGCAGACTTGCCGTGATCCCGGGTGACCATACCAGCCCGTCTCCGGCGACCCCTGCACCCCCCTGTTCGTCCTCTACGCGGCCATAGCCCGGGCCTCCCCGGACACCGTGTGCGGACCGATCAAGTGTTGACATAAATCAGGTACACCTGACCGGGCGAGCGGCACGGGTGACATGAAAGTGACCCTTGAAACTGTTCGGATCCTCTTCTGCGCCATCCTGCCTCTTTCTGTCCTCTCATTAAACGCCGCATTTGATACCAAGATGTCTGTTATGGACCTCTGAAAGTGAGCGATTTAAAATCCTCCGGCTAAATAAAGCAGGACTCGTATCTTGTGCCCGTAGGTGTTCCTCATAAAGATCATCCTGGCCTGCTGAATTCATATGCGAGTATTTTATGCTCACATTCAGCTTAAAATGTTTTTGGAAGCCATCTGGATGCTGTTCTCTCAATAGACATGAAGTGCTTTCTTTCCTATGTGCTTTTTAAAAATGCCATTGAACTAAACTGTGCATTTATTATATCTATACAAAAGTCATTACACGGATGGTGAACATTTGTCTACCTTTTCAGTCTTCCTGGTTACGTAAGCTTTTGGTCAAGGTGATATGTATGTAATGAACAAGGCAGTATGTTAGCTGGTTTGTCGAGGTGTTTTATGAATTGGCATTGGTTGAGATGTAGATGTACATTGATTTCTTGATATTCAGGAAGGACTGAGTGCTGTTTGGGTTTTTAGTAATGTGCTTTCAGCAAGCTTTGTGATAGTTAGATGTTCGTATTGTGTAAATGAATATGTGCTTTTATGTTTACACATTTATGGCATGCTTTTATTTCCTTGATTAAGTTGAGCTGGTGATATTGACAGGTCTGTGAAGCATTGTCTGACCCCCCTGTGGCTGTGTGAAGCTGAATTATGTTTCAGAGGACGCCCTTTCCCAGGGGCTTTGAATGCAGGGAGCTGTCATTGGTTACAAACACTGCTGTACTCACTGTGTAAAATCTTTATTGATCATTACTGATGTAAGTCTGCCATGATTCTTCTGCTCTAAAGAGCTGCTCTGCTCCACTCTTTCAGGCTGGTAGGAGTCTTCTTGTTTGGCACTTAAGGCAAAAATACCATATACTAATGTTTCTTTCTATAAGGTGTAGATTCTTATTTGTAACTCAGTGACACTGATAGACTTCCCTTAATATACAAACTAGGCTTTGTGTATAACGAAGTGTGGCAATAGTTAAGTTGCTTCCCATGCATGCGGAATCGAGCTATACAGGGACATTTCTGTGTCCTGATGCAATGGGATTGTTGAATATTCATTTGAAATTGAGTGTAATTTTTTGTGCGCTTTTAAAAGGATACGAGGTGCGAAACACCTTGAATTTGGTAGCGTTCTGCAGCAGTTATGGAGGTTGCCTGCAGATCAGGCGCATAGTCAGGCCTGGGATCACAGAAGTCCTGTGATCTTCACTACAGTGTCTTCGTGTGTGTCCATCTGGGATTTTGCTTGCTGCAGCTCCAGCCTGTTAACAACATTTCAAAATCGTTGATATTCCTAAGGAGGAATATTCCGTGTGGGTTAGAGAGTGCATTTGCTTGTGAGCACACATATCGGTTTTTGCATTTGCTGTAGAGCTGTAGTTTGTGGTTACTTAACAGAAGTGAATAATGGAAAGGAACCAGAATAAAGGTTATTAGTTGTGATTCACTGACATTCCCATGTAGAGTTAAATACTATTACTAACTTACTAGTTGGCATTTTCACCTTACTGTTTTTTAAGCTGATAGCGTGACTTTAATTCTGTGTATGCTGTGACTCGTACTCAAACACGAGTTTTGTTCATAGAAAGGCTCTCATTCCAATGGCCTGGAGTATGGCAGTCTGATGTGTAATCGTGCAGTGGCACCGCTCATAAGTTGCCTTGCCTGCCTCCTTGTTATCCCTCAGTAGACTGAGGAATTTGTTGAAAAACATTCTTTTTCTGTGTGAAGGTTCAGAGAGTTGATATAAACATTGCATTTTATCGGCAGGAATATCAAGCAGAAATCTTCTGCGTAGGGTGTAAAGTAGCATGTTTAAAATTAATTTCTAAAAAAGATAAACGGATCAGAGTAGGTTGTTCATTAATTTTTTTTTTTTTTTTTTTTTTTTAAAGCAGGATCCTTCTCTTACATTTCAGTATAGCAACCTCAGCTGTTGTCTGAGCCTTCTGTGTGTACAGTATTGTGTGTCAAAGTACACCTGATAGCATGCGGACCCGAATGTTGATAGATTGCCATTATCTCTAAATGGGCCGCCTGGGTGTGTTTGGGTCTCCTCTCATTGTTCTTAACTCGCCCATTGCTCAGTGTGACTCAGCTCAGTAAATGCGATCCTGTTTAGTAAACAGCGAGCCAGTTGGATGTGACCATGGGTTCATACCAATCTTAAAGCAGCAGATGTAGGTGATGGAGTGTGGCTGGGACGCCCCGCACAGACACTTATTGCATCTTCTCTTCTACTTATAAGTTAACATTAAGTTTGCAAGTGCAAAGTTGTTTGAAATTCTTGGTAATTAGATGATTTCGTGGTTGATATGATGTAGTGTGTGCTTGTAATGTGCTACTTATATATTTTTTTTATTTTTGTTCCTCTGACTGTGCTAAACTCCTGTTTCATCCCCCCACAATAGTGTTTAAGGTTAGTTCAGAGTAAAGATGACGATAACCTCGATTGCATTTGTGGTTGTCTTTGGGCTGGTTTGCACTTAAGAAAATAGCTTTAAAAAAAAAAAAACGTTTTGTTTTGTTGTCATGATATGAAGGTCTGCCGATATCGTGACTTAATACTATAGAATTGCTTACTGTACAAAGTAAATCATGTTATACATGAATGAAATTATTTCATTAAGCAGACACTTATAGAAGCATAGGTAATTATCTCAATGTCATATCACCCTGACTGCATCCTCTTGGTGGGGAAGTCAATATATCATCAGGAGACACTAAGTCATAAGCAGAATACAGGAGCACAGAAAAGACACCTCAGCCATCTAAGGAGTACCTGTTGTGCCCCTGGATATCTTTAAGATTCAGTGAACCTGAATATTTTGGTTATTTCCCAAAATACAGGAGTGAGAATGGGAAAAAGTGCACATCTTCTGTTCCTTGTGACAGTCATGTTGCAGTTGAATGTTTTGGTATTCTTTGAGTTACTGAGGTCTCATCTTGGTTTTTTTTCGTGTAACTCGCATGTATTTCTCAAAACAAACATGAGCCACTTTGAGGTAGATACCTTAAGCTTGGTGGTATTTGGCTTTGGGCTTTTCAGTGGTGACTGCAGGTTTTGTTTCTCTGGCTTTGGTCTCTGGTCTGTTGTTGGCAGTTTTGAAGATATTTGAATTAGTGCTGCAGGATAGTGCATCGCAATGTGTGATAATCACCAGGGTTTTAGATGACAGGCATAATCATCTGTCTGGAGGCTGGATTTTTGGTACTACGTGGATGTTTACTTACACCCACAATTTGGTAAGGAGATTAGTAGTACACCTGAGAAATTAGAGAGATGCATTTTGTGATGCCGAAATGTTAGTAATTTGTAGATATTCAGTGTTTATTAAATTCAGTTAGTGGCGAATGCCACATGCTACTATTTTGGTATATCATGGAAGCGATATGCACTGAAGTGGCAGTGAAGAAAGGAACAGCTCAACAACTGTAATATCTTTTAAAAGAGGAGATATTGTGGATAAACAAGGTAAAAAGACGTAGGTGGTGTGGCTGTATTTTTGCAGTTTAAAGTCCAACGCGTTTATTAAACATAAGAATACACCAAATTTATACAGATTACTAAGTTTTGGGCATCGCAATACGCACAATACAACACAATACATGCCATATAATCATAATGTGATATTGTGCAGCCCTAATTTGGACTGGAGTAATAAATTTGTTGTGATGGGTACACTTTTAACCCGAAGGTTGCTGGTTCACATCTCAGGACTGATTTTTCTGGAATCATTGAGAGAAGCTGTGTTACCTGAAATGCTGTGGTTAAGACATCCAGCTGTTTGAATAGGTAGTACTGGGTTAGCTGCTTTGGATAACTGACTGAATTTAAATAGGGTGTTATGGCAAGCTCTACTGCTGGTGTTATACATCAGGTCTGGTTTACACAAGCCAGACCAGTTACTGAAACCTTGACTACCCAGAACAGGAAGTTTGTATCTGAACAGGACAAGAACTGAAATAGGCCTTTTATTGCGACTGATATGTGTAGCTGGAATAGATTTGTGGTGATAATGGCTTATTTGTGCTTATATATAGAAATTAGTACAAAAGTCATTTTTAAGATAATTGACTGTAGATGAACTGCTTAAGGTGGTTATTTTTCATCACTAATTATGTGCGATTTATCAAAGCCTCACTGGGTCATGTTTTAAAACCTGCATCCTTCTTGCCTGAAAAATGATAGGATATCAGCCAGGGAGAAAGTGTGTTGTTCAATGTCCAGGTACTGATTCAGTGGTGGAGACAGCACTGAAATGGATTACCTTTTATCATGCAAATTATCGCAGTTTTTTTTTCCTTCCCCTGCTATACTAATGTGTAAAATAAGTTTGAAGTTTTGCATTTGAAATTGGACTTCTGATGTTGGCACTCACTGTAGAAGAGACCTGGCAGCAGCAGGGGGCCAGACGCTGGCCTTCTCACATTTTCCCCCAGTGGGCCGCAGAGCTGTGCTTCTGGGTGTGGGTTAGCCGGCTTTGACAGCGATGAGTCAGGCCTTTGACTGCGTACAGCTGAGTCCAAAGTCCGTGCGTGCAGCTGCCTGCACTGGGTGGGAAGAGCCACAAAGACAAAAGATGCCGGTCGCTCTCCCTTCCCCTCCACCCGTTTCGTGGCGGCGTGAAAAATCGATCGGAATGGTGAAGGTCATTCATACAGCACATAAACTGATGAAACTTTATCCACAGCGTCAAATCGAAGCTCCTGGCCGCTGAAGCATCCTGCGTATGTGTTTGCTGCAAGATGTAAGCGTTCTGTGAAATGCTAAAAATAATCGTGTTTCTTTTTTGGAAGGTCGGCAGGCCTGCTCGGATTCGGAGTGTATTTAATGTGTCCCCTGGGTGAGCGTGCTCTCCACTGCCGATCCAGCATGGCCCTCTCAGTGTCTCCTACGGCCTATTTGTCCTAAAGGGTCAGCTCAAACCCTTAGACCCCTTCCCAGAGCACCATCTAAGAACAGTGTCCCAAAAGCGAGTGGTGGGGATGTGGAAGAAAACAAAGCTGGTCATACCACTTTGTTTTTGTTTGTTATGGTAATGTGTTCAGAGGGATGATCGGCGCCACCTTCTGCTCTTTGGCTAGAATTAATTGTGCAGAAAGGAAAAAAACAATTAAAATGAAATTTAGTTTAAGCAGTTAATTTTAGGTCTCAGTTCTCATTGCGTGCAGTGTGGAGTGTCGTGTGTTCACTGAGTACGCACTCCTTTTGCATAGTATGTTTGGCCTGCTATTTTCTCTCTGCTAATGTGGGCTTTGTGTGGATTCCTGTTTTCAGAGTCCCCCTGCCTTTCTCTCTGCTTTGGAGACTGGGGAGCCTGAAGAGTGACAGTCACTCCCTTATCTACAGAAAAGACAATGTACTAGGGAAATCTCCATCGGGGAACAGCAGTAGTTTAAAAAATGAACAATGAAGACGAATTCTATGATGCCGTTACAGGTGAGTTGTCGAATCACTGGTGTGAACTAACAGTCAAAACACTTTATTGCACTTCTCTCTCCCCACCCCTAAAGTAGGCTTCCTGTAAATATTCAGTAAAAATCCCTCAAGCATTTCTTTATTAATGTGCGTGTTACTGGATATGACCTCGTTCATCGATAAGTGTGATCTGAAAAGTGTGACCTCATTTAGCTAATAATTAGCGACTGACTTTTCAGGTACTCTTGCGGGTGCCATATGGGCAATTCATGAAGTGCTGAGCTGGCTTTCGTGCCACTTAACCCTAGAGGAGACCAGGTGTGAATTCTTTTGCTTATAGGCCTGAAATACAGGTGTGAGCAGCACTGTTTTATCCTGGAGGTGTTGGAATGGAGTGGAGTGGAGGGCCCAGGTGCTGTGATGTGCTGCGTATGATCAGTGTTTGAGGAGATGCTGACGACACCTGTGTGTTTTTAAAAAGCCATCAAGTACCGAGGGCTGAGAGGAAAATATAATATATGCCTTTTTAATCAGCCCCTCATTCGTTCTTTTGTTACATAAGAGTATCACAGTGCCAGGTCAGCTTACCTCCATGACTGCTGTCTTTAATAATGCAGTTCCCTCTTCCCCCTCAGTAATTAAGTCTATAATAGGGAGCGTGCTGCCTTTGAAAACAAATCTTGAAATGATCGATCAAGGTTATTGCTTGTCATTAAGCAGCTTTTTAATTGCTGGTCTAAGCCTAATGATTTATGAATAGATAAGTAATTAGTATGTTGGGTAGCTGTGTGCTGAGCTGTGAACAGCTGCCTTGATACGATACATATTCAGTACATGAAAGTGACTGCATGGAGACCTGTGTTTGTATTTGTGTGCCGGGAGCTGGGTGATACTCACTTATTGCTGTCAGTAACTATACCTGCCGATGACTGAGCGCATGAGGGCTTCCTGCAAACGCCCGTCTTCTGTACCCGCCGCAGGCTTGGACTCCGATGAGTCCTGCGAAGGCACGTCAGAAGCCAGCTTCAAGGATGCCATCGTGTTCGACGGGCATCCGAAGAAGAACGGCGCGCCTCTGCAGGAGAACGGAATCAGGAGGCACAGGTATGCGCAGATTCCCGCTGTGCCCTCCTCTGTGGGCCACAGAAACACGCCTGCTCCACCATGCAGTTCTCCTCTCATCCACGTTTCACTGGACCAAAGTCCTAAGCAAAGCTTTTCACCCACAGTGAATATTAGTGAAACCACGTTCGACACACTCACACATGCATGCATGTAGTTTTGGGATTAACCTTCAAATAAGAACTGATATGCTGTATTTCTTCCCAACAGGACGACTTTACCAGCACCTATGTTCTCTCGTAACGACTTCAGTATTTGGGGAATTCTGAAAAAATGCATCGGCCTGGTAAGGGAAGCTATGTTAGTCTTGTTAGTCTGGCTGATATTTGAGTGTTGAGGTTTTGTTTTTGTTGTGCTGCCTACACGTGAGATTTGTTCTTGTACGTTTCTCACCCACCATAATAACACATGTAGACACTAAGTACTGCAGCTGATGTTAAATAATAAATAGCAGAAAGTAACCCGCTGTAACAGATGAGCGCTTTGCATTTACATGTGTAAGATCTGCCTTGGAGGTGGAGAACCTGAGAGACTGTGTGCGAGCGTGTGTTAATGAAAGTAGGACTTTTGATACCTACCTTGCTTGCTAATAATTAGTGACTCCTTAAGTTTTCTGGTACTCTTGTGGGTTTCACATGGGCTGAAAATGAAGTGCTCAGTTGGTTTTCTGGCCACGTCACTCTATAGGACACCAGGTGCAAATCCTCCTGGTTTTAACCTTGAAGTAGTTTGAACAGCCTGGTTTTAGCCTGGTGTTGTTGAAGAGCATAAGTACTTGTCAGAAGGTGAAGATGCTGGTGGGCTTTCCTGGTAACTTATGGCATGGTGTGACCAAGAGATGATGTGTGTGATATTGACTCCCAGAGACTCTGACTGTAGCATCTCCGCTGATGTAGATGGCAACATGTGCTGATGTGCAGGCTTCTTCCCTCTGAATGAGCAGTTCCTTTGTCATGCTGACGTTTGAGGTTTTTGCAGCACCTCTTGGTCAATAAGCCAACTTTCTCCCCATGGGTTGTGTTTTTGTGCAATTGATGGTCAGGCCTGACCCTGTCATCAGCAAATGTTGGAGTTGGAGTGAACTGTGACAGTGAGCTCAGCATTCTGCTGTGGGAGTGGCAGCGTTGAGGGTTCATGTGGATGAGGCTATAAAGTGCTCAGTCAGTCTGGACACAGTTACAGTATTAAACACCCAGTGGCCGCCTTGGATGGCAGGATTTTATCGTCCTGGGTGGTGAGGAGAGCGAGAGATACAGCATCCTCTATCAGGCTGCTATGGCCATATGCAAACTGATATTTCCCATCCTCTCCACGTACCTCATTACTGTGGGAGTGAATGCCCCCAGGTGGTAATCATTGAGAGTGCGCACGTCGGTATCAAATGACAGTGAGATAATTGTGGCATTTTTAAAGTCAGTGGACCATCTCATACAGAAATGAAAAATGCCTAAAAACAGCTTCGACCTGATTACAAACCTAATCTGTGAGGTATGCTTGGACTGTAATAGTTTTCACATGCATTATTGGGTTGTCACTTACTTCGATGGGTCACTGTGACATCAAATCGTGCAAGATTACATTAGTGAAATTCACTCCTAAGTTAAAGTGAAGGAGTTGTATCACGTTAATGAGATGTTGGAAGCACCATGGCAGATAATGTCAGTGTATTACTGTGTGATAGCTGTCACGGAAGCTGAGTTCACAAGGTAAACCTAAAACCTCGTATGGTTGCATAATCTCCTGCCCCCCAAAGCTGTGCAACCAGTAACGTATATATCTGTATGTGTTTCACAATGCCTGTCTAGATACATTTATTTGTTTGCCATACGCAAAGTAATGTACATTTTTGAGAGAGTAGGGTTAGACAGTCGCTGGAGTAGTTTGGGTCCGTAAAAGGCCTCGCTTTAGGGCCCGATAGCAAAATCACACTCTTATCCTGGGATTTGAACTGATGACTATCTGATCATAGGCTTAGTGTCTTAACCTCTCTATATATATATATATGCAAAGGCCAATAAAGGACTATTATTATTATTTATCTATAGCCCACCTCTTTAGCAGTGTGACTAAATCCTCCCATTTTTGGCTGTCACAGGAGCTGTCCAAGATCACCATGCCCATAGTGTTTAACGAGCCCCTGAGTTTCCTGCAGCGCATCACTGAGTACATGGAGCATACATACCTCATTCACAAGGCAGGCTCCTTGTCTGACTCACTCGACCGCATGCAGGTGAGATCCTCCTGGCTTTTTCATTCAAATATGAACCTTGAATTTAAAGAGCAGTAATTTTAATGCTTGAGTAAGAAGAGTGAGGTCAATGTAGGTGAATGTGAAGTAAAGCGAGGCTTCCGTCCAGGTACCTTGGCTAGCTGACGTTGTACCATGCGGCATATGGAGAGATTTAACTCCCGTGTGTCAGAGAGAGGGCAGATTGGGGGCGGGGGGGATGTGGCCATGCACTTCATGTCACCGTTTCCCGCAGGCTGTTGCCGCCTTTGCGGTATCTGCTGTGGCGTCCCAGTGGGACCGGACTGGAAAACCTTTCAACCCACTGCTGGGAGAGACCTACGAGCTGACGCGGTGAGGACACCCTACCGTGGCCAGGGGATGTTACCGTGTACTGTAAGCGCAGTGGCCAGGGGATGTTACCGTGTACTGTAAGCGCAGTGGCCAG